>CM065810.1:165289214-165750214 GCA_033398695.1 Orobanche coerulescens | reverse complement strand
TTAAATTCTTCACTAAGTAATAGCGTTAAAAAAACTTACTGAAAACAATTTTTATATTGAGAAAAGATAACCTAAATATTACAATACAGCTTTCTGATAATTTAGCCTCGCGGCCGCTTGCACTGAGAAAAGACACAAACCTTTTTATCATCTATGCTTCTCTCTGGTTCTCCCTCTCCAACTCATCAGAATGTTTGCGTCTCTCCGGATTCTCTCTGGCCCGTCCCAGCACTCTACTTCATAATATCATCTGGGTGTTATTATCTCGTCCCACTGTTCTCTCCGGCACTCTAACATTCGTTCCACCATTCTCTCTGATCAGCACCTGTAATATTATCTGGGTGGTGAGAGTTTCAGGTGAGCTTTAATTAATATGTTGTTCATTTCTCCCCTTTAATTACTTGTACCTGTTATTCGGGAGGTAGTGAGCTCTCACACACCCGCTCGAACACCCGGTGGACAACCCGGTGCTAGGCAACTCTGTACGACACACGACACACAACAGGGCGCAAACAGAGCTGTGTGTTTCGCCGTGTTGTCCAGTACTGCCCATTAAACCACAGACTACAACAATAGACTCCAAGACGGGAAAAATACAATGAATTGACGTCGTAGTACACTGATCATGAATGCCAAGCGCTATCATTTCGCACGATAACGACAATGTCAACAATACGCAAAACTCCGAAATGATACATTCTATGAACGATAAGATAGATGAGTAAAAAAAATGGAATTCTAACTAAAAAGAGAAAAAGTGAATCGACAAAAGTAGTCAATGAGTTGAACACAAGTGAGTCGCGAAAAGAAGTACAATAACCGAAAATACACAATAAATTGGAAAATAGAAGTGTGATTGTTACACGTAAGACATGGTCGTTTGATGAAATTGAAATGAGCTTGTAGAACGCCAAATGCTCCGTCAACATCTCTTCGAGTATCCTCTTGATATTGAATAAACAATTGGTGCTTCAGAATTTCTGAACCATTAATAGACTTACCAAATGCTGCCCATGAAGGGTACATGCTATCAATGAGATAATATCCCATGTTATGCTCATGACCATTTACGACATAACTAACCTTTGGTGCTCGGCCTTCCGATATATCTTTGAGAACGGGAGATTGTTCAAGCATGTTGATATCATTTCTCGAAAGATTCATGTCAGATCCACAAGTCTTGTGATGCAACCGCTTCCAATATGATTGTTTTCTTACCGCTTTTTCCTATATCTTGTCACTTCCATTATGACACGTGGACAATTTGATCTCGGAAAATGTGAGAGACCTTATGGTCTCTTCTTGGTGGACACCCGACCGTGGTTGGTTGTTTCGAATTAATTGCATCTAATTTTTTTAAGGTTGCGGTCGATCATATGCTGCTAATAGTTGTCGTTGGAGGCAGTATAAAGAACAAAAAGGGTGGGATTTTTATATAGTAAGGGAGTTGGATGGAGGATTTTTTTCTTGTTCCATAACTTAATATTTCATTTGTTTTCCATCCCAACAAATTTAACTATTTAATTTTGGTCCCATAACTATCTCATCCGTCTAATTTTAGTACAATTCCGGAAAAATTGAAACAATGTTTTTTTTATCATTTGCCAGTCACGTGTCGGCTAAATTTGGATACAAATTTCCAAAACGATGTTGTTTTATTTTTCGGTAGAAATTTGGACAAATGGGATAGTTATGGGACTAAAATTAGACATTTAATTTTATTGGGACGAAAAAACGGATGAAAAATATATATCACATGAGCAATTCGATTATAACAATGAAGCATATATTATGGCATAATTACAGTTGCAACGAGTACTTGTATGTTGTATCCTTGTAATGCTAGCACCCTGAGCAGTTGTTTGTTGATTATGTACCATTGTATTATGTACTGTAAAATTGAGACAATCCGAATTGTGTATTATTGGCCATTTTGGGCCATAAATCGTTAGACAGTTGAGGTATTCTACTTGTTTTCAATTTCAGTAATTTATTCAATTATCTCAATTAAAGTATAAAAGGATTGAACCCTTGTATGAAATTATCTCTTGTGCAATAACCAGATTTCAACAGATCAACAGAGAGAGACGAGCTTGGCTTGTGTTTAGCAACACCATTTTCGCTATTACTTGTTGTTATAATTGAATTGCTCAAGGTGAATATATATTTGTCCTTCGTTTTTGTCTCAAAGAAATGAACAATGCAATTTTGTTTCCATAGCTATCTTATCTGTTCAATTTTGGTCCAATTTTCTGTCGGGAAATTGGAAATGACGTCGTTTTGGATCATATGCATTTGCCAGGCACATGACTACCGTATGATCATTATATTAGTATTGTTATTGTTTTATTGTTGAAATTAATAATATTGAATCGTGTTAATATATTTTTACAGAAAATTGAAGGCAGTGCGCTTGGATTTGCATTTCCGTTGCCAACTCCAAGTCAAGTCGAGGTGGGATTCATATAGCAACTTTAAACTGTTTATATTTATTATACGTGTATACAGTGTGTAGGTTACAAGGTACTAGGCCCCCGAGCAATATATTGGTAACGAGCGTTTGGGCAAATATATGGTAATGGGTTTTCGGACAACTATGATAATGATTCACGAACCTCCATGCTACTATTCACGAGCCTCCCGGCTGCCAAGTATGTTATGGTGTTGAGGAATTTCGGCCATAGTTAGGGCATCTCCAACTATGAAGATAAAAGCAGTAGTCGTAGTCATATTATGACTTTGCCAACGCCATTTACTATTCATTATTTTCCATCTCCAACCATTCTAAGTTATGGTCATAGTCCTGTTTGACTTCTTAAATTATTCCTCTTCCATCATTAAAGTCATCCATATACCTATATTCACTTATCTTATGTTTTTGATAAATATTTATAATCAATAAAATAAAAATTGAATAAAAAGATTGGGTTGGACTCACAAACAGCACAAAATGACTCAACAAGTTATTTCCCAAGTCATTTTGACTTTCAATATGAGTTTGAAGTCATTTTAAGTATAACAAGTTAATGGTCGGAGATGAATTTAATTCAAAAGCCAAAATGACTTAACTTTTATCTCGATAGTTGGAGCTAGGGCCATTGTTTTCAAACTCGCGCTTTCGTGCGAGTCGTAGTGCGCTATCACGCGCTACGGGGCCGAAGCGCTACGTAGCACAGTTTTTTTAACTTAATGCTCGGATAGCGCACGCTATATTATCGTAGCTCAGATAATAGCGTAAATAGCGTATGCTATCACACGAAATAACATATAGTGTACGCTATATGTTCAAAAGGAAAAACTGCTGAAATTCTTGGAGGGCAAGATGGTAAAACCCCAACTTCATAACTCCAAAATGAAACCCTCTCGATACTTCAGAAATCCTCGCGACACTTCAACTTTCAGAAGTAAAAAAAGAGGTATTTTTCTCTCTCTCAGACCTCCGTCCCCCGTCTCCACCGAATCCCTTCTATAATCACATCCGGCTCCACGTCTGCCACCGAGAGACACCACCCTGGCATTCGCCAGGGTGATATAATACTGGAAGATAATGATTACCTCTAGTTATGATATAAAACCTTTCATATTAGTGTTTTTGGATAATTAGATTGAGTTATTTTGGAATGTAATGACTAACTATTATGGTTATTTATCTCATTTATTTGCTAATATAAATATTATATATATATATATTATTTTAAATAATTAATTGACATGCTCGAATAGCTTACGCTATCACTGCCAAAAAAAAGGACTTTAGCCGACGACACTTAAAAAAACGGCCGACGACTTTTAAGTGTCGTCGGCTAAACTTTGGACTTTAGCCAACGACCCACACTGTCGTCGGCTAAAACGTTTTAGCCGACGACTTTTGTCTAGGTCGCCGGCTAAACTACAACGTAGTCTTCGACTAAAGTTTAACACTTTAGCCGACGACTTTTGTAATGATTTAGCCGACGACCCAGATTAAGTCGTCGGCTAAACCTCCAATTTAAAATTATATATCATCCTCAGTTATTTTCAGGCGAAAAAATCTTGATTTTGTGTATTTTTGAGTTTGTGTTGCTACTTTGAGTTGTGCTAGCTGGAGTGACGAAGGTTTCTACCGGTTGCTATAATCACCAATTCGATTAAGGTATTTTATTGTATTTTTTATTGTGATTTCGAAACTTTGTATTATTCATGTTGCAGATTCGAAAGCTTTTCTGTATAACCCTTAATTTTTGTGATGATAATCATTATGATTCATATACATTGAGGTGTATCGAATAGATTAAGAAAAAAGTGTCTTAATGAATTTAAGGATATAAGGAACTTTTTGGGTGTCTTGAGATACAATTATAATATTTGTTGTAGACGTTATATTGATTGTTTGTTGTGATTCCATTTATAATTTGAACAATATTAGTTAGTTGGATTAATATTGGAAAATTTATACATTTTCAGGATGGACAAGAGTTGGATTGAGTTACGAAAATGGGATCCAAGAGTAATGGATGGGATGAAGCAGTTTATGAGATTTGTAAAAGAGCACGACAGTAGTAATACGTTGCACTACTGTCTGTGTAATAAATGTAGATGTCGCAGTGATATGTATCGTTTTCCATTTGATGAGGTCTGGGAGCACCTAAAGAAGAATGGTTTTTGGAATAAATATACATGTTGGATATACCACGGTGAAGCACCGAATTCTGTTATTTCGTATGATCACGGACAATTCAGTGGTAACGACGGGTTCACCGATCCGAAGAGGAGGTTGATTGATGATGTGTTTGGTTATTCCGAGACGTCTGTACCAACTGAGCCAATCCCACGACCCCATAGACCGATGCCTTGCAATACTGCTGAGCTTGACAGGTACAACAAGCTAATTCAACTCCAACAGACTCCTCTGTACCCAGGGTGTAACATGACTGTTCTTGATTGTGCTATGGAAACAATGAGATTAAAGGTGGAGAACAGATCATCCATCAAGTCTGTGGATGATTACTTGGAGCTCACGAGTAATATGCTTCCACATGGTCATCGTCTTCCTAACACATATACCAAAATGAGACGAATTTTGAAAGATCTTGGTCTTTCCTACATTAAGATCCACGTCTGCATGTATGATTGTGTTCTATTCTGGGGGCATCCTAATGAAGGCCTCATGAGATGTCCTGTATGTGATACGGAGAGATATAGGATCACTCCTTCTGGAAAAGAGAAACCGTTGAAGGTACTTTGGTATTTTTCACTGAAGGATATGTTGGAACGGCTTTTTATGTCTCATCACACGGCAAAAGCAATGAGATGGCACGCCGAGCCTCGCACTCATGACAGGGATACTATGATACACCCTTCGACTGGAGAGGCGTGGAAGCATATAGATAGGGAGTATCCGATTTTTTCTTCAGATATCCGAAATGTGTGGCTCGGGATTGCATCTGACCGTTTCAACTCTTTTGGTAACATGAGTCTTCCATATACCATATGGCCTGTTGTAGTGATTCCTTACAATCTTCCTCCGTGGATGTACATGCGGAAGGAGTATAATATGTTGACCTTGTTAGTCCCGGAGTCGGGATATTCGGGAAAGTGTATTGATGTGTATATGAGACCTTTGATAGAGGAGCTGAAATTGTTGTGGGAGCCAGGTCATCCCACGTACGACAGTTATTCGTCCGAGACGTTCTACTTGCACGCCATGTGTATCGGCACTATTAGTGATTTTCCTACATATGGAATGTTGTCTGGATCTATTATTAGCGGATATAGAGGTTGTCCAGTGTGTTTGAATGCAGATTGTGCTAGGTACCACTGTAGGAAAGTTATCCGAATGCATCATCGGATATGGCTTGAGAGGGAACATGAGTGGCGTATGGATGCTGCAACATTTGATGGCACTGTAGAAATGGGCGAGCCACCACGACAGTGGACAGGTGATGAAATACTATCGATTCTTAATGAGTACGATTTTGGTCAGCTTAGCAACCATCCGGATGTGATTGCAGCAACCCCTGAAAGGCCCGACAGGTATAAGTATTGGTCGCACAAAAGTATATTTTGGGAATTGCCTTACTGGTGCAAGTTACTGATAAGGAACTTCTTGGATGTCACGCACATTGAAAAGAATATTTGCGAAAGTGTGGTTGGACAATCTTAGGTTGGGAGGGAAAGACCAAAGACGGACCTAAAACACGCAAATGTTTGGAAGAAATGAGTATAAGAAAACATTTGTGGTTAAAGACTGTCAAGGGAAAACAAAAAATGCCTAAGGCAGCTTACACCGTCACTGTCGAGCAGAAAACTGAGATATTTTGGTGGATAAAAATTGCTAGGTATTCTACCGGGTATGCTGGAAATATAGGAAGATGCGTTAATTTCAGGGAGAACAAGTTAACTGGTTTGAAGAGTCATGATTGTCATATCCTACTCCAATGCCTATTTCCGGTATTTATTCGACCGTACTTACTAAAACGGGTGGTCGAGCCCTGTGTTGCATTGTCAAGATTTTTACAGAAATTATGTACGAGAGAAGTGAAGAGATCTGATTTGCGTCAAATGCAAGATGAGATCATCTATATCTTGTGCAAGTTTGAGCGAATATTTCCTCCAAACTTTTTTGACCTCATGCCTCACCTCATGATCCACCTTCCCCGGCAGTTATTGCTCACTGGTCCAGTGCACTACACGTGGGTGTACCCGGTTGAAAGGTAACATAATTTTGTATTATATTATATATATATATATAATATTCTCAAATTAAATATGATTTCTAACACAATGACAATATTACAGGCAACTCGGTGATTACAAAGACTCAGTGGCCAATAAGTCTGCACCGGAAGGATGCATTACAGAATCATACCTTGTGTCGGAGTGTCTTACGTATATCAAGTTGTATTTGGCGCCTTCGAGCCCCCTTCCCGCTCTATTCCAGCAGATGAAAGACAATTCAATCTCTCTATCATCTCCACTGAGGTTGACGTCTATGGGAGGTTGCCAGAAAGACAATTAGACCCGTACGAGTCACGAATTGCACATTGGTGGATATTGCTCAATTGTCCAGAAGGTCAGTACTGGAAAGACATCCACTTGTCATGCGATATGGCGCGAGGTGACACTAGATTCCACAATGATACTTTTGCCGACTATTTTGGAGAGTGGGTACGTATACATTCAGTTGCTATTGATTTTGGACTTGAGATATTTTTTTTACATAAAAAGTTTATTTACCACAGATGACCCATATACAAGATGACAGACACCCTAACTGGTCACGTGAACTTATGCTTCTTTCTATGAAGCCGGCTATGTCAAGAATTTATTCGATGGCCAAAGTCAACGGTGTCACATTCGTATGCCTTGAGAGAGACCAAAAAAGAAGATATCAAATGAGGTTATGGTAGATGGTGGATATTACGGTGTTCTTATGGAAGTGGTAGAACTAATTTACGGGGAAGGCATGACAATTTACTTGTTTAAGTGTCGATGGTACGACACCAGTCTTGGAACCGATATGCAAGACGACTACGGGTTGTTATCCGTTGACACTTCCACTACATGGTATGAAAGTGATCCTTTTGTATTTGCAACATCAGCAAAGTCAGTGTATTATTTGGACGACTTGGTGAAGAAAGAAACATGGAAGATAGTGAACGTTGTGACAACGAGGAATATTTATATTGCTGCTACACTGGGAGAAACAACAGGTACTGATTACGATGATGCTTATCAAGAGTCAAATGCAGCAAATGTTCCTGAAGGACGAGTCGTCCGACTCCGTGGTGATGTTCCCGGGTATGTTGACGTTGATACAGACGAATTACTTGAAAATTCTGATGACGATAATGTGGACGACTTGAGGCATATATTGCCGGATATCAACTCAGATAATGAGACAGACTGTAGTGATGACTCAGACTATGAGCCATAAATTTATTAGATGTTTATTTTCATACGTTATATATAATGATTGTTTTTGCTTTTTTGGAAACAAAAAAAATAGTAATAATAATAATCAAAACATTAACATAATATTAATAAAAAAATACAATTGGTACCGAGGAGTACTCGGTCCCAACATATAAGTACTCGACTGAGTACTTACACTGCTGGACTGAGTTCTCCTCGGCACCCGGAAAATAAAATAAAGAAATTGGGGTTTAGCCGACGACTTAGATCTAGTCGTCGGCTAAACCTCTAAATATATATATATATATATATACCTTCTTCTCTTCTTTCTTCTTTCTTTTCTTCTTTCTTCTTCCCCCACCTGCGATTCAAGACACCAGACCGTCTGTCACCCAGCCGTCGGAACGCCGCCGCCCGTCCGCCCCCCGCCCGCTGCCCGTCCGCCGCCCACCGCCCGACCGCCGCACAGGTAACACGTTTTTTTTTTAATGTATTAATTTTTTCTGTAATTAGGTTGTTTTTCATGTAGTTTTTATTATTTTTTAGTTTATTAGGTTATGTTTTATTTAGTTTTTATATTTTCTGTTTTATTTTGTTTTTATTTGTTTGATGAATTTATTATATTTGTTTGATGAATTTGTTTAGATTATTTGATGAATTTAGTATTTTCCATATTTTGTGTTAATTTAGTTTCCATCAATTGTTAGTTGTGAATTGATGAAATATTTGATGAATTGGATGAAATATGATGAATTGTGTGATGAATTAGGTAAATTGTTTGATGACTTGTGAATTAATGAAATATTTGATGAATTTGTTTGAGGAGGAAGAGATTGTATAGCCGGCGTTAATCGAAAGATTAACATGGTATGGCATTGATAATTACTGTTGTGTGATTGTTTAATTTACTGTGGAAATTCTGTCGAATTTTTGAATATTTGTATGTCTCTTTAATTTTATTGCATGCGCATTATTTGAAGATGGAGAGAATAAAGAGAGGCTCGGGGAAGAAGTCGACAAAATCGACCATTCTCGATTCGGGGGGGAGTTCGGCAGCCTCTAGTAGGGTGGGTCACGCTACTCAGTATATATCTCAGAGTGCCCGCCAGATACTAGAAGCTACCGACCTGAATGCTGACGATTTTCTGAGGGCGACAGATGACCACGTTGTCGAAGCGAGACAGTCACCCGTTCTTCATATGCAGCGGTCGAGCGATGAGCCCGCTGCACTAGCGCGGCGTTTATCCTTTCAGACACCACGGTCGACCCCCTCGCAGACGGAGACTCGTATGCCTCCCATCCACCGACCCACTTCCAGCCCTCCTATATCAGGAGATGTACGAAGTTCCTCGTCGGCGGTGCCCCACGGTCCGCCGCCGAGTCTATTCATGCCTCCGATGGTTTCGACTATCCCGGAGGTCGATGAGACGGGAGTCCGAGTTCCCGTTCGATTGATTAGCGCTGAGGAGGCGTACGTCTACGAGTCTTGGCCAGACAACATGCGTTGGCGGAGTTGTCGGGTTTCGAAGACGAAATTGTACGAGGAGATAGAGAGGGAGAAGGGGAAAAATGTAGTCGAGGAGGAGAAGAAAAAGAAGAAGACTTGTGGCCCGACAAAGGGTCTGGCGCTCGACTCGTACGTCAGCAAGCATGGCCGTTACGAGATTCCTCTAGACATACACGGACGGCCGGTGATGTCTTCTGACGCTACGACGGCATATAGCCGTAATGTGGGCTTTGTCATTCGGGATAGAGTCCCCGTTTTGTGGCCTGAGTGGGGGGACGTGCCGTTGTGCGTGAAGGATGCCTTGAACAATGCTATGTCGGTAAGTTATTAAATATTTAATAAGTGTTTTTCAATCAACACGTAGTTCTTCAAAATGCAATATGTGATGTTTTTAAATTATTGCGTATTTATGTTGTTCATAAGTGTGGTTTGTCATTCCCGACTCTCCACTACGCACTTGGTGTGACGAGGTGCAGTCTACCAAGTAAGTCATTTTAATTTATTTTGTATCTACATTGTTTGTGTAATTTTTTTGCTTAAGAATAATATATGTTGTACAACGTGTGTTGTAGGTACACATCTTGGAAAAATGAGATGCACATGTTCTGGACAGCCTGGGGTGATACCCGAGAGGCTACCCCGGAAGAATTCAAGTTTCAGGAGTATGAGTGGAAGTGGCTACGCGCCCATTTTCGCGACCCGGAGTTCATGGTATGAATTTATTTTTAATATATATGTAATTTTTTAATTGTCTGTAAAATCTTGTAATTCTTGCACTATTTTTTTGAAGGCGACTAGCTCGACCAACACGACCAATCGTGCTGGTCTGACTGACCAGCACAGTCTGGGTTCACGGTCGTTACCGAGAGTTTCGCACGAGGTCACTTCTTCTGAGTCGGTGGACGCAGTTGTCTACGTGTCTCAGAAAGCATATCTGAACTGTCCCAAAGAGCATGTAAGTCTTTTTTTATTTTATATTGGTAATAAACTAAATGCCTTTGTATCATATTTTTATTGATATTGAAATATTTATTTTCATATAACTTAGGAGCGTGTGCGGGAGGAGTTTCAGAGGATGCTTGCTGAGATTGCTCGGGAGCAGTATCCGGACTTAGCGACTAAACATTAGCCGACACCAAGTCGTCGGCTAAACATTAGCCGACAACTATAAAAATTGACAACTATAAACTTTAGCCGACAAGTTTAGTCGACGACTTGGTGTCGACTAATGTTTAATCGCTAAGTCCGGATACTGCTCTCAAGCAATCTCAGCAAGCATCCTCTGAGACTCCTCCCGCACACGCTCCTAAGTTATTTGAAAATAAATATTTCAATATCAATAAAAATATGATACAAAGACATTTAGTTTATTACCAATATAAAATAAAAGACTTACATGTTCTTCGGGACTGTTCGGATATGCTTTCTGAGTCACGTAGACAAATGCGTCCATCGAATAAGAAGAAGTGGCCTCGTGCGAAACTCTCGCTAACGACCACGAACCCAGACTGTGCTGGTCAGTCAGACCAACACGATTGGTCATGTTGGTCGAGCTAGTCGCCTTCAAAAAAATAGTGCAAGAATTACAAGATTTTACAGACAATTAAAAAATTACATAATCCCTCCGTCCACCACCTATGTTCCCCAACTTTTTGGGTTCGGGTTTTAAGAAATGTTAGGTGAATGTGATATGAGTGGAGTTTGGGTCCCACGTGAAAAGTGTTAGTATGTGTGTTAATTAAAGTTAATTGAATGACTAATTATTTGATGGATGTTTAACAAAATATTTGATGGTTAATTATAAACAATGATTAATTAATTCATGACTAATTAAATACAGTGATAAACATTTTCATTCCCACCAAATTTAAAAGTTGAGTTTCATTCCCACCAAATCTAAAAGTTAAGCGCCTAACAAAAACTTTTCATTCCCACCAAATCTTCAAAACTAAAAGTATTCTTACAACAATAAATACAAGAGGATCAGCCATAAATTACAATAAATGCAAGTTCTAAGAAGAGCAGAAATTTTCTTCAAAAAAAAAAAAGAGAGCGGAAATTCAAAATGGCTCCAGGTAGAAAACGCAAGGAAGTGACCATGGACAACAAGAACAAGATTGCTCAATTTCTTCTTCAAAATCAGCAACTTGATGGGTACATAAGGCATGGAGCACAACTAGAGGCAACAACAACTTTTGGCTTCACTTTAAAAACCATCAAAAATATATGGAGCCAAGTGAAGCAACTCCAATGCTGTGGTATACCTGTTCATTTCAAATCCAACAAGAAAGGAATTAAGCATAGAGATAAGAAGATTTTTGATCCAGAAAAGTTGAGGAACTTATCTGTTTTGGAAAGATCAACTATCAGGAAGATGGCTCCAAAATTAGAGGTAAGTAAGTCATTAGTAGGGTTATGGGTCAAACAAAAACTGATAAGGCCTCACACAAATGCCATAAAGCCTGCACTTACAGTTCATAACAAGCTTGCAAGGCTCAAGTTTGCATCGAGTCAACTTAAGATGGATATTCAGCAAGGTGAAGGCATCAAATTTCAGACCATGAAGAATGTCATCCATATTGATGAAAAATGGTTTTATATGACGAAAACCACGGACAGATACTACCTTTTACCAGATGAAGTAGAGCCACATAGGTCATGCCAATCAAAGCGTTTCATAACAAAGATCATGTTCATATGCGCAGTTGGCAGACCACAATTTGAAAGTGACGGTACATGCATTTTCGATGGAAAGTTTGGAATTTTTCCATTCACTACTTTGGTACCAGCAAAGAGAAAGTCAAAGAATAGGGATAGAGGCACATTGGAAACAAAGCCAATCCAATCCATAACTAAAGAAGTCATAAAGGAATGCATCCTCAATCAGGTTATGAATATGCAATGCCTTTACTTTTACATATTTTAGCTATCACGATACTTAGACCACATCATTTAGCATTTGCTTATTTTTTTCAGGTTATTCCTGCAATTAAGTCTAAATGGCCAGCAACATTTTCAAAGGACATCATTATACAACAAGATAATGCCAGACCACATATAAGTTCAGAGGATGAAGACTTCAAACAGGCAGCTAACAGTGATGGTTTTTGCATGAAATTGTTGTGTCAACCCCCCAATTCCCCTGATTGTAATGTGAATGATTTAGGTTTCTTTAGGGCCATTCAATCCCTACAAGACGACAAACCAGCAATGAATGTTGATGATCTTTTGAAGAATGTGGTGGCGACCTATGAAGAATTGTCAGCAAATACATTAAATAATGTATGGCTGACACTACAGGGATGTTACACAGAGATGATGAAAGTTAGAGGAGGCAATGATTATAAAATACCACACATGAACAAGGCAAAGCTACAGAGGTTAGGCTTGCTGCCTGAATGCCTAACAGTGGAAATTGGGATTGTAAAGGACTGTTTAGATTGCATAATGCGCTCTCAAAATGATTCTGCAGATTAAATGAAGTCACAGCTTTTTGCTAATTTTCAGTTGCATCATTGACTAATTACACACTTAAAACTCACAAATAGGCATTTAATTCCTAGTGGTTGCTACAAATATGGCATCACCAGCCATAAACCCTCAATCAGCCAAATCAAAGTCAGAAAAACAAAAATAGAACATAATCACCTGTTAAATAAGGGTCAAGACGCCAGGGAACCAAGTCCCAAGCAATTTCAAGTATCTTATTCTTCGTTCATCACTCCACCCTTTAAAGGCGTCCGGCCGGGATTCTTCATCAAGCACCAACGTGTCCTGCTCCAAGGCCGACGAAAATAAGGGTATGGATTCGATGCTCGTCGCCGACAACACCCATGAATAAATCGGAAGAGATCCGATCTCATGCGTCGATTCAATCAACACCCATTAATGAATCTGTGACCCAGAGACGCCATTGACAGACATGGCGGAGAAGATGAAATGGGCAGATGGGATAAGAAAGGGTTTGGGTGTTCTTCACGTGAATGACAGATGGGATAAGAAAGTGGGTTTGTTTTGTTTTTGAGAAATGAGTTGGGTGAATTAAAAGTCCGTGAAGTAATTTAATGTTAATTGAAAAAAAAAGGTTTTAGATTAGTGAAGTAATTTAATGTTAATTAAGTTGGTTAAATAATTTAATATGTGGGCCAGTCTGGTAAATGGGTAAATACATAAAAATTATAAGGATATTTTAGTAAATTGTATTGTGGGGTAGTGTTTAAAAATAGAAAGGGAACATTTTTTGTGGACGTACCAAAATGGCAAAAAGGGAACATTGATTGTGGACGGAGGGAGTATATATTAAAAATAAATTCATACCATGAACTCCGGGTCGCGAAAATGGGCGCGTAGCCACTTCCACTCATACTCCCGAAACTTGAATTCTTCCGGGGTAGCCTCTCGGGTATCACCCCAGGCTGTCCAGAACATGTGCATCTCATTTTTCCAAGATTTGTACCTACAACACAAGTTGTACAACATATATTATTCTTAAGAAAAAAAATTACACAAACAATGTAGATACAAAATAAGTTAAAATGACTTACTTGGTAGACTGCACCTCGTCACACCAAGTGCGTAGTGGAGAGTCGGGAATGACAAACCACACTTATGAACAACATAAATACGCAATAATTTAAAAACATCACATATTCCATTTTGAAGAACTACTTGTTGATTGAAAAACACTTATTAAATATTTAATAACTTACCGACATAGCATTGTTCAAGGCATCCTTCAAGCACAATGGCACGTCCCCCCACTCGGGCCACAAAACGGGGACTCTGTCCCGAATGACAAAGCCCACATTACGGCTATATGCCGTCGTAGCGTCAGAAGACATCACCGGCCGTCCGTGTCTGTCTAGAGGAATCTCGTAACGGTCATGCTTGCTGACTTACGAGTCGAGCGCCAGACCCTTTGCCGGGCCACGAGTCTTCTTTTTCTTCTCCTCCTCGACTACATTTTTCCCCTTCTCCCTCTCTATCTCCTCGTACAATTTCGTCTTCGAAACCCGACAACTCTGCCAACGCATGTTGTCTGGCCAAGACTCGTAGATGTACGCCTCCTCAGGGCTAATCAATCGAACGGGAACTCGGACTCCCGTCCTCCGGGATAGTCGGAACCATCGGAGGCATGAATAGACTCTGCGGCGGACCGTGGGGCACCGCCGACGAGGAACTTCGTACATCTCCTGATATGAGGGCTGGACGTGGGATGGGAGGCATACGAGTCTCCGTATGCGAGGGGGTCGACCGTGGTGTCTGAAAGGATAAACGCCGCGCTAGTGCAGCGGGCTCATCGCTCGACCGCTGCATATGAACGGGTGACTGTCTCGCTTCGACAGCGTGGTATCTGTCGCCCTCACAAAATCGTCAGCATTCATGCCGGTATCTGGCGGGCACTCTGAGATATGTACTGAGTAGCGTGACCCGCCCTACTAGAGGTTGCCGAACCCCCCCCCCCCCTCGAATCGAGAATGGTCGACTTTGTGGACTTCTTCCCCAAGCCTCTTTATTCTCTCCATCTTCAAATAATGCACATGCAATAAAATTAAAAGAAACATACAGATCTTCAAAAATTCGATAGAGTTTCCACAGTAAATTAAACAATCACACATCAGTAATTATCAATGCCATACCATGTTAATCTTTCGATTAACGCCGACTATATAATCTCTTCCTCAAACAAATTCACCAAATAACAATTCATCATATTTCATCAATTCACAACTAACAATTGATGAAAACTAAATTAACACAAAATATGAAAAATACTAAATTCATCAAATAATCCAAACAAATACAATAAATTCATCAAACTAAATAAAACACAAAATATAAAAACTAAATAAAACCTAAACTAAAAATAATAAAAACTACATGAAAAACAACCTAATTACATATAAAATTAATACATTAAAAAAAAACGTGCTACCTGAGCGGCGGGCGGCGGCGTTCCTACGGGTGGGTGACAGGCGGTCTGGTGTCTTGAATCGCAGGTGGGGGAAGAAAGAAGAGAAGAAAGTATATATATTTAGAGGTTTAGCCGACGACTAGATCTAAGTCGTCGGCTAAACCCCAATTTTTTTGTCTTTTTTCGGGTGTTGAGGAGAACTCGGTCCAGCAGTGTAAGTACTCGGTCGAGTACTTATATGTTGGGACCGAGTACTCCTCGGTACTAATTGTATTTTTTTTATTAATATTATGTTAATGTTTTGATTATTATTATTACTATTTTTTTTTCCAAAAAAGCAAAAACAATCATTATATATAACGTATGAAAATAAACATCTAATAAATTTATGGCTCATAGTATGAGTCATCACTACAGTCTGTCTCATTATCTGAGTTGATATCCAGCAACATATGCCTCCAGTCGTCCACATTATCGTCATCAGAATTTTCAAGTAATTCGTGTGTATCAACGTCAACATACCCGCAAGCATCACCACAGAGTCGGACGACTCGTCCTTCAGGAACATTATTCATCGTAATTGTCGTTGATGGTGGAATATTTGCTGCATTTGGCTCTTGATAAGCATCATCGTCATCAGTACCTGTTGTTTCTCCCAGTGTAGCAGCAATATAAATATTCCTCGTTGTCACAAAGTTCACTATCTTCCATGTGCCTTTCTTCACCAAGTCGTCCAAATAATACACCGACTTTGCTGATGTTGCAAATACAAAAGGATCACTTTCATACCATGTAGTGGAAGTGTCAACGGATAACAACCCGTAGTCGTCTTGCATATCGGTTCCAAGACTGGTGTCGTACCATCGACACTTAAACAAGTAAATTGTCACGCCTTCCCCGTAAATTAGTTCTACCACTTCCATAAGAACACCGTAATATCTACCATCTACCATAACTCCAGAATTCGGTGTTTACCGTGGTGTATCCAACATGTATATTTATTCCAAAAATCATTCTTCTTTAGGTGCTCCCAGACCTCATCAAATGGAAAACAATACATATCACTGCGACATCTACATTTATTACACGGACAGTAGTGCAACGTATTACCACTGTCGTGCTCTTTTACAAATCTCATAAACTGTTTCATCATCCATTACTCTTGGATCCCATTTTCGTAACCCAATCCAACTCTTGTTCATCCTGAAAATGTATAAATTTTCCAATATTAATCTAATTAACTAATATTGTTCAAATTATAAATGGAATCACAACAAACAATCAAATATAACGTCTACAACGAATATTATAATTGAATTTCAAGACACCTAAAAAGTTCCTTATATCCTTAAATTCGACACTTTTTTCTTAATCTATTCGATACACCTCAATGTATATGAATCATAATGATTATCATCACAAAAATTAAGGGTTATACAGAAAAGCTTTCGAATCTACAACATGAATAGTACAAAGTTTCGAAATCACAATAAAATACCTTAATCGAATTGGTGATTATAGCAACCGGTTGAAACCTTCGTCACTCCAGCTAGCACAACTCAAAGTAGCAACACAAACTCAAAAAATACACAAAATCAAGATTTTTTTCGCCTGAAAATAACTGAGGACGATATATAATTTTAAATTGGAGGTTTAGCCGACGACTTGATCTGGGTCGTCGGCTAAATCATTACAAAAGTCGTCGGCTAAAGTGTTAAACTTTAGCCGACGTCTACGTTGTAGTTTAGCCGACGACCTGGACAAAAGTCGTCGGCTAAGCGTTTACCGGCAGCATGTGTGGTCGGCTAAAGTCAAAGTTTAGCCACGACACTTAAAAGTCAGCCGGCCGCTTTTAAGTGTCATTACAAAGTCCGTTTTTTGGTAGTGTGGTATTGTATGTTTTTAAAATTCGGTTACCGTGCCGTACCGATATAGTATTTATTTTTATTATTTTTATTTTTTATTATTTTTTTATTTATATTATTTTTTATTTAATTTTGTTATTTTTATTCCTAATTTGAGCCGTTCGTTAGTAATCACACATCTCAGCCGTCCATTTCAACTCAAAATTTATTTTTTATTATATTTTATTTATTTTTTATAATTTAGTATATGAGATTCGATTTATTTAATGAAGTTGGTTACCAATTGTTACTGTACCGAACCTTCGATTACCGAATTTACTGGTAGGCCGAACTATATGGTCGGTTCTGGTAATTTATTTTCGCTACCAAATTGAATCGATACGGTAGATAAAAATGGCCCAAATATTTGGTAATCGTACGGAACTCACCCCTAGTTGGAGATGCCCTTACAAAGTTTTATATAAAAATGTAGTGGTGAACAAAAAAAGGACTCACTAGAAATTGTTTTTAGTTTAATCGCGAGATATACACATGACTCTTAAGTTTATAAATATTCTTAATTATCGCATATAAAAATTGTTCCCTTAAGTGGTCGCTGAGATCATGTCTTCGTTTGTCTCTTAAAGTTCTAAATATTGAATTATTTCATCACTATACATCGGGGGTTATTGTCACTAAATTAACCATAGATAAAGAGTCGTACGAATCTGAATCTCCCACCGAAAAAGGACCTCTGGCCAGTGATAACAACTAAAATTTCACGAAACAGAAAAACTGAAAGTAAAAGTAAAAATAGAATAAATCTGTATTGATTAATCCATTATTTCTAGTAAGTTATTAGATCTTAATTCTTGGTCAACGTTTTCACTCATTCTCCACCTTCACACTCTAGGTTGCAGTAAAAAAAAAAAAAGGAGAAAACTTAAAAGTCTATTTCTTCAATATCAAAGATGAAAGTAGAAATGTCCCTAGGGGCATAGACTGATGGTAAATTGTAAGGTGATTGGGGTGGAAACACTCCGACATCGCGGGTTCGAATTTGTGTGGTGACAATACTTTGCTGGGTCCGTGTCTCGTTGGTCCTCTCCCTTGCAGGGCTGCCATTAGTGCACATCCCTCGATTTAACACCCGCCTGATCAAAGGACCTCTGATACAGATGGGGGAGTTTCTAGTTTCTCCCTCAACCAAAAAAAAAAGATGAAAGTAGAAAGGTCCAATCAAATTAAGGCTAGTTAAGCCATACGGTAGAGAGAGAAACCTCATGTCCCTATAATGCGTGGAGGGGTTTACATATTTTACATATAAAATCAATTAACTTGAAAACTACTGCTCCTATAAGTATGATAACTGACAAGAGTAGTGTTAATTCTTTCGTCTCGGTTATAATCAACTAGACCCGGTTTAGAGAGAGAGAGAGAGAGAGAGAGAGAGAGAGAGAGAGAGAGAGGGCAAGTTTATGGAGGAAGAGAAAAAATCAAGGTTTAAGCGAATTTGTGTTTTTTGCGGGAGCAGCTCAGGCAATAAACCAACCTATCAAGAAGCTGCTGTTCAGTTGGGCAAGCACCTGGTAATTATTATATATTAATATTTTCACATGTGTGTGTGTATATATATATGTATATATCGTGTCTTTCTTTTTCTTTTTTTCCTTTTTGTTTGTATTTTACTGGTTCTAAATTTATCGTACTAAAGAAAAACTACAGCTTACGTCTGCAAAGTGTAGTAATAGACAAAAGTTCATATTGCAAGGAATTGTTTCCCTTAATATTTTTAAGGTATAACTGGCGGACAGAGGGGACCAAGTGATGGTTGCTGCCCAATTGTTAAATTAAAATAATACTGAAAGAAGGGATTATATATATATATAGAAAGAGAGATGAACCATGATTTTATAATACCAGTCACGTAATGTGATATGAGTATAACAATTATCTCGACCCACCACTATTTCATGATATTTTTCATTTAACTGGGAAAATCTATGATGTTGATGATGGTTTTGTAATTTCATCTCGTTTTTCCCTCGTGTGAAGGCTGGACAGGAAACATATGCGGCGTGAAATTTTGCCACTTTGTATTTTGCATGCATTATAGTGTTAGCTAATTTTAGACAATTAATTGGCACTATAATTTTCATGTCAGGTGCAGTTGATGTATGATGTATGATGTATTGCCAAACATTCATCTGTACATGTACATTTATTGTATACCCATGCACGTATATCAGATGCTCATGCTTCATTATTTTAGTAAATCACCCCCTTCACCTTATTATTTTCCTCCAAAAAGGCTCAATCTTCTCTAGCTTATTGTGGGTGTTTTTATTAAGGTGGAGAGAAAGATAGATTTGGTTTATGGAGGTGGAAGCATCGGTCTGATGGGTTTTATTTCTCAGGCAGTTCATGATGGTGGATGCCATGTTCTTGGGTATAACTCTCTCTCTCTCTCTCTCTCTCTCTCCCTCTCTCTCTCTCTCTCCCTCCCTCTCTCCCTCTCTCCCTCCCTCCCTCCCTCCCTCCCTCCCTCTCTCTCTCTCTCTCTCTCTCTCTCTCTTCTTTTCATATCACAAATATTTCATTGCAGGATCATTCCGAGAACTCTTATGCCTCGAGAGGTATGATCATAATTCATAAACACTAAAAGAAGTTTATCCAGATAAATTTAACATAAAATATTTTGCATCAAGTTCCAATTTCTTTTGACACACACAAAAAAAAAATTAAAGCTGCATAAATTAAATCAGATTTCTTATCACATATCTAATTATTCTTTTTTGGACTAGAATTATTTTTCTATTTTTTCAATATTCACTTTATAATGTTTACTATTAGTTTCCTCAAATCTCGCATTGTCTTTCAGTTTTATTATAGTACGCATGTCAAAATCATAAGGGAGTTGGACGCCATGCATGGCATCTTTAGATTTCATAATAACGTGCAAATATCGCCACCTCAGATAACAGGCGAAACTATAGGAGAAGTCCGGGCCGTATCTAATATGCACCAGAGGAAGGCTGAGATGGCCCGACAAGCCGATGCCTTTATTGCCCTTCCTGGTACGTATAAACATCAATCATTTTAGACCATATTTGTCCTCATCAATGGTAGCTTCGAATCCACTAAATATCTTCCGACTGCGAGTCTTCCATAATTGCCAGATAATTCCGTCCCGTATGAGACGCCGGCTGTCTGATTAACTATGCCTCCTCTAGTATACCTTACTTAATTTCTTACTAGCTGGAATTAAACCTAATTGTACTAACTAATTTTGGTGATAAATTAGTGGAAACCTCAACTCATATTGTCTTCAACATTCAAGAACTTTGGTACAATTCAAATAATTAGAAGCTGACAATATTCATCACTTTTCTTTACACTCCCTTATCAATCAATTATCAGGATTTGCTAATTAAACTCAGTATATGTATATATATTGTAATATGCCTTTGTGGTTTTATTACAGGTGGTTATGGCACACTTGAAGAGTTGCTTGAGGTTATTACATGGGCACAGCTAGGAATCCATCGCAAACCAGTAAGCTTTTTTTACCAAGCTGATATATATATATATATATATATATATATATATATATATATATATATATATATACTCCATCGAGTTCAAAGCTTAATATTTATCCCAATTTTTATACATTTAGAAGCTTTACATTTATTATTTTTACACAATCATATCAAACAGTCACCTTTCACTTTTAATCTGTATCATACATTCACCATCAATACTTTTTAATTTTTAATCTCCACCACCATTTATCTTCATTACTTACACCAATCATTACCTAAATACACCAAAGTTACATTATCTGTCAAGCTTCCAACGGGACAGATCGATATATATATATATATATATATATATATATATATATGTATATATATATATATGTCCACGATATGTATACTAATTTTGACTTTCATGGTCTCCAAAATACAACTTTGACCATTAATAATTTTAGTTATTTATGAATAAAAATTATAAAAAATAATATTTTAAAAATACACATTAAGACAAATCTATGAAGTACTTACATGACTATTATATTATGGTTACAATTTATGGTCACAGTTTATTAATTTTGACTAAAAAATCAAAGTTAATATACTTCTCGTGGACATAGGGAATAGTAAATAAAAAGAAAAATTCAAGAATATTTAAAATCAGAAATAAAAATAAAAAATTCAATGTCTGATTTAACATTTAAATTCGAGGAATAATGTAAAATAAATATGTATTAAATGTTATCTTAATTATAAATATATTTTAAATTAAAAAATCAAAAGGAGACATACTAGACTTTCCGCCTTATTTTATCTAAGTTGGGGGAAAGTAAAAGGAGGGGATTAGTATACCTCTATTTTTTGATTATGAATCATGACGAATATATATAAAGTGGGGAACTTCTTAATTGTCAGCCAATCATTATTTCATTCTAGACCAATTATACCTATTTTTAGTGTTCTATTACTTTATATATAAATCATTATTTCATTCTAGACCAATTATACCTATTTTTAGTGTTCTTTTTACTATCACTAAATTTATTAATACATACTTATATAGAAGAACTTATGAACCACCGAACTTTTTGACTAATAAACTGTAAGGCATGCTGCCTGAAAATAAATAAAAATAACAAAAAAGGTTAGACTTCTAAAGACAGCATCAAAGTCAAATATGTCCCTTTCAGAACATTTGTCAAGATTCCTTATCAAAAAATTTAAAAATGAAATAGAAAGGAATATTCAACATGAATATTATGGGTGGGATCGGTTCGGTTCCTAAGGAAAAATCTAGGAATCAGGATCAATTTATACGCGGAACCTGTTACATCTGTTCGTTTATAGCGGTTCTTCGGTTATGCGATATATAAAAAAGAACTGTTAGAACCGTATGGAACCGGATCCGGTTAGGAACCAAACTTCGTTAGGAACCGCTAAGACCATATGGAATTGTATGGGTGCGTAATAATGAGATTTATTATTAATATAATTTGGTGTAATTATTGTATTAGATTATTAATATATGTTAGTATGATTATTATATGTGTACGAGTGTGTATCAGTTTTTATGGGTCATTTAACACTTTTCATTTCTGATCCTACCGCTCCGTCTACGTCATTGGTTTTTTTTTCAGGTTTTTGGTTCTTTTCGAATTTTTCGGTTCGGTTCTTATCGGTTCTTCGATTCTGATCGATTCTTACATAATTTTTGGTTCTTTTCAGTTTCCAAGTATTTACATGGTCTATAACCAATAACCGAACTAATCCATAGGAACTGAAAAGAATGTTAGAGCAAATTTAGAATCAAGAACAGACCCAGACCGGTTATTTCAGTTCGGTTCTAACCGGTTTTTCGTTCTCTGTCAATTTAGCCCAGCCCTAGTGAATACTGAATATGAGGCACTCTCCCCTTATATTATTCAGAAAAAACTTGTATCGGACTGTCCAGTTATATCGACAAATTATACTTTCAAGTGTCAGAAACAGTTGCAAATACAGAAAATTTTATTAGAGGATCGAAATTTTAGTATGTCAATATGCTACGGCAAAATCGAACATTTACGTATATACAGGAAAAAATTGAAAGTTGTAAGCAAGAGCTGAAAAGTAAATACACACGCAAAAAATTGATGGTTTTCAAGGAAGATTTTGTAATTCTTGCCTAACAAAATAACATATTACACTCCATCCCAATTGAAAAGTCGATTTTGGTTCAAGTACAACTTTTAAATTTTTAAAAGGTACAACTCACCATCTCTTCTTACTTATGTTCTTAGTTTTTTTTTCTCAATCAACTAATATTGTAATTAATATAATAAAATATTAATTGTGAGGAATATTATGTAATTCTAATTAGATTTATTAAGATTTTATTTTGAAAGTAGACTCTTTTATCTAGACAAAATCATGTTTTGAAAGTAGATTTTTCAAGTAGAACGAAAGAAATATACATATAGAGAATGATTTAGGGTTGGCGCTCGTAAACTGCCGCCACTGCACCCGCTACATCCCCCCCTGATCGGAAACGATATTGAACAGAATTACAACGTATCATTTTTTATACAGAACAAGATATTATTAACTTTTCCTATTTTGAACGATATACATGTGGGAATGTCACACAGTTGAGAGAAGTCTGCCTATGAAGATGTTCTTTTCGTCATAATCACATACTTAGCTTTTTCGACATTGTTAGTTATGCACTAATTACAAATTAATCACCTATTTCTTGTGCAAACTGCAGGTAGGGCTTTTGAACGTTGAGGGCTACTATGATTGTTTGTTGTCTTTTCTTGATAAGGCCGTTGATGACGGCTTTATCTCTGAGACTGCTCGTACAATTATCGTCTCTGCCCCGACACCCAAACAGTTGGTCAGAGAGCTCGAGGTATATATATATAAGATTCCTTACATTGAAACAAATCCGTCATTCTAATGTGGTACTAAAGATAACTACAACTATGGTTGAGGTACCCGACTCGGGAAAACCATGGATGTAAACAAGATTTCGGAGTAATGCGGTTCGGATTATTTTTTTTTTTTCTATTTGATAAATATATTTTGTGATATATCTCTCCCCAAGTTACTACAAAGAATCATATAAAGGTTTTATTGTACACTCTAGAAAAAGATAAAATTAAAATGGAATTCAAATAAACTAATGAAATAGTGAAATTAGTTTAGAACGTAATATAATTTAATTCTAAATGATTCGATATTCTTTTAAGAATGAAGAAAACACAATAAGATAGTTAAAAACGTAATATAATTTAATTCTAAATGATTCGTTATTATTTTAAGAATGAAGAGAACAAAAAAAGATCCAAAATTTTGTAAAATCTAAAAAAATCTAAAAAAAAAATCAATTAAAATATAATTACATAACAAAATGAATATGAAATTATTTACTTTCAGAATAAAATCTTAATATCTAATTAATTTTATATAACATTCTTAAAATTAAAAAATTTCGCTATATAAATTACAATTTAAGTTGATAATAATAAAATAAAAAATAAATATATGATTTAAAATGGATTATAACTCGTTAAAATACTAAAACTGAAAAATTAGATCTTAACCAAGATGCCATCTTTAAGTAAGGCGGACGGGTATTAATCAAATATTTGAGCTCACATATATGGTAGTTAGATGTTAAATGTATAATTTGTTGTCTTTACACTATTAAGAAGTGTTATATTTCTCTCATTTCTCGAGTATTTTTAAAATTCGAACCTTGACTATTTATTTTTCTCAGATATTATATCGATAAATATAAAATCATATTCGTTGAGTTGATTTTTTTAGAATATTTTTATAATATTATTTTTTATGACAGAAAATTATTTATGATTAAATATTTATCTAGTAAAATGAGAACTATATATAGTACGAATACAATGTGTGTGTGTGTTTAACCCTTGTTTTCAATTTCAGGAACATATTCAAGAATACGATGAAACCACATCCAAATTAATATGGGAAGAGGTTGAACGAAATCCCATTCCCGAATCCGGTGTTCATACATGACATGCTGATGAACATTGATAACTTTTTTTTTTTTGTTTATTTTTAATATATAGTACACTTTTCTTAAAGAAAACAAATTGTTGCATATATGGAAATTGCATATTATTATAATAACCATATATATATATCATTACCCATACAAGGTTTTATTTTAAGCCTCGTGTGTCTTTTTCTGTTTTTTATTTTAATTTTAAATCCGCCAATGTAATGTTTTCGTTTGATCAAATATTTATTCATCAAGGAGTAATAATTTTGTTAAAGTGTGATAATGTTCATCTTAGTCTTAACTGAAGTCTGACGTGGAAATATGAACTGATCACTACAATCCAGACTTCAACCCCGTCCACATGAAAAATTATCAGAAAATAATTAATTATATAAAAAATAAATAAAGTAATTCAGGGTCGGTTCATTTGTTTTAATGATAAGATTTACTTATTATCATGTCACATGACCTTAGAGAGTGTTTGTAATAATTAAAATGTGATTGTTTGTTTTTTATTGGAAAACAAAGTAAGTTTTTTAGGCGTGTTTGGGGTGGTTTTGTGTTTTTTGTTTTGAAATATTCAAAAGCTAAAATCAATTTTTGTTTTGAGTTTTAAAATTTTTAGAAAGCAAAATCAGATTGAGTTTTGAATTAAAAAATGTTCAAAGATTAAAACTATAGTTTAAAACATGAACATAAAAGTTGTTAGCGATCGCCAGAGTGGTGCTTATTGAGGTTGTTGGCGATGGTCGGAGAGGTTGCCGGAGCGATGGTCGGTGGTGGTCGGAAGTCGGCCGTCGAAATGGTGGTCCTTGGTCAAAGTGGTAGTTGACGATGGCCGGAGTGATAGTCGGTGGTAGCCGGAGTTAGTGTTGCCACCGGACCGTGAACCACCGGTTCCGGGCCCGAACCGGTGGTTCGGGTTCACCAGAAAAGGTGAACCGTCGGTTTCGGGCCCGAACCGGTGGTTCGGGTTCACCAGAACTGATGGTTCTTGTTTTTTTTATTATTATTTTTTATTTTTTGAATGAAATTAAATGAATTGTGTAGTTGTGTTGAAATTTAGAATGTTGAAATTATTTATGTTGTGTTTTTTTATGTAATTTATAATAACTTGTAATATTGTTTATAAAATTGTGTTGTAATTTAGAATTGTTTATAACTTGTAATAAATTATTATTTTTTATTTATGTTGTGTTTTTCTAAATTAAATAATTTGTGTTGATATTTCTAAATTTTTTAATTTACAAGTTAATTTAATAAAAATATAATAACTTATAGATAGTCTAGAAATTTAGAAATTTTTTATGTTGTGTTTTTTTTATGTAATTTATAGTAACTTGTAATATTTTTTATGACTTCTTTTTTTTTAAATTAAATTACTTGTGTTGAAAATTGGATTGTTTTGAAGGTAGAAGAAGGGGGATATTTATAGATAAAATTGGGTGGGAGAAATCTGATTTGAATTTGAAAAAAAAAAATTAAAATTCTGCAAAACCGCCGGTTTGAGCGGAAAGCAGAGTGGACGGAGGGGTGGTTGGTGGTGGCCGGAGTGATGGTCGGTGGTAGCAGAGTGGAGGTTGGTGGTGGCCGGAGTGGTGGTCGGCAGCGATCAGAGTGGTGGTCAGTGGTTGTTGAAGTGATGGTTTGTGATGACGTGTTAGTGTTAAAATAAAAACTGAAATTAGAAAAACTCTTTTTTTGGTTTTGTGTTTTGATGGAAAATTGTTTCGAAAATAATGAAAAAATCAATTCAGCACCATTTTACTAGGAATGTCAAAAAATAGGAAAAATCCGATATTCGTCCGAAATATCTGTATTCGTATCCGGAAAAAGCTGATATTACTTGTATCCGAAAAAAAACGGATACGAATATTATCCATATTCGGAGATTTCGGATACGGATCTGGATATAGGCGCATCCGTACCCGAAAATATCCGTATCCGAAATTAACTATATATAATATATATTTTTAATATAATTTTAATATATAATTACAAGATATAAGCATGCTACTGCCCATAATACTTTGTCACATGTCGTCATTCTTTATTTCTCAATATTAAAATATAAGCATGCGGTCGTGATATGTTTATATAAGTTGTCCTTACTTATTTCCCTTTCTAACACAACAATCAGCTAGCTCAAGTGGTTGGATAGTGACATCAGGAATCTGGTAAGGAGAAGGAACTCCTCCAGGATTCAAATCCCTCCTCCCGCATTTTAATTTTGAAGATTAAAACAGAAAGTGGCAGATACGGATAATATCTGTATCTGTATAGCAGCCGCCGGATATTATCCGTATCCGGTCCATCCGGTTATTTTTGAATCTAAATACGGATTCGGATACCTTTACTAACTGCCGGATCGGAATAGGGATATGGCCATATCCGGCTCCGTATTATCCGACATCCCTACATTTTACTCAAACATGTTTTGGTTTTGAAATTAACTTTTAAAACCAAAACCAAATAGGGCCTTAGGTTTCTTATTATGCATGTAGAATTATGAGTGGTGATAGAGCAACACCCTGAACCACATTCCCATACACACCCCATGCTTTATGGGTATTGTACCGCATGCTTTACAGATAAAATATTCATAATAATATTATAACAAAATTAATAGTAAAATACGCAGTACAACACTCATAAAGCACGAGTGTGTTTGGGAGTTTGATTCAAGGTGTTGCCCTATCATTTTTCGTAGAAATTATGTACCACCAAGACAACAAGTATTTTTTAACTCTAAACCAATATATATATATATATATAAAATTATGTTTAAATTTTGGGCCCGTGTAATTCTTAGGCTTGAGGCAGCCGCCTCACGAGCCTCACTAACGGGCCGGTCCTGAGTTGATTTTGCATAAAAGTAAATGCCAATCTGAACTATGACGGAATGGATTTGAACTGAACTGAACTAAATTGAACTGAACTGAACTGAAATATATGTTAAGGGTAAATGATAATAATAGAAATAATAAATATAATAAAATAATATTAAAAATAATAATATAATAAAATATAAATAATAGGTCGAGATCTATTTGATAAGGGTAAATTATAATAATATTAATGATATTAATAACAATAACGATAATAACTATAATAATAATAGTGGGAATCAATTTTTTAATACCAAAGCATAAAATTGATAAGTTCTATATCCTCATTCATAAAACTATAAGTTTTTGGTACCATTTTGATTGAAAAGACTAAAATGTCCTCTCTTTTTGTGTTAAAAGTTGACTTCTCTCTTTTTTTTATTTATTTAATTTAAACTACTTTTCTTCTCTTTTTTCTTTTTTACTTTCCTCCTCCGATCGATATTAATGTCCAGGAACCAAAATTTAACTACAAACATATACATCAAAACAACACAGCCATTTTATGAATGACAAAGGGTCTCTCAAAAAATCTTATAGAAATCACAAGATTGTTCGAAAATAAAAGTTGACGTTGAAATAGGACTTCATTTGTCGTGCTTCTGAGTCATAAAGAAGGTATGTATCATTATTTGAACGATGAAAAAAAAAATCCAGATCTGTTCTTACGGACACGATCGCTGCACACGATGGGAAGCCACCGTGTGCAACGATCGTGTGCAACGATCGTCGCGCGACCTTAACATCGCGCGCAACACTAACGCGTGTACACGATCGCTTAACACGATCGTATAAAATCGCAGTGCGGCGATCGTGTTCATGGACGAAACTTGCACACGATCACCGCACACCCGTGAGTATACGATCGTGTGCATCGGCCGTGTCCAAGCGCATCGTAATATTGTTCGCTCATTTTTCCGAATAGTTATTCATCTTTTGTCATCGATGTCGTGGCGGCGTATTTTGATGCATCACGGTGGTCATTGGGAGCGATCGACATATGTAGACGGGGACTCCTTTTTGTCTATATCGACACGAGCAAAGTTAGTCGTGCAAACCTCGTGGGGTTATCGAGAGGGTTTGGGTGGTCCAAATGAGTCCGATTACAAATTATGGTACTTGACACACATGGCCAAAGGAAACAAAGTAAAAGTCCTATTAAGGGGCGATACCGAGATACTTCGATTACTAGTAGAATACAAGGAGGATCCCGAGGTCTATGTTGAGAACAGCAGCCTCCTCCACTCCCGAGGTTAATATGGGATGTAGCGGCTCGAGAGTAGAGCCCGCAACATAAATTATGACATGCCTTCCAAAGAGTATCAATACGAGGAAGATGAGGAAGACGAGGAAGATGAGGAAGATGAAGAGGTGCATACATCCGAAGATGAAGATTGTTGTAAAGACTTGCTTGAGTCACTATCTGCGGAATTTCTTGCTTGGGTTCGCCAACCGCCCAAATGGATAGGATTATGAGTCATCGGAACTTCTCATCCGACCATCAATCATGAGCGAGCATGAGCATATACAATCAATGCGTAATCGATCATTCCATTTCCGGACCCGGTAGTCTGGGACTTTGGGTTGGGTCGAGCCTCTACCTAAGCACGGTCGGCCTAGAGGTGGGGTCCACCTTTCGTTCAAGACGAGTTGAGGATAACTGTAGGAATGTATCATTTGGAAAACATGCTACAAAGTGTATCACCGATCGTTACCGATAAACGTATAGTGTTTGTCTGTAAGAGTGGGCGAAGAAATTGTCGGTTTAGGTTGTGTGCTATTGAGGGTGCAACTATTTGGAGAATTACTAAGTTGACATTGGAGCACACCGTTATCCTGATTTGAACCGTCTTTGCCGCACGATCGGTCACTTCGAGGTTGCCGCCCATTATTTTGCTAAAAGATCGACCGGTGAGGGGGTCACTTTGAGGCCAAAGGAGATGATTGCAGAGATGTGTAGGGAGTATGGCATTGACATGCTATACGCTTTGCTCTCCGGACGAGGAATATAGCGATAGAGAATACATATGGCGGCTTCGATGAGTCGTATCGAGGCTCCCATCTTATTTGTATTTGTTAAAACAGCGTAATCCAGGACAATTTATGATTTGCAGACGACTCGTGAGGGAGTGTTTCGCCACATGTTCGTTGCACTCGGACAGAGTATTAGGGCATTTGATACGTGCCTTCGACGGTGATTATAGTTGATGGGACCCACCTAAAGGGAAGGAATAAAGGAACTCTATTTGCGGTCACATTTGATGGGAACGAGCAAGTTTTTCCTCTTCTTTGTTGGTCTCGGTCCGATAGAGAACGACGAGTCATGGACTTATTTTACGTATAACTCGCAGATGCTACAATCCGGAAGATTTACCGATTGTGAGTGACCAACATAAGAGCATTCGTAATCTTTGTTGAGCCGCCTATCCGAATGCATTCCACGGGTTTTGCTATCACCATCTTGCAAAAATCGACCTCCTATGGTGCGCATGCTATAGGACTCTTTAGAATCGCCTACACGCATCGAGAAGAAGTTTTTGAAAACTACTTTTCAAACTACATATCGAAAGTTCTAATGGGCGCATGCGCCTTTCTGAAATTGGGCCAGAGAGGTGAGCTAGGTCGAAGTGTCCGGTACGACGCTATAACTTCTTGACATCCAATGCTGTTGAATGCTTTAATAATCGTATGTTGTGGGCTAGACGTTTACCTGTTTGCTCGTTACTTGAGATATTTCGCCTAATTTTAGAGAATTGGTTTGATGAGAAGCGGGGAGAATCTACGTCAAGAGACCATGAGTTGACAATGCACACTTTTGAAAAGCTTTCTAACTCTGTGCAAGCCAGTCTGACTCTTACCGTTCGAGCTACCACCCCACTTGTTTATAAAGTCGAAGAAAACAAAGTATCTTATGAGGTCGACCTTCGAACATGGACATGTTGTTGTCGTGAGTTTGATTTGGATCAGATTCCATGTCGTCATGCCGCTGCCGCTATAAGGTACATGTCTTTGCTGTTGTGTGCACGATCGTTACCCACGATGGGCACGATCGTTACCCACGATGGGCACGATCGTAACCCACGATGGGCACGATCGTAACCCACGATGGGCACGATCGTAAATATAAATTTCAAACTTACTTCGTTGCAATTTAACCATGGAACTGCATGTGGTGTATCAAGACCTGTCATGTAGTCCTCGATGCATTTAGGAATTTTCCACTCCTTGTAAACCGGCTTCCCCGTCACCTTAATGCCAAGTGGATCATCCGGATGGAGTCTTGCAAACTCGTTGGCCAAAACTAACTACAAAAAGCCAAACCACAAAATTAAAAAATATCGATATCAAACCAATGATATACAAGTGAGTAGGTTATAGAACTTACGTAAAATAGGGAGCCGGCAAGTACAGTGCCAACTCTACCGACACCAACACTACGGACTCCCCTCCGAAGCCTCGCTCGAGTCGCAAGCACATAACAGTCTATCACCTCGGCATCAAAGTCTTCACGGCTAGACTCTATCCGGTCAAATAACGCCTAGGTGAGAGCATGCCCAGTCTCCAAACACCGGACAATAGCATCACGTGGCTGCTCCCTCCTAAACTGTAGGTACAACTTCTTCAGAGCCTCGCTATCTCTGGGAGGCGCAACCACAAAAGGCTCTCGAAGAGCAGCAGATGGTCGACTCACTCGCGGTGGAAGACTACGCTCACCCAAATGCTGCGTTCCGGCACTCTCACCATCTTCGTCACCCTCAGCATCCCTCTCACAACTATAACGATCAGAGTCAGACAATGGCCGCCGATCTCAAAATCGGCCGCTCGATTCGAAATGGAGGTTGCCGCCAGACCACCACCTCACCGCGAAACATCGCACCGTAATGATGCTCGCCCCGAAACCGGTCGAACATCGTCCCATATCACAAACGGCGCCTCAAATGACTAATACTGATGCTCGTAATCAAGGGGCCGCCGAGTCCGCTCAACGTAATGATGAATCTGAGAATGGTGACTGTGCTGGACCTCAGAATGGTGGGTAGGCGGATGCTGAGAATGGTGACTCGGCTGACGCTGAGAATGGTGACTCGAATGATGACTAGGCTGACGATGAGAATGGTGACTGTGTGCTGCGCCAGAGACTGAGTGACGTGGAGGGTCAGGAATCCTCCGCCGGGCGCTGCTATCAGATGCAGAATGACGAGGCCTATCATGGCTCCCAGCTGAGTAGTGTACCGGTCTCCTAGAACGCCTATGCATAGGTCCGAAGAAATCCACGATCCCCGAAAGCACCCGGCGAGAAACTCGAGCAATAAATCCGGACTCAGAATCGTCGTACAAGATCGCCTTCAAACGGCGATTGAAGTACTCATCCCTGCCGTGACTGGTGTGGTCCGACAAGGAAGTCCGTGGACACAACACACCCTCTCTGCCGCCTCTCCCGGTCCGATGTCTCGCACCATGTACCGGTGGGGTACTCACGGCGTCGCTTGAAACTTTATGTGCCGACTCATATTTAATCAATTTTCCTGACCTTCTTCAACCTATCCATAATTTTCTTCCTCGGGATCGCGCAGCTCATCCTCCTTATTCCTCACGGCTATTCTTACAGCTTAATGAACTTAACGTCATAAGGCGAGCCATTCTCAAAGCTCGTAGTAGTACTCACTCATCCTCCTCCGGATGCGGTAAAGAGGAAGTACTTTGTCTTGCAACAATAGTCATTAAAGCATACCATTAGATGGGCAATCACATAATGTTGAAGAGATGAGTGAAGTTAGGAGAAAATACGTTTACAAATTTATGTACCTTATCGTCAAGAAATGAGTGAAATCACAAAACATCTTCCTCGTAGTCCACATCAAACACCGGGACTTGGACAGTTTTATCTCGACTACCACACAATGCTCCCAATGCAGGAATCATCTCATACGACCATATTTGTAAAGCCCAAACAGGACCATAGAAGTGATAGTCCTTGTGCTCTTGTCCCTCATTCATGGCAACGTTGCCTATGTAGTAAGATAAAACCCCAAAGGCATAAGAACCCCAAGGAAACATATCCCACTGCTCGAAATCCTCCACTAATGCCCATGCCCATGTCTCGACCATCATGTCGTCACGGCATAGTATAAAGTAGAAGTAAATAAGCAAATTGGCAACCTTGAGATAATCACAAAACTCTCTACCAAAATCTCGAGCATTGAACCTCTTCCTCAGAACACTAACCTTAATTTTTTTGACATGTAGTATTATTTGGAAAATACATTCGGACGGAATGAGATTGTCGTACTGTGGATGGAATGTAGAGTTTCCAAAATGGAGTCCCATGATCAAGGCGAAATCACGGGCCGTAAAACGAATGGTCCTCCCACAAACCTGGAACCACGACTCATCCGGGGGGATTTGATCACCCTCCAATTGACGAGCAATCAAGTGATGTAGGGCAGTATTTGAACTCCCATTCCTCCTAACTTTAATCAAGCGCCCCAGGACCCCTCGGCCAAGCTCTCGATAGCTCGATCGGCAAGCTGAATTGCGGCCCATACTCCTTAATGTCTCAATGATCTCTTTAAATACCGCCTCCCGTATGTAAAGATTCACTTGACGTGTAACAAAACGCAATGTAGGTCTCTTCCATACGCAACCAGTATGCAATATGGACATACAACTCATAAGAATATGATAAAATGCTTAAGAGCGAAAAAAAAATTACGCCTTGCACACGATCGCATGCACACGATCGATGCCCGTCGTGTGAAGACCATCGTGTGCCACACGACGGTTCACACGGGGAAACGATCGTGTGCTGCGACCGTGCAAGGCAGAGCTTTTGCACTTCTAGCACACGACGGCACACGATCGACGGCCGTCGTGTGTAGCCATCGTGCCCACGAAAGATCACCGTGTACACGATGGTCTCATCTTCTTCAAGACGATCGTGGGAAGATGAACAAGCTGTCGTTACGATCGTGTGTGAATGAAAATACACTAACCGCGGCTCATTGACGAATTGCTCTTGAGATGGAGTGTCACTAGCGGAACTTCCGGCGTCTTGATTCTCCGTGGTAGTCGGAGGTCGACATTTTCCGGCCGCGAAGGGTTTCACGACGGAGACTTTTTTGCGAGAGGAGGAGAGTTTTGGAATATTGAGTTGTGGGACCTTTTTTTATTGTTGTTTAGTTTTAATAATCTTCCTTTTTCTTTTTTAGTTTTTTTTTCTCTTATTGGTAGACTTTAAGGGTAATAAAGTCTTTTAACACATTTTGGTATCAAAAACTTATAGTTTTATGAATGGGGATATATAACTTGTTACTTTTATGGTTTGGTACTAAAAAAGAGAGATCCCATAATAATAACAATAATAATAATAACACTGATAGTAATGGTAAATAATAATAATAATCAACAATGATAATAATAAATATTATTAATAATAATAGTAAATATTATTAGTAATAATAACAATAATAATAATTAAGATTAATAATAATAATAATAATAACATTGACAATAATGGTAAATAATAATAGTAATCAACAAAAACAACAACGATAATAGCAAATATTAACAGTAATAATTAAGATTAATAATAATAATAACAATAATAATAATAATAATAATAAGAATCGAATCGAATCGAATCGAATGGACTCGAATCAACCGATTGAAAATCAAAATAAGACAAAAGAATGCGCCTATGTGATTTAACTTTTTATCCTAAAATAAAACAATAGTTCAAACATAAGCAAAAATCATTAGAAAAGATATCGGATCAAAAACAAAAATATTAATGTTACAATCTTAAATTATTCAATCACATTGCAAAAAGAATAAAAAAAAACTAAAACCCAACAAATTACTCGTAAGCACCCAAAAATACATAAAATAATCACGACGAGGGGTGTCGAGTGGTTCGGTTCTGATTAACCGAACCACAATTTTCGGTTAACCGGAACCATAAACGCCTCAAAATAGGAACCACTAACCACACCACTTTAAATTTCGGTTAACCAGAACCACACCGATTATATATAGTTCCGGTTCGATTAACCTTAAAAACCATTTTTTTATCCGAAAAAAACTGAAATAATCAATTCTAAAATGCTAAAATTAATCTTTTAAAACAAAAATAGTAGACAACAACACAATTGATTCATAAATCCAACAACTATAAGTCAAAATTAATCCATAAATCCAACAATTAAAAATGCAACACAATCACAAACGGAGAATAGATGTGGGGGTGATTAATTTATATATTATTAATTCAATTGAATTTCGGATAAAAATATATAATTATAATTTATTAATTTATCATAATTTTGGTTTGTGGTTATGTGGTTCTGGAACCATTCGGTTCCAGTTAACCACTAACCATATTTTTTTTTGAAGTAGGAACCACAAACTGCACCCTAACCACAAATAGTAGTTCTCGGTTAACCGGAACCACGTCGGTTCGGTTCGATTCCGGTTAAAACCACTAACCACGAATCTTTTAGACAGCCCTAATCACGACTGTTGAGTCGAGCCAAATCGGTTCGAACAGCTGATTCGATTTCATCCACGAGCCGAGTCGGGCAAGGCGATTCGACGAGCTCACTAAATTTGGAACCAGACTCGCCTCGTCTGTCATATAGTGGATTCCTATTCGAGCCGAGTCAAGCAACGAGCCAACCATGAATTACACACGAGTTGAGTTGAGTCGGGCCTAGCCCAAACCTGCTCATTGGCCATCTCTATGTTGTGGTATTATTTATAGATTGTTCGGTACTGCTTATTTGAGGTGTTTGTCAACTTATTTTAATTTGGGACTGGTGATAAGGAATTTAGAATGTTTGGATGGAAAAAATCAAAAGCTACTTATATCAGTACCAAACCCGTAATAAGGAGTTTTTGATAAGTCATTTTCTTGTAACGTATTAGAAACAACTTATTAGGAAATTCAATAATAGACAACTTGGATAGTTGATGTGAGTGCAATTCAAGTAATGCATTCATTTTATATTATTTTGACTTTTTTTTTTCTCGAAGCTATGCCTTTTTAGTGTGTGCTACACACTTATTTGATGCGTGTTTTAAAGGTTTTTTTTTATATTTTTGTGAGCAAGACATTATGCCTCATGGTGCTGCACCATTAGTATATATATAGTAATTATGATTACCACTAACCGGGTTTCAGTTTAAGGCTTTAATTCTCGTGTTTCTTTTCTATATTTTTTTTTAACTACTTTTCAACCCACCAAGACAATTGTTTTTTAACTACTTTTCATTCTGTAAGCAATGTGCTTCATAGTGCTGCAATATTTATTTGATGCGTGCTTTAAGGTTTTTTTATACGAGTCATTCAGATTCGGGCGATGCCCCGGGCTATATATGATGGTATTATATATTTAAATTGTTATTGTTCAGCACAAATTTTCGTCATTTTGATCATGGATCCGTCATTTATTTTCGTCATTTTATATTTGGGACGTATTTTTGTCATTGTATATATAAGTTGTCATGGTAGCATACATTTTGTAGCATGATACGTATTTAAAATAGTTTATTGACATATAATTTTTTAAGATGTATTTTTTACGTAATATTTTTTGTCTATTTATTTTGGTATTGACTCTATCATTTTTAATTGGAACTAACTAATATTAATACATTGGGCTAAGTTATAACTATTTCTTTTGATAGTCAATGATGCCCGTGCGATGCACATGTGCTATATAGAAGTTTTCATAGATTTAAAATACGTGCAACACACATGGGCTATATAGAAGTTTTCATAGCGTAATATTCGGCATTTATTTTCATCATTTTATATTTAAGTTTTCATGGTGTCACACATTTGCTAAGCTTTATACGTACTTAGAATACTTTATTGAGTTGCACATGGGCTGTATATAAGTTTTTATATCGTAATCTTCAGAACTTATTTTCGTCATTATATATCTAAGCTGTGATGGTATCACATTTCTAAGCATGACACACATTTAAAATAGTTTATTGACATTAAAAGAGTATATGTGAAGAGATTTTTTTCAAGATGTTACATTGAAAAAATGTCTATTCACATGTAATTTTTTAATATGTATAAGTTACATAAATTATTTTAAATATGAAGCGATGACATTAATGTTGGAGACCTTTTATATTCATCCACGTGCAATGCACACAGGTTTGATCGCCTCGGGACCCATGCGATGCACTCTCGGGTTGGATCTAATTGTTTTTTTCGTAATGTTCGGGACTAATTTTCGGTTCATGTTTGAAACTCTCATTTTTTTGTGAAAGACGGACTTCGTTGTTCAAATAAATTACATTATTAAAAGCGAACTATAAAACAAATTTCGTTTTTAACAAAACTATAAAAACATAAAACATTAAAGTGATTAGTATATTCAAGAGTATAAATTATAATTCGTATAATAAATTATAATTCGTATAGTAAAATATTGCATGTTTAATTTGTAACGTACTATTAAAATGAATGCCGTATTCATCTATATTGACACCTGGTAGTGGCGTTGTTCTTGTTGTTGTTCTTCTTGTTGTCTTTTGTCGTTGTTGTTCATTGGCATTTTGCATGTTTTGTTCTTGATACAATTTTCGTGACTTGTCAATCTCTTTCTTTAATGTGAAGAGGTTTTTTGCAAAATGTTATATTTAAATGAGGCTTTTCATATGTAATCTTTTAATGTGAGTAACTTACATAAATTATTTTTTAATTAATGCATTATTACAACATTTTTCCATAAACTATAATATCGAATTTGGAGCATTCATTAGTAACTCATTCTAAGTATTTATAGTATGACGACATGAATCACATGATCTCAAACTCAAATGAATAATGCTTACCTCGTGATATGTGGATAACATTTGAAATACAATTTTCTTCTCCTTTATATACTTCTTCGATTTAGAAGATTCTCATTGTTATGATGATAGTGTGAAGATATTTTTATTATATTTTTATTATATACTACCATTTGCAATATGTAACATCGACATAATTTACATAGTCATATCAAAATATCAAAGTCACACAATATTTCAAGACGTTTAATTAAAAAAGTGACATTAACACAACGCAAGACAAAAAACTACATTAAGAGCAAAAATATTAAAATGCACCAACAAAGTGTAGTAATAATTATTGACTAAAAATTGAATGCTCCTCGCATTATTTTCAATAAACTTACTTGCTAACGAATCAATAGTATTAGCCCGTTTATCGGTATTACATGAAGTAAAATATTGCATGTTTAATTTGTAACGTACTATTAATACGAATGCTAAGTATTCATCCCACCGGTGGCCACGACGTTGATCTTGTTGTTGTTGTTTTTGTTGTTGTTGTCTTTGTCGTTGTTGTTCATTGGCCTTTTGCATGTTTTGTTCTTGACATAATTTTTGTGACTTCTCGATCTCTTTCTTTAATGCTTCTTGATACGCTACAAAAAAATAGATATAGTTGATCGTTAGTAACTTAAATACAGTTAATCAATATATTGCATTTTCGATCAAAGTAAAAATCTTCGTGCATGTTCCACTTAATTGATAAGACAACGATGTGTAGGATCTCTTAAACCATTAGAAAATATGATGTTACTACCAAATCTCCTAAGCTACCATCTTTATGTCCTACATTGTTACACACAAAAAACACACGTAAAATTTACATAAAATAATATAAATCAATATGCTAAATAAGTAAGATGATATGATACTTACTTTACCACCATAATAAGTTGTAGCCCAATGTGTACGCGGTGTGGAGGAAGTTGTGGTTTGTTGTGTGTGATTTTTGACACATTATATAGTTGATAAAATATTTGTAACTCATGGACGGGAATGTAAAAACACTAACCACTAATTGGTGTGTTTAATTTATGCATTCATGACATTTTTGGTTTGTATTCTTTGAGGTTTAGAGATGGCTTGAAACATGTTGTACCGTACAAACTTTTGTGCACGATTCCTATGTACTTACCCTTATGCATGATTATTAAATCAATGTACTAACACATGAAGCTTTCACATTTCACTTTCAATTCATGAAACATTTATTGTGAACACTTTGCATTTATAAGACAACTTAAGCTTTTAGTATATAAGATGTAGTATTGATCAAGACATTATTATTTTTACAGGCAGAGAAAAGAAATAGTTATCACTAATTCATTAAACTCAATTTTGTTCTTAACGATATATAATTTTTTTTATACTTTTTTTACTCATTAATATCAAATTTTATTTAAAAAGCGAAAAGAAGCAAGGGGGAAAGTACAAGATTCTCCCGCCGGACCCACAGACAGGCCGTTGAGATAGACAACAAATCAAAAACTCCAGATGATTTCACAGACGGCCAGACAACAGCAGCAACATAACAAAACTAGACGAAAGAACGAAAACATAAATAGAAATCACCAAAATTGAGGATTTGTTCGAAACTGGAGGTTAAACCGCATGCGGTTTACAACATAAATGTTTCTGCTGCAAACTGAAAGTCGAACCGCATGCGATTTAGAACAGAAGTTATACTGCTGCAAACTGAAAGTCGAACCGCATGCGTAAGCCAAACCCACCCTTAACGCCATAGAAGAAAATCCGCCAGCAAACAAGGCCGACAATGGGAGCCATACCGCAAGAAAAACCGCCAAACAACACCATAAGCCCCAACCCCCCATATAGAGCATATGGAGTTGCACTTGCATGCCTCGTTAAAATCCTATCATTGAAAACATCAGTGGAAAAAACCTACGATAGGGAAAGAGTACCCGAGCATTATGCTGCGAGAAGTTAAAATCGAGCGGAATACACGGAAAATTGGTTGCTCTGAAGATGATCATGAAGAAAATCTAGGGCCATATCAAACCACTCATACATGACCAGCCTCTTGGAGAGCCAATCCGCAACTGCATTACCTTTGCGATAGATGTGGGAAACGTGAAAGTGCATACTCCTAATGATCTTCCAAAGACGAGACTAAATACTACGATAGGCCCAGGGCACTGGTAGTCGCCAATCTGAGAGAAGTCGAACCACATAAGATGAGTCTGACTCCAGCCATAAGTATTCCCAACCTCTAGAATGAGCTAATCTCTATAGCTCGAATTGCTGCAAACAACTAAGTTTGAAAAGCAAAATGAATACGAATACCAGTCGTCACGGTGCCAAACCCATGGCCCAAACAGTTTTTGTACACCAAACCAATAGAAGCCTCACCGGGGCTACCATTAGCCATGCCATCAATATTAACCTTAATCCACCCAGCCGGTGAGGGGTACCATTTAACGGCTTCGGGTAAATAGTAGTACGAGCCCGCCCAAGAACACCAAGCACTCGTAATTGAAGAAGATCCTCAAAGGAATTATACATTGCTCCCATATTATGATTATTGCATTCTTTGACTAAACTCCACACAATAGATTTGACACTGGAAATCGAGAAAGTACTGCAGTTATAAAGAACCTCACAGCGAACATGCCAAATCGTCCAAATAGCTATAATAATAGTGAACCTTGGCTATTTGAGTGCTGAAGGAAGTCTCCATCGCATGAAGAATAAAAGAGCCAAACCCGCCATCGAATTGAAGATGAATGATAAAGGCTCTCTCAATATGATCCCAAAATTGCCAAAATTGTGGATAGACTCCTCAGCAGAAACACAGAAAAGACAAACCGAATGCCTAATAAATCCCCTACACCTGAGTAAATCAAACATGGGTAGCTTATTGTGAATGCTTTTCCACATCGTGATAGAACGATGAACCGAAATAAAATTATGCCAAATCCATGTCTATAAGCTGACCTTGGGAATGAGTGACGAAGACGCTAGTATCCAGTTTTCAAAGTGATGTTACCAAGAATAGAGCCAGTCCAGATGCGAGCATCTTTCCCCTTGAAGTCGGGAGGGACAAAGATAATATCTAGGGGTGGGCACAAATCCCGGTTCCCGTTTGGCCGACCCGGACCATTCCGGTCCCGTTCCAAAAGTGTCCCGGACCATTTGGGACGGACAAATTTTGTCCCGAACCGGTCCCGAACCGATCGAAAATGGGACAGGAGCGGGACCGGTGATTTTTGTCCCGTCCCGTCCCGTTTGTCCCGAAATATGGATTTTTTAAAATTAATATTAGATTTATGAGATTTTAATTTGTAAATTAATTTTTATCTCATAAATTAATTAGTCGAATATACCTAAACTTACTAAATTATTGATAAATAATGCAAAATTTATAAAATTTTGATTATAAATTTGCAAATAAATATCCAAAAATACAAGAAAATATTTTCTAAATATATTTTTTATCATTTATATTTACCAAAAAATGCCCCGTTTTATCCCGGCCCGTTCCGAAATCATTCCGGTCCAGAAATTACCGGAACAAAACGGGAATCACCTTTGTCCCGGACCGGTCCCGGACCGCTTATATTAATTGGGATCGGGATCGGGACCGACCCAATCCCGAACCGTCCCGGACCGTGCCCACCCCTAATAATATCTAATGTCACCTCAAAATATATTTCCATAAAATCTAGAGGCAGATGCCAAGCTCCGTGAAAGAGGAAATCACTAATAGTATCATTATATGATTGCTTTAGATGATTAGGTATTCTAAGGCGGTGTCCAATAATGTAACATAGACAATTATCTCCCCAAAAAATAATTATCTTGCCATTACCGACCACCCATCTAGAAGAACTGAGAATCCGAGGGATACGATTACGGACACCTGTGTAGATAGAATAAGAGATAACTCTACGAGGCTCCAAGTCCGAACGAAGAAAGCGCTGAAGTAAGAAACGGCCACAAATAGAATCCTTTAGAAGACATTCTCATGAAAGACGTAATAAAAAGGACTGGTTCATCGTGCGAAGACAGTGAACTCCCAGACCACCCTCCTCAATAGGGGAACAAACTCTTTTCCATACCACAGTACAAGCATGTTGCTTAGAAATATCCCCAGACCACATGAAGTTTCAAGCTGCTAGCTCCAATCTCTTGATAGACCATCATATAGTGGATATAGAAGAACTAAGAATGACCATCGAAAGAGTCGCAAACTTACTAGTAATTTTGTCAACCACCGGGGCTATGAAGGTATGGCCAGAAGTACCACAGAAACGTGGGACACCAAGATATTTAAAGGATAGGCAACCTTCCCGCATTTGCAAAGTATCGCACGCTTGATAGGAAATGGAACGTGCATACCACAAAGTATACCGTAGATTTCCTACGATTAACATACTGGCCAGAGATCACGGAATAATCATCAAGAAGCTAAGAAAGAGCTCTAGCAGTGTCTCTGGAAGCACTACCGAAACCAATAATCTCCCTAAAAAAAGATGAAAAGGGTACTTAATATACGACCGACTCGAATATGCGGAATTAAAGAACTAATAACCGCGTGGGTAATCATATACTAATAATCTCCTCTGCAAGGCAAATAAAATAGGAGACATAGGATTCCTCTAATGAACGACTTGGCTGCAAGCAAAGTAGCCCATTGGAGCCAGGACCGGTCCTGACATTTCGTTAGTCCTAGGCGAAGGCTGATAAATAGGCCCTAACTTAATCTAATATACATCCAAATTTTTTTTGAAGTAAAACGGAGTAATGTATAATGAGTCTCATTAAAACTTTGTGGCGCAAAAGTGAAAACAATCTTGTCGAACTTTAATATTATCTTTTTGTATGCAGACACGCTAATCTTCAAGAAAAATAAGTAGATATCTTTTTTTCAATTTTGGGCCGTGTATTGAGTAGAGGTGGTAAAAAATTATTTTTTGGGCCCATGTTTAAGCTGGGCCCTGGGCCTATCCACAGGGCCGGCCCTGATAGGAGCCCCATTCACCAGAAGAGATAGAAATCAACCACGTGATCCGAAATGAGGACGGGATCGCAGCATAAAGAACCATTAATATTAATAGATAAGATAGTAAAGCGATTATTTCTGATCTTCACGCCTCTGTGGAAAAAAGCCGTATTTCAGTCTCCATCTTTCAATTATCATAATGACTCGCCCACGCCCAAACTTCTAAATATTTTTATCGCCGAAGTATTTCACACCAAGAATATTACTCGGTCCTTTTAAGAATATGCTTCTCCTTCAAGTTTCAAAGAAGACTGTTTCCCGATGGTTTGTTTTGAAATGACGATAATACAAGTCGAAGTTAAAAACTATCAAATGTTGGATTATATATTTCAGAATCAATATTCAGTAGTGATCAAATTAACATATCAAGAGTAAAAAGTAAGAGAGTTTCGGAGACGCTTTGCGTGGACAAAGAGAAAAGAATAAGGGATAAAATTGTAAATGTCGTTTATAAAGAAGTATTATATAGATATTTCATACAACTAATTTTATATTTTATTATAGAAAAATATCTTGTAAAATAGTCACTCAGATACTGCCTAATTCACCTTCAAGAATGGATATCCACCACTTAGAGGCACCTCTTACCGGAAACTCGTACACATAGCCCGACTCATCGGGAAAATTAAAAACCAAGTCCAACCTAACTCTGCTGCAAAACTGAGCTGGGCAGCACCGTGTGCACGTAACTTACAATTCGACAGATGACTAACTTCATCTGTTGTCTTGCCTTCATTGTTGAGGCAAACTATGAGCCACCTATCCGTGCACCGCTACCCAACCATTCCTAGCGCCATCGATGGTCGCCATTGTGAGTATGTGAAGGTAGATGCGTCCACCGTTCGGTGGTTCGAACCGGAAACGTCGGTTTTGAGCCGCGATCAATAGTTCCAGAACTGGTTTACACGGTTTGAACTAGAATCGGAATCGTAAATGGTGCCCAATAGTCCAGTGCGGTTTGTGACTTCACAAACTATAAATTGGCGGTTGGTACCATTTTTTTAAATATTGAAAATATATTATTATATTAATATATATTTTAAGTATGATTTTTTTAGGGGCAAACAGTTGGTTTCGCGGTTCGAACTGTCTAGTGATATACATAGTCAACTTACTTTAAATATTTATAATTAAAAGAATATTTTAATTTTGCGTATCTAAATTTAGTATAAATTTAATTTATTTTCTCCACCCTTCCATTATTTTGCCTATTCAATTGCCTTTTATTCATTTTTTTCAACCCTCCGTAAAGAATAAAAAAATAATCCGTTTTTTCTAAAAAAAAAAAGCGGCTGAATCGACCCAAAATAGGCTGGTTCTGAATCGGACCGCACCAGAACCGACAGTTTGAAAAATCATCCCAAAATAACGGTTCAGCAATTCAGTTTCAATTCAAGGTTTTGCAAACCTCAAACCCTGGTCCGGAATTGAAACCGTTTGGGCAAACGAAAAGAGGAATCTCACTGGGGAAGGATTGGTGGTCCAGTGGTAGGACGCCTACTCCCAAGACACTCCTTTGGAGAGGTCTTGGGTTCTAACCCCACCAAAGGAGGTGAAAGGGAAAGTTTTTCTCTTTATGATCCTCTAACTCCCCGGGGCTAGCTCGAGCGACCGCTAATCAATGTTTAATCTCGCGTCAAGCGGCAGTGAAAGTATTTCCTTCTTGAACCCGGAGTCTTGACTAATCGCCGATCGCTCTCCCAGAATCTTTGAAACTCCGAGGCATTAATCGCTGGCGCTTCCTCGCATGCGCAGTGTACGAAAAGCGCATTGAGAACCCTAGAATTGCTCGAGCGACTCGCGATTTACTTCTCTCAATGGGTTAGGAGTGGGTTCATTGAGGGACTAGGATTAGTCCGGCTAAGCTGGGATCACCTAGTTATCAACAAAAAAAAAAAAAAAAAAAAGAGGAATCTCACTTATTTTGTATTTCAAATTGCAATCTCTGTGTAGGGTGATTAGACTATTAGATCTAATTTAATTCAATGATAATATTAAGATATAATAATTTAATTAGAGAATGGTTATATTGAAATATTGCAGATCACATGAATAATATATAATAAATAATTTATATTCTAATATTATATTTTAACTGTAATATGTGAAGTTTATTTTATATAATTTTTAAAATTAAAATTAAAAAAATCATATACTTCAATATCATTTTCATAAAAGTACGACGTATGATACATCGTAATGCATTTCAACGTTCATGGTCAAATTAATTGTAATGCAGTCGATAAGATTAGCACAAATGGAGATAAGTCACCGCGATGAGACCTATAAATAGAAATACCCTTTGTATTTATTATCTAAAAGTAGAAAGGTCGAACTCGACACGAATAAAATTCATCGGTCTTTGATCCACCTTCTAAATATGGACCTTATTGGGCTACCAACACTCGGATCTCGACAATAGGGTTTAGCAAGGAAAAAAATGTTACGATAACAGTACACTGTAACAAAACATTCTAAACACTTGAATAGATGATAAACATTGAAGTTCGTCGGGCCGAACCCAAATTTAAATAGCGGCAAAGTATTCCTTGCTAAGTTTGGGGTCTGGTTTCATGGACTTGTCTCCAGGCTTCCATCCAGCCGGGCATACTTCATCCGGGTTCTCTTGCACATATCGTAAAGCCTACCAAACCATAACAAATAGCAACAACATGACTTCTTATATATGGATATGGATGCCAGACTCGGGGTATGTTATGGCAGTTCAGCTGATCGCTTATAAGCTAGTTTATCGAGATGCTATTCAATAAGTTCACAAAAAAAGCTAGCTTATAAACTAACTTATTTTTGCCAAACATACACTCAGTGAAATCCCTACGCATGTATTCCATTACCAAGTAGACACCTAATAAGCAAACAAGTGTTTATTTGGTTAAACAATAACAAACATTTCGTTAGGAAGTCGTAAGCATTCAATTAGAAAATAATAATAAATAATCCAGTAAAAACTGATGAGCATTCAGTTTAATTTCCAATAAAAAATTAATGAACATTCCGTTAAAAATGATGAACATTCAGTTGCAAACAAATGAACATTCAGTTAAAAAAAGTACTGAATCTCCGGTGGAAAACAACGAAAATTCAGTGAAAAAGAATTGAAACCCCCGAGAAAACCCAATATGCATTATGTTAAAAAATAACAAACATCGAGTTAAAAAGTAAAATGAACATTGCTAGAATAACGAACATCCAGAAGAGGTGGCCTCGGTATACCGAAATTTCGGTACGGTATCGATATGGACCGAAAGTCATACCGAAATTTCGGTATACCGAAACTTTCGGTACGGTATCGGTATGAATTTTATTGTATCGAAAATTTCGGTACGGTATACGATATCGGTAAATAGTTTCAGTACGGTACGGTATACCACACTGAAGAGGCCTATGCTAATGTGAAAAGGAGCCAAAATAAAAACAACTATGTTTACTTATTAAACAACAACTAGGGTTACTTATTAAACAACAGAAAAATGGTCAGCTACAGCATTCATATGGGCCTAATTTCACACAGATACATGTGTGTTAGAAGCCCAGGATAGAGTACCTGGAGTGTTCTGAGTGTCTCATCAACACTACGTCCGATTGCCAGGTTGTTGATTGTGGAATGTTGAATAACTCCCTCCTTGTCAATGATGAATAGCCCTCTTAACGCAATACCCTGACACGACACCACACGGTTGATAAGAATGTTTTTACAATCATAATCTTTTCTTGATCTTTAACTACTGTAGGCCCCTAGTGTTCGTCAAATATAAGGCTTTCTGGAATTTATAAATTAAGATGTACAATCTTGAAATAGAGCAGGATTTCTGATATAAAAAAAGAAAATTCCTCACAGAAACAGATCTACGAAAGAGAGGGGCGGGTATTATCAAGTTTGAATTCAATACAAGGCATTATGATTTTTTTTCTTTGTTTTTCCAACTTCCATGTTCCATAAGCTAAGTGTTCATCTCTTGAATTTTCTTGCTTAAGTTTAGGTTTAGGACATTCCATGCTACGAAGCATGGGCTCGACACGACATGGAATTTTCACCAAAATATAGGACACGAAATGTTTTTATTTTTTTTATTATATATATTTGTGTGTGTGTGTGTAATATCAGACATTTATAATACTAAAAAAGATAACATCAGCCCAGCCCATAAGTGCCAGACTACTAAATAAATAAATCCAACTACATAAAAAGAAGCCAGGGACGGTCCTGAGATTCTAATTTCTAACGGCCTGTGGAAAATGACTAAAATGTTGCCTTTTTATACATGTTCATTTTTTGTACCAAATATCAGTATAAAGTCGTGTATTTTTGGCAAATTTGGAAAATGTGGCTAGAATGCGAAAACTATAACAAAAAATCAGAAGGTTTGCTGTTGAAAAGTTTGGAAAATGTGGCCTTTTGAATGCACCTGGAGCCGGTAGCATGAGGCGGCTGCCTTACTTGGCTCCAGGCCCGGCCTTTCCTAAGGGCTGGCTGTGCAACAGCCCAGGGCCCAGAAGGAAGGAGGGGGCCCAATTATATATATATATATATATATATATTATTGAAAAAAAAAAGAAAATTGGGTTTAAAATTTCTGACACTCTCGGCTGGGCTGAGGGAGTCAAAAAGGAGGGGCTGGGGTGGGTCTCACATCACGTCACATGTGACTTTTTTATTTTCAATATATATATATATATATATATATATATATATATATATATATATATTAGAAATTGTATCCTCTGTCTTAAAAATTATATTAAAAATTGTCTCGTGACTTTCAAATGGAGGGCCAGGACTTTTTTTTTCATTATATTAGAAATGGTATCTAAAACCCTATCGGCATTTGGCTCTCTCTACAGCAACAACATTACCCCAATGCCTCAACGGCTCCCGCAAAAAGCGAGGTAAGGGGGGATCGAATGTACGTAGCCTTACCCCTGTCTTAACGCAGAGAGGCTGTTTCCGGATGATCCAAAATGAAAATTGTATCGAGAATTGCATGGAATGACTAGTACTTCATGAGAAAAAGAAGTGCAACCAGTTTAGTGAGTCATTTTGTTTTATTCCATTATAATTCAGAACCAAAGAATAAGGGTCTTTGGCTCCATTGGAAACAATGGAAAGGCATTTGGCTCTCTCTATTCTTCCAAAATTCCTCTGCTGTTCGCCCGCCGCCGCCGCTCTCTCTTCATTTACTGTTTTAATTTTCAAATTTCAATACCCTCCCATATGTATTCTCCCCTCATAAGCTGAGCTGGTATTTGTCTTCTCTAATCTCTTCATTTTCTCTTTATTTTATATATTTGTATTATTTGTAGATGTAATTTTAATTGAATTTTATGCTTCAACTTTCAGGTTTGTTGGTTTCAATCGGTGTTATTTGCTCAATTTGTTTCTGAAAATCCAAGTTTTATCATTCTATGCTCAATTATTTAATCATCCAAAATTATTATTTGAGCTTGTTTGGTGTTTTTCTGGGTAGCTAGTTTCGTATTTGTAAAAAAATGGTTCCTCCCAAACAACTATCTGGCGCTCAAAAAAGAAAAAAAAAAAAAAAAAGAGAAGAAGAGAATAATCAGTCCCAAAAAGGAGCTATAAGAAATTTTTTGGTCAATTCCTTTGTTGAGTCGGTTCCTAATTTTATTAATAATCCTATTGAAAATGAAAATTCTATGGAAGAAAATCCTATTGAAAATAGAAGTCCCGTTGATGGATTTCATACTGAAAATGAATCTGAATCTACTATTGTTTTTGTTGAAAATGAGAATGAGGTAAATGATAGTAAGTTTCCTGGAAATGCAAATGAGGTAATTGAACAAGTTGGTGAAAGAATAGAAAATATTCAAGGATGCATAAATTTACCAAATAATTTAAATATTTTTTATCCAAGAATTTGGGATGGTTTCAACTCAAAAATGAGAGATTTACTTGTAGAAAAAGGGCCTGCTAGAGAGCTTAATCTCACATTTCCTAAAAATACAGTAGGAAGACACTTTTCTTATGATTACTTTTCTCGTAAATTGCCAAATAATGAACTTTGTGATAGGAAGTGGCTTGTTTATTCAAAAGAAATAGATAAGGTGTTTTGTTTTTGTTGTAAGATGTTTAAAATGGCTCGTTCAAGAAGCCAGTTAGCAAGTGAAGGAATAAACGATTGGAAACATCTTAGTGAAACATTAAATGTGCATGAAAATAGTTCGGAACATATGGTAAATTTGAGAGCATGGACTGATTGCGATTAAGAATGAATAAAAATGAAACCATTGACAAAGAGCTGCAAGAATTGATTAGAAAGGATACCGATCATTGGAAAGAAGTTCTGGTTAGAATAATTGCTGTTGTGAAATTTCTTGCTGTGTATAATTTGGCTTTTCGTGGTTCACACGAAAAGATTTATCAAGAATCTAATGGAAACTTTTTAGGTGCACTTCAAATGATTGCTGAGTTTGATCATGTAATAAAACAACATTTTCGGCTTATTAAGGAAAAAGAAATATATTTTCATTATCTAAGTCATAAAATTCAAAATGAGTTGATTGAAATGTTGGCGTCAAATGTCAAGAGTGCGATTATAAAAAAAAATTAAAGAGGCAAAATATTTTTCCGATTGCACTCCCAATAAAAGACACATGGAACAAATGGCTTTGATTATAAGATGCATTGATGTGTTGAATAATCCAATAAAAGTAGAAGAGTTTTTTATAGAATTTTTAAATGTAGAAGATAGATCTGGTCTAGGGCTTTTCAATGAATTACTAGTTGCTTTAAACTCTTTTGATTTGGACATTGATTGTGTGCGTGGACAAGGATATGATATGAAAGGGAAACATCAAGGTGTACAAAAAAGATTACTCGATAATTTAGGGCTGTTACTGGGCCGGATAAATCCGAGACCCACCCGATAACCGGACCGAAAAACCCGAAACCGGGACTCACCCAGAAGTTAACGGGATGGATACGGAAAATGAAATTGAAACCGAAACCGATAAGAAACCGGACCGCTAACCCGAAAAAATACCCGGTAATTTTTCGTTTTAATTATACATACCACCAAACAGCCCCTTAGACTCATTATATATATATATATATATATATATAGATAGAAGTTATAGGTTTGAAACCCTAATTCTTCATTTACTCCACCCGCCGCCGCTGTCCCTCATTCAGTCATTCTCTCAAATCTTATCTCACCCGCAAAAACTCCCTGCCTCTCACCCCCTCACGGTCACGGCCTCACCTCACCGAAAAAAAAAAACTCCCTGCCTCTCACGTTCACCCCTCACCTCCGAAGTCTTGCTCTTAGACCTTCACTCCGACCGAACGAAGAGGACGCTGGAAGCCTGGAACTGTGTTGGCTCTAGAATCATCGTCTACTTCGGAATCCTTGGCAGCCTCCAGTTCGGAATCCTTGGCAGCCTTCGGAATCCTTGCAGCCTACAGTTCGAAATCCAGTTCAACTCCCTTGTATGGTCTTCAATCTTCATCTTATATCATAATCAATACATAATACTTGCTTGAATTTTGGGGGGATTTAATTTTTGGGGTTATGCAGTTAACAATTTTTAAGGTTTGGGGCTGGATTCATGATTATAAGTTAATGAAGTTATAATGAGTTAGTTTTTTCAGTTCTTGAATGATAATAAATTATAAATTATGTATAAATAATCAGATTAAACTGTCATAAACTAAATTTGTTGATTTGTTTAAATTATGTATAAAAATCAGATTATAAATTCAAGAAACAAAAAAAAAAAAGCAGAAACTAAAGCAATATTAATCTGAATTATAAATTTATTTGTTGATTTATTAATCTGATTATTTATAAATCATCATCAACATGATTTATTAATCTGATTATTAAACTCAGTAAGGTTTTGGTTTTGGTATGCTTTAGTTTCTGCTTGTTTAGAAGTTAATCAATATACGCTGAAATGATTGATTTTGGTATGTTTTAGTTTCTGCTTTAGTTATTAAATAAATTTACTGAGTAATGTCATTTGAAGATTCTTCAGTGTCTCCTATGCACAATTCATACGCTGAAATGGATAATTATGATGATTATGATGATGGTGATGATGAGACCATATGGGGAATTGAGATTGGAGAACATCTTGATAACCAAACTGATGGGTCAATCGCTGCCGAGCTATCAACCGGAGCTGAGGATGACCCGTCAAAGAATGAATATGGGAAGCGTGAACATCCAAAAAAATCAATTGTCCACAAAGAGATGAATGTTATCACTATCCCAAATGGCACAAAAATGTGGAAGTGCAAGTGGGGTCCGGCCAAATTTAAGGTTGATATAAAACATGGTAGCACCTCAAATGGTTATAGACATTTGAAAACAAAATGTATTCAAAGAAAATTGCACTTTCAGGAGCAGACAAATGAAAAAGACCCTATACAATCAAAACTAAGTGGCCATGTGTTAGGTGTTGGTGATGATAGTGGTCCAAGTCTTGCTACTTGGAAATATAATCATGCCAAGGTTAGAGAGCTAGCTGCACATATGGTTTTAGGGCATGAATTTCTATTTTTGATAATGGAAGGTGTTATTTTCAATGAATTTTTGAGAGCGATATATCCATGGTATAAAAGAATAACAAGACATACTGTAAAGGGAGATTGTGAGTTTTTTTTATAAAGCTAAGAGAGTTAAGATGAGAACAGCAATGTCTAAAGTCAATAGGATCAGTTTGACTACTGATTTATGGTGGTCTAGTGAACAGAAAATAGGTTATATGACTGTAACCAGCCATTTTGTTGACTCAAAATGGAAACTTCATAAGAGGGTCTTGGCTTTCACTAATGTACCTCCCCCTCATTCTGGGGAGGTAATTGCTAGGGAATTGATTAGAGTTATGGATGATTGGCGCATAAAGGACAAAGTTGTTTCTATTAGTGTTGATAATGCATCTGCCAATGATAATTGCATTGCAAGATTGAAGGCAGATTTTACTAATAAGAAAAACCTTGTGTTAGGTGGCCAGTTATTCCATGTGCGATGTTGTGCACATATCTTGAACTTGCTTGTTCAAGATGGTCTTGATGTGATCAAAACGGTGGTAGAAAAAATTAGAGGAGGTGTGAAATATTTGTTGACCTCTGAGGCTAGATGCAAACAGTTTGCAAAAATAGTTAAAGAGTTAGATCTTGTGGGTAGGATGCAAGTTTTGGATACTAAAACACGGTGGAATTCAACATGGAAAATGTTGTCCACTGCCAGTCTCTATAAAACTGTTTGGCCAAGGTATGCGGAAGATAATGTATCATTTCTCCACTATTTGCCGAATGATAGTGACTGGGATATGGTTGATGATATTTGTAAGTTTTTAGAAGTGTTTGCGGATGTTACGGAGATTATAAGCGGCACTTCTTATCCAACTGCGAATTTATTTTTGGCCGAACTTTGGAGGGTCAAGGTGTTGTTGGATGAGAATGTTGAATTGACCTCCAAGCCTCACTTGCAAATGATGGCAACCGAAATGAAATTGAAATACGACAAGTATTGGTCGCAAAGCAACATGATATCAATTGGAGCTTTTCTTGATCCAAGGTAAATATTTTGTGGGCTTGTTTATGAAATGTTTAATTATGAACTTTCATATATAATGGCCTGTTTATATTGTGATCTTTTTGGTGTATTATGTGGGCTGTTAATATTTCTGAGGCGTTTTGTGGGCCTTTTTTTGGACTGTTTATTTATATTGTGAACTTCCTGTACTTGTTAGGTAAATACAAATCTCAAGTGGGTATTTGTAAATTTTGGAAGACAAGTGGAGATTTTTTTTTTTTTTGGTAAGTAGCTGAACCTGGGTGTTATATTGTAAATTTTCTCTTACTACTACATAATTTGAGGTGTAACTGTGTAAGTAATGAGTTGGGCCATATACAGTATACTTCTGAAACGTTTTTTATAGTCATGTATGTTTCTGAGGCATATGACAGCAGTACAGGGGCTGTTACAGTTAGTCATATGACAGTACAGGGGCTGTTTCTGAGGCATATGACAGTACAGGGGCTGTTTCAAAGTCCATTTTTGACAGTACAGGAGCTGTTACAGTCATATGAACAGTCTAAACAGTCATGTATGTTTCTGAGGCATTTTGTGGGCTGTTTCTGAGGCATTTTATGATGTTTCATTATTTTTAGGTATAAAATGGTTTCATTATGCTGTTTCATTAATCTTTATGATGTTTCATTATTTTTAGGTATAAAATGGTTTTTATCACATGGGCTTATATGTCCATGTATCCTCATGGTGATGATGCTAAAGAAAATAAAGAGTTGGTGCCAAAGAACATATACTCTTTGTTTGATGAGTACGAAAAAACATACAACAAAGATGATGGAATGCAAAGTTATAGTAAACAAGTTTGGGAAAAAGAAGTTTTGAGATGTACTTAGATAGTGTCGAGGTAGTTGATAAGGCGAAGTCTGATCTTGATTATTATCTTGAAGAGAAACCCCTTAAATTTCAAGTTGGTGTGAATAAGTTTGATGTCTTACAATGGTGGATGGCTAACGAACCAAAATATCCAATTCTTAGTAAGATGGCGAAGGACATTCTCTCCATTCCCATCACAAGTGTTGCTTCAGAAGCGACGTTTAGTGCTGGTAAAAGAATTATTGATCCAAAAAGATCTTCTATGAAAGTTGAGACGGTTGAGATGCTTCTTTGTGGAGGTGATTGGGTGAAAGAGCTGTATGGAATCAAGAAAGGACACGAGCGAAGTATTGTATGTATTTCTTCATTTCCTTTTTCCTTTAGTGTTGCAAATATTTTCTTCCGTCTAATATTTTAACTTTTGGAATGTAGCTTCAACAAGAAGAAGATGTGCATTTAGAATACGACTTCACCAACGTAATAGTCTTATTGTTCTTTTGATTTATATGTTTTTTCTTTAATTTGAATTGTGAATGTGTGATACTAATTTTTTCATATGTTATTGGCTTGGAGTATTAATTTGGGTACTTCTTTCATTGAACGGGAGCACTGAACCAGCAGTGGCTTAGTCAGAGAGAAGAGGGAGTTGGAAAATGCCTGGTGAAGCAGAGAACTACAATCTAAGAGAGAATTTTTTTCTAGTGGTTGAATTTTTTTTTTGGCCAGTTCCAGACTTCCAGTGGTTGAATTTTTTTTTTTTTTGGTCACTTCCAGTGGTTGAATTTGGTGTTGATTTGCTAGTTTTTTCGAATTTATTACATCATGCCTTTTCCAGTAGTTGAATTTTGTGCTGATTTCTTACGTTTGTTTCTCACCTAATTATTAGCAGTTTCGAGTTCTTGCTTAAATTTCTACAGTTTACTTATGCGTGAGAAATCATTTGAGTTTTTTAATAAATTTAAAGAATGAATGGGAAAAAAAATTAGGTCTTGTTTTATTTTTATTGCAAATTGCAGAATTTTCAAGTTTTATTCTGTCCAAATTTTGGGTTTCGGGTTCGGGTATCCGGTCCGGTTCCAAACTGATTTTACTTATCGGGCTGGACCGGATACCCGCCCGGTAACTACCGGTTCGGTCTCGTGTTAGAAATTTGGACCGATAAACTTATCGGTTCGGTTCGGGTTTATCCGATAAGCTTATCGGGTCGGGATCGGGTAAGACAAAATCCGGCCCGGACCGACCCGATAACAGCCCTACTCGATATAAATCCTAGGGCCTTTTATATGCCCTGTGATTGTCATTGTCTTAATTTGGTGTTATGTGATATGGCAAATTCTTGTCACAAAGCAAAAACATTTTTTGGAACTTGTCAAACAATTTATACTGTGTTTGCTAATTCTACAAAGCGATGGAGTGTTTTGCTTGAATATATAGATGACTTTACTTTGAAATCTTTGTCTGCTACACGTTGGGAAAGCCATATTGAAAGTGTTAAAGCTATAAAAACTCAAGTTGCACAAATAAAAGAAGCTTTGATAAAATTAGCCGAGGTAAGTGATGATGAAAAAGTGTGTAGAGATGCTGAAAGTTTGATAAAAGGTGAATTTTCAAGTTTTGAATTTGCCTTGAGTTTAGTTATTTGGCATGATATTTTGTATAAAATTAATTTGGTTAGTAAAAAATTACAAACTAAAGATATGTGTCTCGATGTTGCTGTGAGAAGTTTGAAAGGTTTGGTTAATTTTTTTGAAAAGTATAGAGAAAATGGGTTTAATAATGCTATAATTGAGGCTAAAGAAATTGCTGATGCCATGGGAATTCATCTCGAGTTCCAAGTAAAACGTCATTCTTCAAGAAAAAAGCAATTTGATGAAATTCCAAATACTGAAAGAGAACAACAATCTGCTCAAGAGTCTTTTAGAACTGATTATTTTCTTGTCTTGGTGGATATGGCTCTATCTCAATTAAGAAGTAGATTTGAGCAGATGCAAAGTTTTGAAAGTACCTTTGGCTTTTTATTTGATGCATCAAAATTAGCTTATTTGGATGATGGTGAATTGAAAATACATTGTTTGAATCTTGAAAATGCTTTGAATAAAGATGATGTTTCTGATATTGATGCAAAATATTTACATATGGAACTACAGATTTTGCAAGAGATGTTGCCAACTAGACCGTATGAAGCTGATGAGCCTTGGACATCCATTCAAATTTTAGAGTATGCAAAGAAGTTGGATATGTTTCCAAATGTCATGGTTGCCTATAGAATCTTATTGACAATTCCGGTGATGGTAGCAACTGCCGAAAGAAGTTTTTCCAAGTTAAATCTATTAAAGACATATTTGCGGAGTACTGTGACCCAAGACAGGTTGAACGGGTTAGGAATTTTGACCATTGAAAGTAAGATGTTGGAAAATGTTGATTACGATAAGATAATTGAAGTTTTTGCTTCAAAAAATGCGAGGAGACATCGTTTTAGGTGACTTATGTTGTTTATTATTATAGTATTTTGGTATATGTCACATTATTGTATTATTTTTGTGAATGAAGTAGGGATGAGCCACCTAGCTTAGATTAGGTTCCAAACCCTTTAAAAAAAATTATCTAATGTATCGTATTAAAATAGTTTGACATGGGCACAATTTTAATTTTTTGCCCGGGGCACTACAATGCCATTGGCCGGGCCTGCTTGGCTCCCCTCAGGACCGGCTCTGAAAGAAGCCAAGTCCATAAGTGCCCAGGTTAACCTAGTTGTAACTTCCACTACCTTCCTCCTTTTTTTTTCCTATACAACAAAATGGAACACCCCCCTCCCCAACACACACACCAAATACGCAAAAAAAAGGCGTGTCAGTGTGTGGGGTATGGTGGGGGGTGTCCGTCATTAAAAAAAATCTGACACTCTCCGATGCACGTGTTGGCAACGCATCTGGAGTGTCGGATGGTATACATGGCTCAGGGAGCATGTCAATGCTTCGCAGATTCCATATGAGCTGAAACACAATATGAATCCCCAGATTTGATTAAGCGATGGAAATTATGAAGGAATCTATATATTAGAATAATATCACCTATTTTAGGTTATTTCCTATTATAGTTTATTTAGAGTTTCAATATTTAGTAATTTATATTTTAATAGGATTCTATTTCCTAATTTAGTTAGGCCATCTCTAATGGTAAACCTTAATTTTATGTTTCTATCCTACATGATTGAGTAAATTTTTTAAAGTTTCTATATGGCGTGTTGAATTTTAGTAAGGATAGAAACGTGTGAATTTTTTTTATCTCCAATGCGGTGTTTCTACTCTATATATTTACGTATTTTTAGGAAGATAGATAATGTAATTATCCAATCAGATAATTATAAATTAAATTAGAATTTCTATAAGTGTTTCTACATGTAGAAATACCTATAGAAATTTCCAATGTGACTCAGCTAACACATGGGATAGAAACAAACTTAGAAAACTGCATTGGAGTTTATTTTCTCTATTTTTTGTTTCTATCATAGAAATCCAATGGGATAGAAACACCCATTGGAGATGGCCTTAGGACTCTTAACCTATAAAGTGCGTTTTAATCACTTTTATTATTATTATTGACATTGATATATTGATTTTGAATCTTTCTCTCAATTCTTGTTCTTTATCGTTCACAAGTTTTCTTTCAAATTCTTCGTGTTGGTTATCATCAAGTGTGTGCACTTTTATTAAATTCTTAGATCAGATGTCCAAATTCATAGCTAGATAATATCAAGAATCGTGGTTACACTGATATTTTTCAATTACAGTAGATTAACTCAATACATTGCAAAAGAAAAAAAGGAAAAAAAAAATTGTTGTATAGAACAAACCTGATCAGGAATCAGCACGCTAAATGATTTCGAGATCGATTTGGTCACATCAGAAACTATTGGATACTTCAAATCACCCAAACCCCCAGACTTCCTGTCTGTTTGGACCCATGCAAGGTGGGAGAACTAAACAAACATCAAACATTAAGTCGGCAATGCTGCTACGACAAAATATACCAGCAATCCTAGGAACATAAGGATATATTTTCATTCTGAAATATTTCTTTCAAGTCGCTTGTATTTAAGAGCAAGTTGGTAGTTGCAAACATGAAACTCTTCAACCACTTTAAGGAAGTATTTGCAGACACTTCTGTTTTCGGAAGAAAGGATTTTATTTACCGCAAAAACAAGTAGTTGAGAATCAGAAGTTGGTAGGTTTTGCAAATAGAAACTAAAGATTGATCAAGTTAAGAAGTGTGGTGAAAAAATTGAAAAGTGCTTTTGAAAGTCTAATTAGAAGCAGAATCGGAAAGGGAATCGGAATCTGAAGCACCTCTCTCGTTGTTTTCAATTCATATTAAACGAAAGAAATTAGAAGTAAAAGCATGCATTTGCAAAGACTAAAATGTGAATCTTTTCTTTTTCCATAATAATCAGCTAAAACACTAAAAATCACTTTTTTTGAGTTAAAAGAAAATATTACCACACTGTCTATGGATACACCCAAAACTTCTGTGTTCAACTTTTGAAATTCTTCGTATCGGTCACTGAAAGCAGTGATCTCTGCACAGTAAATATCATGACCATATGTAAATGCTGTTATCAGCAAAAACAAAAAAAAAAAGAAGTATTTGAAGATAAAGCAATCAGAGATCCCAATATAAGACTCACCAGTGGGGCAAACAAAAGTAAAGTCCAGTGGGTAGAAGAAGAGAATAACATATTTTTTCCCTATGTACTCGGAGAGTTTAACCTGTAGAAAAAAATTAATGAATCCATGTCAAAAGAATCGTCACTAGAAATGCAAATGACATGTTGATCCTGCAATGAACGAGGACACTTGATATATATGTTATGATGCAAATACAAAGAATGTATTTTGTATATATTTACATGAAAAGCTAAAACATAGCTGAATTAAGTTTAACATTACGATTCTCTGAAAAGGGCAAAATTTAAAACTACACAACTAATGATTATACAGCATTCATCATTAGTTACCTTAATAAATTCTTGATCAAAAACAGCTTCAGCCTCGAAGTCCGGAGCTGTATTTCCAACCAGCGGAAGTTCACTCTGCCAAAAGATAAGGTCAAAACAGACTATCACGAGCAGAACTCAATCGGTCTAAAAATGGCAACTGATAATTTGAATGATAGCTTATCATGACACAACTACTCTTTAGAATGTAGTCCATATAAATCGAAACCTCGAGAAATCAACAAGAAAATCGTTTTGATTCAGTTCCATATCTAATCTCTTTCTTAATTTTGCTTTTTTATATATCAACCACTCTATAATATACCAATTATTCTTTAGAAAAAGAACAAATGTGGCCACATTTTGAAGTTTAAGCTGAGATACGGAAGCCACCACACTCGACACACAGCTTTATCACATTTGCTAAATGAACCCATTTTATGCAAAAATAAGATGTAAATAACAAAAAGTAATCTGAAAATCTGACTTTTGTAAAAAGCTAAACTCAGTAAAAGAGCAGTTCCCTGCGCTAATAATTGATATCGACACCGATACGGACAATATAAAGTCGAGAGTTAACAGAAATTGAAAAAAAAAAAAAAATGAACAAAAATGCTTAGTCAGATATCAGTGCTAACTGCTAACACAAGAAAACATTAAAAAAAATCCCATCAACGTTGGCCGGAGTAGAATGACAAATCGAAGAAGAAGAGTAAAAGCAAAACTCACAGCACGGACGATAAAACTACGTCGGTTGGAGGAATGAGAGCGGGAGGAGGAGGAGCGGCCGGCACGGGCCGCGAACGATTTGCCGGAGAACGAGGAAGCAAGGGAGACAGATTGAGAAGCGAGGGCATTTCTGGGAGAGACGCAAGCTTTGGGATTAGAAGAAAGAAGATATGTCATGGAAGTAGCAGCGGAGCAAGCCATTGTTGGTCGAATCGCAGATGGAAGGGTCTGGATGGAAACTATTGTTGATGGAAACTATTGTTGGTAGCTGGGTGATGTCTCTTCTCTCACTGGATAGCTGTCAGATTTTTATTATTTATTTAAAGGATCTTTGTTTATAAGAAATTGGCTTCCTCGGTAAAAATCTTGAAAGTTTTTTAATAGATTGTTGACCACTAAATTTTTATTTTTTATTATTAGTGGATTGAAATTAATTTAATAACAAAAAAATAATATTGGAATTAATTTAAATTATATTTAATTGATTTTTAATATTTAAAAAATAAAAAGATAGTTTTTTATATCATTAGTTAAAATTTAGGAATTTTCTTCCATAAATTTCGAATTTGTGAGGATTTGATATTGATATTGTTTCCTTCTTATATTTGAATTTTCAAATCAAGGTCAAACTATTATACTATTTATCTTCTCACGTTAGTCATAGTAGATTATAAGAGTTTTTACTTCTTATCCTCCACTCAAATTGAGTTACTCTATGTCGAAGAAGATTCAAATTATATTTTTCCTGGTTAGCTTGGTAGTTTGGTCATGACAATTTTCGTGCTCAAGTTTTCGGTCGTGCTTGGCAATTACTTGGCCAATGATTTGAGGGTTGATATGTCATTTTGTTGGAATTTAGAGAAGTTTGATTTTTCATGAATAAGGACATTTGACAATATCTTCAGGTAATTTTGAAGTTCACTATGTAACTTATTCTAGCCCTAATTATCTAAGTAGATCATTTTTTTATAAACAATGAGTTTATTTTTTAAATGTTTCCAGTTCTTGTGTAATTTAGGCGATATTTTCAAAAAATATCACATTACAATGTGTGAACGTGGTGACATATATTATATTTTAATGTATTTATGTGCATTGTATTTCTTTTCACTTTTGAGCACAGGGATAATGGAATTTTTGAACAAATGTTTCCCTACTTCTGTTTATATATGGTGACACATTCTATTTTTAGATTTATTTAATTGTGATATATTTGTTTCCACATAAATGGTAACATTTAGAGTTACTTGTCACAAGAGTGTTAGTATACAATGGTGACAGTAGTTTTCATCATTTTTCTCATATTAGTGTTTCCCCACATATGCATTGTTCTAGTGACATTTTGCAAAGTTTCATTATTATATTTGCATGTGGTAACATTATGTGCAAATATTTTCATACTTGTATGCATATGCTAACACTTATTATTTCGGACTTATTTAGTTGCAGTATATTTGTTATCCCTTAGATGGTAACAGTTAGAGTTGTTTTGTCACTAGATTGTTAGTGTATAACGGTGACAGCAGTAAGTCTCATTTGGGTATGAAAATATTTTCAAAAGTATGTATTCAGTTGGTGATATTTTCTACAATTCGAACTTTTAGCCAATGTTATTGTCATAATTCAAATTGATGTAGTTCAATTTTTTGGCAAGAATTTGAGAACAATTCGAATTTTGTGACGGGAAAATGAATGAAGACATAAAGAAATGTAGGACTGGGACTTAGGACCCGAATATCGGAATAATCGAACCAAATCGGTAAAAATAGTTCGGTTCGATTCGGGTATTTAAAAAAAATGTATTTTTTTGGTTATTGGATCCTACTTCAAACTGAAGTTCGGATAACGGTTACCGATATATCTAAAATTCATGTTAAAAACAACTGAAATACCCAGTTATTCTATATTTTTTCAGTTATTCTATATGTTTCTGATTATTTTACATTTTTATTTACTTATTTATTTATTTATTTATTTTTAATTTAGCTAATATATATAAAGTTCTAACCTCCGCTCCGCCCCTGTTCTCCGAACCCTAAACTCGATTCTCCTCTATTCTCCATCTCTCGTCTCTGACTCTCTCTTCTTCAAACCTCCTCCGAACTTGCGCCTTTCTTATCTTAGTTCTCAACTCCTGAAATCGCCTCTCTCTATTTTTTAACCTTGGTAAAAACTAAAAACCTAGATTTTGGGAATTGAGATGGCAGACGGCTCTGGTTCAAATTCAAGTGTTCGTGGAACAAATGATAGCGAGCAAATTCATACTGCGCAAATCAATATGGATGTTTCTTCATTGAAGTCGAAAGGGAAGATCAATCCCTCACTTCTTCCAGCTACGGAAGTTTCAAAGAGAAAAAGGGATAGGAAGGTCGTTGTTGCCCGTTTTCCCGTTATAATTTTGGATTTTTTATGCATTTTGATAGTTTTTTTTGTTATGGTGTTGTGCAGTGTGTTGTGCTTATGTTGCTGCTGATATTGTTGGTGTTCTGGTGTTGTGCAGTGTGCAGTGTGATGCTGTACTATTTAATGTAACTGTTTTGATTTCTAAACTTACTTTTGTTGGGAATAGTGCCGTAAAACATTCGATGTGCCTAGATTTGTAATTGTCACAGTTAAATAAAGTTATTTGATATCATTTATTTCTCGTTGATTATTATAATGTGTGCATGTTTTAATATTATAATAATCGAATAATAGTTATTCACGAATAATAAGATTATTCAAATGTCCCTGGTACAATCGCGTTGAGTAGAGACTCAGGTGATTAATATACTAGTATAAGTTTGATTGATAATCATCGGATGATTATGCGTATGGTACGGATCAATCTTATAGGTATTGGTTGGAGAATTAATACTGGACAGACCTGCATTGAGATCACTGCATGAAAATATCATAAATGAATCTAAATATAATAGTATGTCAATAAATCCTTGAACCTGAGATTATCATAGAGTCCAACATAATAACTGCTATGCTTTGACGTAATCCAACGTCATCTGAAACATGGTGATCATAAAGGTTATCGATCGGGATTAGTGGGAGTCATGTAGAGGGCAACGAATAATCATGATGGGGATTTGCCCCTCTCTTTAGTGAGAGAGATATATCTGCTGGGACTCTCGATAAGTAGGACTAAATAATTTCGGCCATCCCTCTCTACAGTAGAAGTTGCGGATCGGTCATCTAGTCGTCTTCCCTTAGTTGATCTTGATCAATAGTACAATCCTTCTAGTAAGGAATTTGTGTTGTACTATTTATCAATATTATTCGTAAGGATCTAGCAATCCGGCTTGTGGAATTGTTCGTGCGTGGATCACCCAAAGAGGAAGGGGATATTCATCTGCTTCTAGTCCGGATCTAAGATCTGTTAGTCGGATTAAGATAATTCGATTAACCTTTTAATCAAATAATTAAATTAGTGCATGAGATCCTAAATTGGGTTTTCATATTTATTCTTCCACTGCGCTTTTACTGCTGATTAAATCGGATCATTTAAAAACAATTTTCTAGAACATAACTGTTCTCGAATAGCACAACAATTCGGGCAGGTTCGGGCAGGTCGGGCAAATTCAGGTTGGGTCCGGGTCGGAACAGGACCCGCGGGTCATGGTAAAATAGCAACATTATACCGCGGCCAAGGGGATTCGAACCCGTGATGGTTCAGTCGAAGGCCGCGCCCGGACCATCTTGGCTGGAGCACCTTTTTGTGAATCTTGTTCACTAATATTCTACTTGACTCCTGTTTTTGAAAAATCAAAATTAATGTTTGAAAAATGCATTTTTGCGGCCGGTAGGATTTGAACCCGCGCGGCCGTGAGGGGGAGAGGCGCTGGGCTAGAGATCCAGATTGTTAATTTTTTACTCAGATTTTATTTATAGTCTTACTGTCAGACAGATTTCAATTTCTATAATTACATGCTTTATTAATTATTTGATAATTAATTATGGTATGTGGATGGTGTATGACATGACCATAAATTAACCAATGTGATTGAATACTTTATTTTCTTATGGGTTGGTTTTACGGCCTGCGTATCGTTTAATTATATTTGGTTTTACGGCCTGCGAGTCGTCTATTTAAATTATTTAATTATTTTACGACATGCGTGTCGTTGCACCTCTTATAATTTAATTTACTAGTGTAGTATTAGAATTCATTAATATAATGAATACAAGAAAGAGGAGAAGGACGGACTCGAGGAGTCAATTGATCGCGTATGACATTCCAAGGAGTTGGGAAGATCAATGAAGACCAATTGCAACCTTTTAGATTGACCCTTGTGATTTTCACGCTGGCTCATGAAAATCACGTTAGGAATTATGATTATGCTATACGCGGTCCTATGCTTTTAATTGTCATGTGATGCGATGTATGTCTAAATTTATGCATGTATGTGATGTCATGTATGTTTAGATGTATGTTAGCAAATATAGACATTAACATAGGATAAAAATCCCTCGTTGAGTTTTTTAAATGCCATTCATTTGAAAAACACCTATCAAGACTTCGATCATCTTGACTGGGTCATGCCAAAGCTGGGCGCTCAGATTATCTTAGTAAGGTAGGATGGGTAATGGTGATACCTATGAGTTTTAATGAACTAATAATTCAAAAGAGTTTTGAACCTTAAGGTATAAGATGGGATTATAACATGCTTGGGCATAAGATGTCAAATCCCATGAATATAATATAAGAGTTACATATGATGTAATCGGTAAAGAGTTATCCACCTAAAGTAGCTCAATTCTAGGCGTCATGCCAAAGCTGAGTTTAGGATTATGCAAAATGGGATCTTAGCCGACTAAAATTATAAATATTGTAAAATTGAGGGTACATTGTTTTAGTGGGAGTATTTTTTGAGAAATAAAATAATGTGACTAAATACTTTGCATATTAAATTTTGTAGATAATATAGAATGGCATCAAACATGTCCACCATTTCACTGCGATCAGTCCTTGAGAAGGACAAGCTCAAAGAAAACAGCAGCAACTATCTGGATTGGATCCAGAGCTTGAGAATAGTTCTCAAGCAAGAAAGAAAGTTGTATGTTCTTGAGGAAGAAATTCTCGATGAGCCAGCTGACAATGCAAACAAAGCAACAAAATACAAATGGAAGAAGCATTGTGATGATTCCATTTATGTCAGTTGTCTTATGTTGGCTACCATTTGTCCAGGACTTCAGAAGAATATGGGGGAAATGGAAGCTTATGAGATAAATGCTCACCTCAATGAAACTTTCTCGAAGCATGCCAGGCAAGAAAGGTATGAGACCTTTCAAGCCTTGTATGCTTGCAAGATGGTTGAGGGTACATCTGTCAGCGCTCATGTGCTCAAGATGAAAGGATATATTGATCATCTTGAGAGGCTTGGTTTTCCACTTTCTAAGAAGCACTCCACGGATGTGATCCTAAACTCATTGCCCGATAGTTTCGGTCAGTTCATTGTGAACTATAATATGAATGATATGGAGAAGTCTATTGCTGAGCTGCATGAGATGCTTAAAACGGCTGAGCAGAATATTAAGAAGAAACCAAGCCACGTGCTGATGGTCAGCAAAAGGGAAGTCCTTTAAGAACAAAGGCAAGGGCAAGGGTAAGGCAAAAGTTGCCAAATCTAAAGACTATACTAAGCCAGTTTTCAAGGCTAATGCTCCCAAAGATGGAAATTGCCATCATTGCAATAAACCAAGACACTGGAAAAGAAATTTCAAAGTTTACTTGGAAGAGTTAAAGCGTACCAAGGGTAGTGAGACTACCATGGGTATATTTGTTATAGAAGTTAACTTATCTACTTCTAAATCATGTGTATTGGATACTGGATGTGGATCTCACACTTATATAAATGTGCAGGGGTTGAGAAGCAGTAGAGAACTGAAGAAAGGGGAAGTGGATTTAAGAGTCGGAAATGGAGCAAGAGTTGCTGCACTAGCCGTAGGAACTTATGATCTAGTTTTACCCAATAGGCTTTTGTTAGTTTTGAACAATTGCTATTATGTTCGTGCTATCAATAGGAATATTATTTCAGTTTCTACATTAGATTGTGAAGGTTACAGTTTTCTTATAAAGAATAAGATCATTCGTATTTTCTTTGATGACTTGCTTTATGGTACTTCAAAGTTATATACTGGCCTTTACAATATTGATCTAGATGAGTCCGACATTTTGGAAGTCTATAACATTGCATCCAAGAAACCTAAGCTCAATAATTCTAATCCGACTTACTTATGGCATTGTCGACTTGGTCACATAAACGAGAAACGTATTTCTAAGCTCCATAATGATGGACTTTTAGACTTTTTTGACAATGAATCATATGGCACATGCGAATCTTGTTTATTGGGCAAGATGACGAAGAATCCTTTCACCGGTCGTGGAGAAAGGGCTAGTGATCTATTAGTCCTAATACATATTGTTGTATGCGGACCTCTTAGCACTCATGCAAGAGGCGGATACCAATACTTCATTACATTTAGCGATGATTTTAGCCGATATGGATATGTTTATCTTATGAAGTATAAACATGAATCTTTTGAAATGTTCAAAATATTCTAGAATGAAGTACATAATCAACTTGGCAAGACAATTAAAGCCCTTCGATTGGATCAGGGTGGCGAATACTTGAGCCAAGAATTCGATGATCATCTTAGGAGTTGTGGAATTGTTTCACAACTTACTCCTCCCGGAAAACCTCAGCATAACGGAGTGTACGAGAGGAGGAATCGAACTTTATTAGATATGGTTTGATCCATGATGAGTCGAACAGAGCTTCCACTATCATTTTGGGGCCACGCCTTAGAAACAGCAGCATTCACCCTTAACCGTATTCCATCTAAAGCAATTGAAAAGACACCATTTGAGAAATGGACTGGTAAGAGACCAAACTTGTCTTTTCTTAAGATCTGGGGTTGCGAAGCGTTCGTAAGGCGGCAAGTGTTTGACAAACTGACAGCCAGATCTGAAAGATGTTTATTTGTGGGGTATCCTATGGAAACTAAAGGATATTACTTTTATAAGCCCGCAGAGAACGAAGTGTTTGTTGCTCGAAATGTTGTATTCTTAGAAAAGGAATTTATTTCCAAAAGAAACGGTGGGAGAAGAGTAATTCTCGAGGAAACTCGAGAACCACAAGAAGACATCGCTTCACCGATGGAAATCGAACAGGCTCAACAATCCGTTGAAGAGCCCGTTCAAAGTACACAAGTCCCTCGTAGATCTGATAGGATACGACATGAACCTGAGAGATATGGTTATCTCGTAACAGAGGATGATGACGCATCGCTCATAGATGATGAGCCTAGTAGCTATACAGAAGCTGCTTCAGGACCAGAGTCCGCGGAATGGCTAGAAGCCATGAAGTCAGAGATGCAGTCCATGTATGACAATCAAGTTTGGAACTTGATAGATCCACATGGGGGTGTTAAAACCATTGGGTGCAAATGGGTCTATAAAAAGAAGAAAGACATGGATGATAATCTGCAAGCCTATAAAGCTAGACTAGTGGCAAAAGGTTATAGACAGATTCATGGTGTTGACTATGATGAGACTTTTTCGCAAGTAGTCATGCTTAAATCAATTATAATTTATTTGCCATTGCCGCATACTATGATTATGAAATATGGCAAATGGATGTCAAAACAGCATTCCTTAATCGAAAATTACTCGAGGATGTGTACATGACACAACCTGAAGGTTTTGTTCATCCAGAAAATTCTAAAAAGGTTTGCAAGCTTCAAAGATCCATTTATGGGTTGAAGCGGGCTTCTCGGAGCTGGAATGTCATTTTGATGAAACTGTCAAAGAGTTGGGTTCATTCAAAATGAAGATGAACTATGTGTGTACAAGAAGGTTAGTGGGAGCATAGTTATTTTCTTAGTCTTATATGTAGATGACATATTACTCATTAGAAATGACCCACCTTACAAACAGTCAAGACTTGGTTGGGAAGTTGTTTCTCAATGAAAGATTTAAGAGAAGCTGCTTACATTATTGGGATAAAAATTCATAGAGATAGATCAAAGAGATTGATTGGTCTGAGACAATGCACCTACATTAATAAAATATTGAAGAGGTTCAATATGGAAGACTCCAAGAGAGGACTCTTGTCAATGTCACATGGCATTAATCTCTTTGAGACTCAAAGTCCTTCGACTCCTGATGAGCGAGCCCGCATGAGCAAGATACCATACATTTCAGCCATTGGATCGATCATGTATGCCATAATTTGTCCTCGACCAGATGTATTGTTTGCCCTTAGCATTGTAACACCCCCAGAGCCATCCAGGAATATTACAGCGCCGTGGGCCCCGAGATGGAACCCACAAGGCTAAAGGAAATTTTCGCAAACATTTACAAATGCCCAAGAGGCAAACGACGGGACTATCTTTTAAAAACATTTGAAGACTATATAAAATATGTTTATCAAAACCGTCGTAAAATCTCATTTGAAAGGACAAGACCTGAAATGCCAGAACTCAACCGTTTGAAAGCATACATTAAGCTATCGCTTACACGTACCGACAAAATAGTTTAGAAAATGATTTCCAAAGAAACTTAAGTTACCAGATACCAAAAGGCCATTTAAAAATACGTACGCAGCGGAAAAGACAAACAATTAAAATACTCTAGCAGCGGAATACAAGAACTGATCAGGAAACTCAATACACAAATACATGCCATAGCCAGTATCCTCCGGGAAGCTCATCTCTCCACGACCGCTACAAGCTTGACATTCCAAGAACCTAAAAAGAAAGCCCACGACGGGGTCAGCCATAATACCCAACAATGATAACGATCACATCACATCAATAATTACATACCAATGAAAATACTAAGTAAGAATACGACCAATGTAATCTTACCGCCATAACTTTACATACTCGAATAATCCTCATCAAAATAACCATTATCATATTGTACATCTCGTAATCTCGATTAACCAATACACTCAAACATAACATCTGTATTGCTCCTTAAACAATACTCAAGACTATCAGAATATCGTCACTAACTCACGATACGGAAAAATACCAGCTCTGACCAATTCGATCCATCGGATAACATCATCAAATCCCAACACGATAATCGATTGTCCATCAAAAGACAAATACCAAAGGAAATACAAAACATACCTCAAGATATGAAATGCCATGACGAAATCACATCAGTCTAATCCAAGATCAGATCAATACAACATACGGATATGGTCCTAACACAAGACCTACAAATGCATACTCGTATGACAACGTCAATATGCTCACATCAATAAGAACAATGTATACTTATGGCAAACCCATAATATACACATGCACAACAACAACACATGGTAATCCGGTGATCCAGCGTTCACTGCCTAGATCCCATGATGATCGCGTCAGACGAACTGTGGTAGAAAAACCTGTCCGATGATCCAGCGCACGCTAACATAGATCCCAAGATGATCCCGTCGGACCAACCCTAGTGGACATATGACAACAATGCACAAATTCATATAATAATGATACACAATGCATGACAACAATGATACACGAATGTATCACAACATGATCGACACAAATGATAAAAATTATTAAAATACTTGCTCTGAGTCCTTCGAGAGCAATCTCGATATCTAAACCATCACCAACCATTATTCTGAATATTCGACGATCCAAAATATCACAGACGGTAGATAATTCACGTCTTCGTCTATACCACGATGTATCCTCGATACCAAGTATACCAACAACAAATGTAAATCATATACATTATGATTTAATTCCCAAAACTCGAATACAACTTATAATCCAAAATCTCCTGTGATTACGATTATAAACATTGCTATATGAATTATAAACGAATGAAACGGAAACCATTCATTAAATATTATAAACTGAGCAAGTAATAACTTGCCTCGATACCGATGAAGCCGTTATCAATCCCATTGCCTTCGTCTACAAGTTCCTTGGTCCCGACCAAAGCAATTCACGAACATCCTCGAACTCGACCGTAACACACGGTTATAATCATCGATCAATATTCTCAACCTATTACAGTAATTCGATAAACAACAAGTTCGATAACAGTCAACAATCCAATCAACAAACCCAACGGTTCTACAATATCTCGGTTAACCACAAGTCTGATCAATCCAACTTAAACGATCACGAATTCATAACCGAAACAGGATATACTACACTGCATGTCCACTTAGCGCACGTTAATCACTTAACGTAGCATGCGCTAAGTCGTTTTGATTAGCGTGCGCTAGCCAGTAAGCTTAGCGTGCGCTAATGGTGTACAGATGCATGCCTTACAAGTATCGATCAACATATGGCGATTATCAAGAACACTAAGTGATTCGAAACCATGTTCATAGCTATCAAAACAACGAAACCGATATCTTTTAACATATAAACAATCATCCATCTCCTAATCCAAGTCATATATTCATAGATCATCTTATTCCTCAATATCATCATATGAATACCAAGAATTCATAATTATCGCCATGTTCACCATCATATGAAGAAACCAACAACAACAACATCAAAGACCCGAATTGAAGGAAGACATTAGCCAACATATCTCTTTGAAGATAAACAACACAATTCGAAACCATTCGAATCATATCAATACCCGTATATCAACAATAACATCAACATAACTCGATAACCAATCTCGTAATCATACTTGTTAACTCATATACATGACGATTATCAACTCAAGGACATCATATATAATCCAAAACGAAATCCCAAAGTGAAGAGTAATTACCTCTTTGAAGGAATGGATTGATTTCCAAGGTTGAATCCATTCTTAATCACTTCCAAGCTTCAAATGTTGTTAGGAACGATCAACTCAAGTGTTTGGAACCTTAACTTCTCTCTAAGAACTCTCTCTATCGGTTCACATGAAGAAATGGACGGAAATTATGAATAATGCTCAACTGCACATATATATACTGTGCATTATTAGCGTGCGCTAACTTACTTTGTTAGCGTGCGCTATCGATGTCCAGAGGGTACTCACTTACTTCGTACCAAGATTTACATACGTAATGCCCATGCAATAGCGTACGTAATTGCCTCTATTTAGCGTACGTTAGTGTCCGATCATAGCGTGCGCTACTCATAGTTGACTCGTTTGTCTGTATTTTCTGAAGATGGGTCCACACACTGAAAGCTCTGACAAGGATAAGATTCCCTTTGGACCGATCTGATGTTAGCGTGCGCTAACAATATGCATTAGCGTGCGCTAATCTTTCATAACTAACATTCATTGACCTCGTCAGCACATGCGCCGAAAGTGGCCGGGTCCACACGTAGATTCCTTCTGATCTGTTCTGAACTAGCGTGCGCTATCTTCTGCCTTTATTGTGCGCTAAACATGCACGATAGCGTGCGCTAAGCTTAAATATTAGCGTGCGCTAATCAGGCTATACTTAGCCATTTTCAGCTATTCTTCTCAAACGTCTCAACATACTATATACGGATACACGACATACTGAATACACATACTTCTTCCAATAATATTCTCATAGGATACACACTATCCTCAAATGCAATTGTCGACAAAGTACGACAATTATACCAATACAGATGTATCAGTCCATCAATTGTTTTATCCATACTGTACAGTTTCCACGATGTACAACATAACTCGGATAAAATGACGTTAAACAATAGTAGTAGATATTCCGGATATTACATACTACACCACTTAAAATAAGTTTCGTCCTCGAAACTTGCAATCCGTCATAGAAAAACAAACAAACCGTTCAACCAAAATATTCCGAAACCATCATGACAACGATCAATCATCATTATTAACGAATCACTAAAACAGCACACTTACATATGCGCCAAGTCGACGATCTCTTGAGGTACTAGCAAGTGACTTCACTGTAAAGCCTCAATACGCTTACAACCACAATTCCATGAGTCTCAACAAAATATATAATCTTCGGATGAAATAATCTATCCGTGTCAAGTCCTGTCTGCCTGATCGCACAATCAAGTCCCAATTCTGATACAATCAATAATGCACTATACATCTGAGAAACAACTACCCAATACAACGACACAAATCCCGAAATATTGACACAAAATTCGAACTCTCCTACGATCGTTAACAATGATCAATCAACAAATTAACCGGGAATACCATTGACATGATAAACTTCAATATGACCATCTAGAGGTTAAAACACAATCGAGAATATCATCAACATGATAAGCTCCAATATGACCAACCAGAGGTCAAAACACAATCGAGAATATCATCAACATGGTAAACTCCAATATTACCAACGAAGGAGCAACAATAGTCTAGAATACCCTCACATGGTAAGCTTCAACACGATCAACACAGAACCACAAATACTGATATACGAACGAATAAAGTTCTCACAACGACACACCAATCAGATATAGTGGATCTCAATAAACATACCCGACTGGTGAACATACTCCTCGGCGTACGAACAACCAATCACAAACCGAAGAACATACCCAATCATACATGGAGTGGGAACGACCAATCAATATCCAAAACAACCATCCTGGGGTCACCATCCCCAAATCTACACTTACAAAGAAATCATTCAAAAAAAATCCCTATGGTAAAATTGCGCTACTACCACACCAATAGAGCCACATAGCACATACGCCTCGGTTTCACAAGACCCGACATTCCAAATCACATTGTACATGAATCTACAACCCGCAGCATATTTCTCTTATCCGATCAATCAACCGATCATCCCTGGATAACCAAACTACCATACTCAAGTCCGAATCTCTTTTCAACGTACCATACTGATGTATTATTCAGTTCGTAAGTCACACTCATAACTTCACCATGATATGCACTATGCACTAAATGCGTATGTATATCATTTACATTTTCAAAACCAGTTTGAAATCATATAGTCTCGTCAAGAAGACAAATTTTCGAAAGTTCTTTCAAAAATTTCAAAACTCAAAACATAAATTTCCGTAAGACCACGAAATCAGTTTTCAAAAAAAAAAAAATTAAATCGGTTTGCCTACGTCAAGTTCTCGATGACAATTCTTTTCGAATACACATGATTAAATAAAATTATGCAAATGATTGACCACACCCATACTCTTGTATACCAGTCCAGCTCGTAACAAATTCCACTGACATTCGGTTGGAAAACTACACGATAGAATTTAAAATCTCAATGTATAGACTCCGATAAAAACTCCTTCTTCCACATATGGGACGTCGACCATTAACCCATCCTGGATCACCTCAACCATGCTATGACAAAATATTGAATAATCAATAAATCAAATACAATGAAAGACTACCCGAAAAGTCTCATTTGAACAAATAAATCAAAACTCTGAAAGGTAGTAATAAAATGCATCAACGATTGGTGAAGTGTTTTACAAATCTCGGGAGTTTTAGGAAACAGAAAAGCCTTTTGAAACAGTAGGGTCTCAGTCCGTATTCTGTTCCACGTTCCAAGAAGTTTAAAAAGTAGAAAACTCTTTTCGGACTCCAAGTCTTGATTTACAAAACTATTTCAAAATTGATTGGGTCTCGGCCCAAAAATCATTTTCCGTAAAACATCCGTAAAACATTCATTTTGAAAAGTATCATTTTCAAATGCTCAAAAACAGTTTCATATATCTCAAAATGAACTAACATAACTACATGTTCTTCTCAACAATCCACAGTCCTTCTCCCGAATACACAACTCCGTTACAAACTTAACCGACATATTGATTTTCAAAATCTTAACTTCTAAAGATCATCAGTCATATCCCAACTCTGTCACCTTATACTGTAACGATTAATATTCTGCTGAATCTCAAAGCATATCAACTTAGAATGGCAATAAATCTCAATGCAATTCAAAAATCCAAATACTTACAGATCGTGAAGCCGACGATTCCCCGTGATACTGACACATGTCTCAACTCTAGAAATACTCGACATAGATATTTTTAAAATACATATTTGCAAACTCAACTCAAATCTAGAACACAACTAGCTCTATCTGAAGAAACACGTAAACACCATTTGGAAAAGTTTACAACAACCCCAGTACTACACTGGTAAATCACATAATGCACAAGCCCGAGTGAACAACAAAAACCGAGGGCTCCAACATTAGTCAAATCGAACACTCGAATGACGCGACAAAAACATGACTCGACTCGACCCAACTGCCTAGGTTTTCTCAACCTAAGCTCTGATACCATATTCTGTAACACCCCCAGAGCCATCCAGGAATATTACAGCGCCGTGTGCCCCGAGATGGAACCCATAAGGCTAAAGGAAATTTTCGCAAACATTTACAAATGCCCAAGAGGCAAACGACGGGACATTATTTTAAAAACATTTGAAGACTATATAAAATTTGTTTATCAAAACCGTCGTAAAATCTCATTTAAAAAGACAAGACCTACCATGCCAGAACTCAACCGTTTGAAAGCATACATTAAGCTATCGCTTATACGTACCGACAAAATAGTTTAAAAAATGATTGCCAAAGTAACCTAAGTTACCAGATACCAAAAGGCCATTTAAAATACGCACGCAGCGGAAAAGACAAACAATTAAAATACTCTAGCAGTGGAATACAAGAACTGATCAGGAAACTCAATACACAAATACATGCCCTAGCCAGTATCCTCCGATAAGCTCATATCTCCACGACCGCTACAAGCTTGACATTCCAAAAACCTAAAAAGAAAGCCCACGACGGGGTCAGTCATAATACCCAACAATGATAACGATCACATCACATCAATAATTACATACCAATGAAAATACTAAGTAAGAATACGACCAATGTAATCTTACCGCCATAACTTTACATACTCAAATAATCCTCATCAAAATAACCATTATCATATTGTACATCTCGTAATCTCGATTAACCAATAAACTCTAACATAACATCTGTATTGCTCATTAAACAATACTCAAGATTATCAGAATATCGTCACTAACTCATGATACGGAAAAATACCAGCTCTGACCAATTCGATCCATCGGATAACATCATCAAATCCCAACACGATAATCGATTGTCCATCAAAAGACAAATACCAAAGGAAATACAAAACATACCTCAAGATATGAAATGCCACGACGAAATCACATCAGTCTAATCCAAGATCAGATCAATACAACATACGGATATGGTCCTAACACAAGACCTACAAATGCATACTCATATGACAACGTCAATATGCTCACATCAATAAGAACAATGTATACTTATGGCGAACCCATAATATACACATGCACAACAAAAACACATGGTAATCCGGTGATCCAACATTCACTGTCTAGATCCCACGATGATCCCATCAGACCAACCGTGGTAGAAAAACATGTCCGATGATCCAGCACATGCTAGCATAGATCCCAAGATGATGCCGTCGGACCAACCCTGGTGGACATATGACAACAATGCAAAAATGCATATAACAATGCATGACAACAATGATACACGAATGTATCATAACATGATCGACACAAATGATAAAAATGATTAAAATACTTGCTCTGAGTCCTTCGAGAGCAATCTCGATATCTAAACCATCACCAACCATTATTCTGAATATTCGACGATCCAAAATGTCACGGACTGTAGATAATTCATATCTTCGTCTATACCACGATGTATCCTCGATACCAAGTATACCAACAACAAATGTAAATCATATATATTATGATTTAATTCCCAAAACTAGAATACAACTTGTAATCCCAAATATCCTGTGATTACGATTATAAACATTGCTATAGAATTATAAATGAATGAAACGGAAACCATTCATTAAATATTATAAACTGAGCAAGTAATAACTTGTCTCGATACCGATGAAGCCGTTATCAATCTCATTGCCTTCGTCTACAAGTTTCTTGGTCCCGACCAAAACAATTCACGAACATCCTCAAACTCAACTACAACACACGGTTATAATCACCGATCAATATTCTCAACCTATTACAGTAATTCGATAAACAACAAGTTCGATAACAATCAACAATCCAATCAGCAAACCCAACGGTTCTACAATATCTCGGTTAACCACAAGTCTGATCAATCCAACTTAAACGATCACGAATTCATAACCGAAATAGGATATACTACACTGCGTGTCCATTTAGCGCATGTTAATCACTTAACGTAGCGTGCGCTAAGTCGCTTCGATTAGCGTGCGCTAGCCAGTAAGATTAGTGTGCGCTGATGCTGTACAGATGCATGTCTTACAAGTATCGATCAACATATGGCGATTATCAAGAATACTAAGTGATTCGAAGCCATCTTCATAGCTATCAAAACAACGAAACCGATAAGTTTTAACATATAAACAATCATCCAACTCATAATCCATGTCATATATTCATAGATCATCTTCTTCCTCAATAGCAACATATGAATACCAAGAATTCATAATCATCGCCATGTTCACCATCATATGAAGAAACCAACAACAACAACATCAAAGACCCGAATTGAAGGAAGACATTATCTAACATATCTCTTTGAAGATAAACAACACAATTCGAAACCATTCGAATCATATCAATACCCGTATATCAACAATAACATCAACATAACTCGGTAATCAATCTCATAATCATACTTGTTAACTCATATACATGATGATTATAAACTCAAGGACATCATATACAATCCAAAACGAAATCCCAAAGTGAAGAGTAATTATCTCTTTGAATGAATGGATTGATTTCCAAGGCTGAATCCATTCTTAATCACTTCCAAGCTTCAAATAATGTTAGGAATGATCAACTCAATTTTTTGGAACCTCAATTTCTCTCTAAGAACTCTCTCTATCGGTTCACATGAAGAAATAGACGGAAATGACGAATAATGCTCAACTGCACATATATATACTGTGCATTATTAGCGTGCGCTAACTAACCTGTTCTGAACTAGCATGCGCTATCTTCTGCCTTTAGCGTGCGCTGAGCTTAAATATTAGCGTGCTCTAATCAGGCTATGCTTAGCCATTTTCATCTATTCTTGTCCAACGTCTCAACATACTATATACGCATACACGACATACTGAATACACATACTCCTTCCAATAACATTCTCATAGGATACACACTATCCTCAAATGCAATTGTCGACCAAGTACGACAATTATACCAATACATATATCTCAGTCCTTCAATTGTTTTATCCATACTATACAGATTCCACGCTATACAACATAACTCGGATAAAATAATGTTAAACAATAGTAGTAGAAATTCCGGATATTACAAGCATGACAAGTCGATACCAATCGAATCCAGGTGAAAGTCACTGGAGAGCAGTGAAAACCATCCTAAAGTACTTAAGAAGATATGGAGGGGTGGGAAACAAGCTGGCTGTAAATGGTTACGCCGATGCAAGTTTCGAAACCTACAAAGACGATTTTAAATCGCAAACTGGTTATGTGTTTTTATTGAATGGAGGTGTTTTGAGTTGGAAGAGTTCCAAGCAAAGCATTTGATTCATTTGATTCAATCAGTCTACTTAAGGTCGAGAAAGCATTTGAACATAAATAAGTATGACAAACTCCATGACTTAGTTCAAATATGATACCGCGTGACAAAGGGATTTGACACGTTAAAAGGTTTAATGGACTATTAACTTATATTATTTGGGTAATCATAATGTCTTGCTAGAGGCCGCTTATGATTTATTATTTAATATAAGGTATTAAATAATTGCCAACATAATATAAGCCTTTTGGGTCGCACATACGACATTTATAGACAAGTAGGAATAAATATCAACTGGGAATAATAAATATAATATTGGATATTATATTTACGAGGAGATTAAATAATAAGTGATATATATAATATTGGATATTATATATATTGTATTATTTTTAATAACATGTGGGGTAATTAAGCAAATACTAGATTCTTGAATCTAGGGTTACTTAGTATAAATAGGGAGTCTATGAGGAGGAGTTGTTATAAGAAACCTACACCTAAGAATCGCCCCCCCTTTCTCAAGACTAAAGAATTTCGGCCATCCCTCTCTACAGTAGAAGTTGCGGATCGGTCATCTAGTCGTCTTAGTTGATCTTGATCAATAGTACAATCCTTCTAGTAAGGAATTTGTGTTATACTATTTATCAATATTATTCGTAAGGATCTAGTAATCCGTCTTGTGGAATTGTTCGTGTGTGGATCACCCAAAGAGGAAAGAGATATTCATCTGCTTCTAGTTCGGATCTAGATGTGTTCGTCGGATTAAGGTAATTCGATTAACCCTTTAATCAAATAATTAAATTACTGTATGAGATCCTAAATTGAGTTTTCATATTTATTCTTCCGCTGCGTTTTTACTGCTGATTTATGTATTCGATGCATGGAAAACCCAACAACTGTTACTGTGCTACTATTTAATGTTGGATAATTTGTTTTGATGCTATAGATTGTGATGCTATTGTTGTGATACTATTGTTGTGATAATGTTGTTGTGATGTTATTGTTGTTACTGGTGTACTGTTTAATGTTGGATAATTTGTTGTGAGAAGTAAAGTCTGAACAACTGGTGTTGGTGGTTTAAAGTTTGGAACTTGGAAATGTATATAGTATATTGTCATATGTTGGAAATGACCGAAAAATCGATAAAGATACCCAATAAAATTTCGGTTCGAGTATTTTTGGGTAATGCAAAAAAATAAGGAACCGTACCCGAAATTTTTAATAGGATTCGGATAATGGGTACGACTTTTTTTTATTCAAATACCGAAAGTCCCAACCCTAAAAAAAATGAATGAATAAATGAAGACCTTTTTTTTGGATACTGATTGTGTCCATTTAAGAGATTCAAATAATTAATGTGGTCAAAACTTCCCTATCGTTTTGCTTCTAATTATTATGGCAATTCTTTTTTATATTAGAATAATTGTACTATTTTATCTTTCTTAAGAAGACTCCTTAGAAATCATTCTAAGGAGCTAAACGGGGCTCAATTTTTAGTTACATGATTTGGGTGATAAAAAATAATACTACATCCGTCTCATAAGAGTGTGCTCACTCTTTATGAGCAAGAGCTTTAATAAAAATTTGGTAGTAGTAAATTTGATTGGAGAAAGATCACACATTTTCTTGTATGAGTATGTTAATTATTGTTGTTGATTAATCAAAGGATAAAATGTGTGGGTCATCCATGATATTGTTGTAAATAAATTGAAAAATAAATGGGAAAAAAAAATATAAGGATGTTTTCTAAAAATGGAATGAGCATATTCTTGTGAAACGGATGAAAATAGCAAATTAGCACTCTCTTGTGGGATGAAGAAAGTAAAAAATATTACCTCTATTTTATATTAATTGATTTTTTTTATTTTTTTAAGATTGAATTTTGATATTAATTAATCTTTGAAAATATAATAATAAAATTATTAAAAAGTAATTATCTAGCAATATAATTTGTGTAAGTTTTATAATTATTTTCTATGAAATAATCTATGATCAAAGTTCAATTTAAAAAATCAAAATATCAATAAATATGAAACAAAATGATTGTAGTACTATCACGCGCGAAATAATACGATGGTTAACCATTACAAATAACGATACTATATTTTTTATCTTTTGTTCAGACAATATTTCTTTTTAGAATCTCCAATTGAAATCAGTCTCAAAATGTTAGTTATTTATCAAATAGGTGTATTTTTGTTTTATTTTTTTCAATTTAATGTTTTTTACGGTGAATTATCTCTGCCCTAAATATTTTTTACTGCTTTTTATAAAGAGTGATTTATCAAAGGGGTGTAGTCTTAAAACATATTTATATTATAGGTGTACTTTCAAATATATTTACCAAATAGGTATAGTTTTGTATTTAAGTGGGTTTTTATTTATTTTTTACTTTTTTAAAATCATTATTTTTTATGCTTTTTTCAACTGTTTTTTACTGCTTTTTTAAACTGTTTTTTTAAGAAAAAATATTTATAATATTAATATTAAAATCCGGAAGTTCTTATTTAAAATTCGTAAATAAAAATAAATTGAAAAAAAAAAGATTTTGAAATTAATTTGTAAACTATTTTAATAAAAAACTGGAATATTAAAGCATAGCATAATTTTGGGTATTATTCTGTTTGTATATGATATGCATACACGTGGTAATTACATATTAATCATGTTGTGTAATGCTTAACGAAACTCCAATCGTGTTATGTTGATCGACTATTCTTTACTGTTATAATCTTATTTTTTTTAACTGTCTAAATAAAATTCACACGAGTAATTGAAGAAATGTTGTATATTTGTGATTTTCTTCCTCGAAAACAATCTTGGATTTATGAAAATAGTTTGGATTTTAATATATTATTTAATGGAGTTTGAAAAGAGCAACGAATGCACGTAAATATGAAGATACGTAAAGAACAATTAAGAGAATAACAATCCCATTTTTCTAAATGACATTCATGTTCGGCTTGTACCATAGTACAATAGTCTGATTTTAAATCATAAAGGATAATGAGATGACTGAATAACCCTTATCTTGTTTCCTTTACTAAAAAATACTAATTATTATCATCAAAAAATATATGTTAGTATAATGAAACAACTATCGCTACAACTATTATACGTTGTTATAATAAAATAATTATAATTATAAGAAAAAATATATACCTGTTTGAGGAGAAAAGTAAAGACAGCAAATCAATTGTATTGATAATAATGAATAGAGGGGCCTTTATATAGGCATTACTGAGAAATTTTCCATACATGTGATTCCTAAGGTAAGACATCTAACAAAATCCAACTACTTATGGAAGAGTCCAAGATCTTCCATAACTCTTATCCCCTACAACTAAGATTAGGTAAGACACCAATACGGGAAGGATTTCCCGAACACTCCCCCGTGTCGAACGCTAATACTAACATGGTGCACACGGTGTTGCCTCTAAAAACCTTTCCAAGTCAAATAAAACCCCGTGGAAAACAAAGACTTTGGTGAGGAAAAGAGCGCAACGCACCAACTACAAATGTCGAATCATGTGAAGTATACTCCCGAGGTATACATGATACCATTCCATCGAGCCATCTTTAGTTGAGCTCGGATAATCGACACATGCCGATGCTTCACATGTTTCTCAAATGTAGATTTCGGCAGAGACTTAGTGAACAAGTCTGCGATATTCTCATCGAACTCACTTGTTTCACTTCGAGATTCGAATTTCTGCCGTTGCCGATTATAAAAGAACTTCGCGCAATATGCTTGGTATTGTCACCCTTTATGAAACCTAACTTCATCCGCTCAACGATGCCGCATTGTCCTCAAAGATGCAAGTAGGGGTTCTTTGTAGTGGGATCTAATCCACACGTTCCTCGTATATGGTCTATGACCGATCGAGCCAAATGCACTCCTTACGGATTCGTGCAATGCAATTATCTCCGCATGGTTCGAGGAAGTAGCAACCAGTGGTCCTGTTTGGTAGATCGCCAAGATATCGCCGTATTCCCAATGGTGAACAGAGATAACCGGTTTGGGAACGTCCTTTATGCGGGTCGAGAGATAACTGCATCAAGAAATCCAACTAACGTGTCGTTAGGATTCTCTGCATAAGGGGTAAGCTTGCTCGCATTAGCACTTCTGGTAGTCAAGCTACCATGCTTAGCTGCAATATCAGAGGAAGATCGACGGTCGGTATGCATCGTCTTAACCTCAACAATTCCTTTCGGAATATCACTCTCTCTTGCGTAGGGAAATAACAATCCAAGGTCACTGGAGCCTTTCAAGTATCGAAAGATGTGTTTTACTCCATTCCAATGCCTTATCGTGGGAGCGGAGCTAAATCTCGCTAACAGATTCACAGAGAATGCGATGTCTGGACGAGTACATTGAGCCAGATACAACAACGCACCCATTGCGCTAAGGTACGGTGTTTCTGCTCCAAGGACCTCTTCATCCTCCTCTTTGGGACGAAACGGATCCTTGTTCATTTCCAGACTTCGAACAATCATGGGGGTAGCAAGAAGATGTGCCTTGTCCATGCTAAACCGCCTGAGCATTTTGTGGACATAGGCAGACTGATGAATGAGTATACCATCATCTCGATGTTCTAGCTCTAAGCCCAAGTAGAATCGAGTCCTCCCCAGATCTTTCATCTCGAATTCGGATTTAAGGTAGCGGGCCGTTTCATTGACCTCATCTATGGTACCGATGACATTCATGTCATCTACATAGACGGCTACAATCACGAATCCTGCATCTGTTCTTTTCACGAATATGCATGGACAGATGTCACTGTTCTTGTATCCCTTCCCAACCAAGTATTCACTTAGGCGGTTGTACCACATCCTTCCGGATTGTTTCAACCCATACAGTGAACGACACAATTTCACAGCGTACGCGCTCCGTGGTTTAGAGCTACTTTATTTGGGCCATGAAATCCCTTCAGGGACTTTCATATAGATATCCGTATCTAGATCCCCATAAAGATACGCTGTAACCACATCCATAAGCTGCATGTTTAGTTTTTCAGACACTACCAAACTGACTAAGTAGCGGAAAGTGATGATGTCCATAACGGGAGAATACGTCTCCTCGTAGTCAATGCCAGGGCGCTGCGAGAAGCCTTGGGCAACTAATCTCGCTTTGTAATGCATGACCTCATCCTTATCATTGCGTTTACGAACAAAGACCCATTTATGTCCAACTGGTTTAACGCCCACGGGTATTGGCTCGATACGGCCAAATACCTCACGTTTAGCCATTGAGTCTAGTTCAGCCTGCATTGCATCTTTCCATTTCGGCCAATCGGCTCGTTGTTGACACTCAGCAACCGAGCGCGGCTCAGCGTCGTCGTTTTCAATAATTTCTTGAGCGACGGAGTAGGCAAAAGCATCGTCAACTAGCGTGGACGACCTGTCCAATAGTACGTATTCACTCGTACATTGCATCAAGATTTATTTATTCTCTGACATCAACAAAGTTTCCGACGCGTCCGTCGATTGTTCCATTCTTGATTCGAGGACATATCCGTAGTCAGAGATTATCTCGTGTGATGGAGTCACTGTGTCGATGATGAGAGGATTTTGTGCCTCCGTTGCTCTTCTATTTCGAGGTTCGGTATCCTTTCTACCCACCGCCTCCTCTTTCGAAAGGGGATAAGAGCGGCAAGCACTGGCCGTCCCACCACTAAGGTTGACGCCGGTGGCATCATTCCTTTGGGCGGCCGAACCTTGCCCTATAATCGGGACTTCTAACCTTGCAGAACATTCGCAATGGGAATGGTAGATCTTGTCACTTTCGCAGACGCAGTAGCCGGGCATCGAATCCGCAACTTTCAAGGCGAGAATACGTTGAACTTCTAGCTCGGATTGAGCTGTGCGGGGATCTTGATGAGGCAAGGAGGGAGCACACCAGACAATTTCCTGGCATTCAACTGGAATCGTTCGATTCCTCTCTCCCCCTAACGACGGGAAGTTTGTCTCATCAAAGTGACAATCTGCAAATCTTGCAGTAAACAGATCTCCTGTCAAAGGTTCCAAATAGCGGATAATTTTAGGCAATTCATAGCCAACATATATACCTAATCGTCTTTGCGGACCCATTTTAGTACGCTGTGGAGGCGTAATTGGCACATATACCGCACAACCAAAAATGCGTAAGTGTGAAATATCAGGTTCATATCCAGTTACCAACTGGTACGCACTAAACGGTTGATTGGCAGTGGGTCAAAAGCGAATAAGTATAGCCGCATGCAAAATTGCATAACCCCAGGCAGAAATCGGCAAGTTGGTGCGCAATACCAATGCTCGGGCGATAAGTCAGAACCGCTTAATCATAGCCTCGGCAAGGCCATTCTGCGAATGAACGTGGGGGACGAGATGTTCAACATCAATCCCAATCGACATGCAATAGTCGTCAAAAGACTTTGACGTAAACTCTCCAGCATTGTCCAATCTTAATGACGAGATTGTGAAGTCGGGGTGGTTAGCCCGTAACTTGATGATTTGTGCTAGGAGTTTAGCAAATGCAGCGTTTCTCGTGGATAGCAGAGCGACGTGTGACCATCGTGTCGATGCATCAACCAGAACCATAAAATATCTGAATGGTCCGCACTCTGGTTGAATAGGTCCACATATGTCCCCTTGAATTCTTTGTAAGAAGCGAATGTTTTGTGTTGAGTCTTTAGCAAAGGACGGAGAGGGTATCAACTTTGCTAGTGAACAGGCTTTACAAAACGATTTATGGGCATTAGAAATTGCCACGGAAGCCTCGGGATTTACAAGAGATGCACCGTCAACCTTATCAGGGCGTGCGATCTTTAGTCCCGGTGATACGGTATCAAGCTCACTCACATCAATGCCGATATCGAGTGGTGCTTCCAATCGTTTTCTGGACTTGAAAAACGGATGACCATGTGAGTTTTTCAAAATGCGAATCATCATGTCGCGTCCAGGGTGACCGAGTCGGTCATGCCATAGTTGGTATGCTTCGGAATCACACAGTTCGTGACTCACAGCATAGGATTCAATAACCTTTATTGTAGTGTGGTATAAACCACTACTTACACTCATAAGTTTCTCGAGAACGCGGCGTCTTCCGCATTCTGCCAGAGTAACACACAAAAATTCTGTCCCATTCTCACAATGTGTATCAAGGTGATAACCGTTGGCACGGATGTCCTTAAAACTTAGCAAGGTTCGGTTTGCTCTTGGGGCATAGAGAGCATTTATGACATTAATATGCGTACCATTAGGTAGCAAGAAATGAGCAGGTCCCCTCCCTTGAATTACTTGGGAGGAACCAATCATTGTTGTCACTGAGGATATGTATGGCACAATATCCTTGAATAATTGCCTATTCCAAAGAATAGTGTGGGTTGTTCCACTATCAGCAAGGCACTCAATTTCGCCACGAGGCATCTACAATAAGACATGAAACTCGATTAGTCTTATGATTAGAGATATAGCGAAAACTCATTAACATCGAGTTTGGGGAAATTCGACCAAGTTGGTTAGGATCAAAGTTAGCACAATCGCTGGAAATAATTTCCGCGCAGCTTGACCTTTGTTCACTAAAACAGCAATAACTTCTTCGTTAAGAAGGCTATAGACAAACGGATCGTAGTGGCTTTATACTGCCTGGAGTTCTGGTGTGTTGTCGAGAGTCGCCTTGCTTTTTTTTTTAAGTTTCAGGACGAAACTTATTTTTAGGGGGGTATAATGTAATACCCACGATTTTCGTTCCGGTTATTTTGGATTTTTTCGGATATTTCCCGGTTGTCGAGTTCCGGTATTATTTTCTCGACAACTGATTTTGGCGTTTAAGACCGTAGGTGATGATTTGTTATCCGTTGTTTTCATTTCGGACTGATGATGTTGTCCCCGAGTATTTTGTCGTGTTCGTTCCGTGCAATTTCGGAAAATCGAGTCATCGAATCATGGTGGTCGGACACTGGCCGGATGGTTTGGGACGGTGGCCGGACGGCTGCAGGCACTGGCCGGACGAGTGCAGGCACTGGCCGGGCGGTTGCGACAAGAACCGGCGTAGCGCACGCTACGGCCTGAAAGTAGCGCACGCTACGGCCAGGGGGCAGCGCACGCTATGGCCGGTTGACTGCGCGCGCTAGTCGGCCGAGGCGAAGGGGCGTAAAGGTTCGGATCGGGAGATCGGCAGTAGCGCACGCTATCGCGGACATCACAGATGCATGGCCGGCCGGTAGCGCACGCCACGGCTCGGCTGTCGCAGACGCTACTGGCCGAGCCAGGAAGTCTCTGGAATGTGGCTGGGCCGACATCGCACGTGTTCCGCGCATGATGGCGGGCCCGGCTGAACATTCTCGACCATGATCGCCCGCTAGCGCATGCTAGCTCGGCAATCTAGCGCACGCTAGGCTGCACCAGTATAAATATTACCGAGCAGTCCTGTTTGCACTCATTTTTCATTTTCTCCCTTTCTCTTCCGTGGCTGGGTTCTTGAAGGTGACGAAGGCATGTTATTATACAACTAATCCACGAAGTTTTGGAGCTCATATCATCGACTAATCACTCCATAACATCCTTCAATCCAGCGAATCAAGGTTAGTTTTCTTAAAATCCTAGTTTTGGGAAAATTGCGGGTTTTGCTTGTTTTCGCCCGTTTGATCCGTGATAACTTATATTTGTGATGGATTGATGATTATTAAGTCATATTATACCAATTTCCTTGTTGATCCATGGTTCGATTGTTAAAGATTCTCCATTTTGTTGAGTTCCTAATCGGTGCCTTGAAGGTGTCCGGTGAAAATCCTTAGAGGGGGGTTTTGGGCGTTCTACGATTATTCTTCCTCGTACGATCGTTGATTATTGACGGTATGGTGTTAGGGTCAGGTTCCTTGCGAAGAACTTGAGTCGGAACCCTTCCGTTTGCGGTTTTCCGATCGGTAGTGTTACCGTCGTTTTCGCCGGAGAGTTGTGGACGTTCGAGGTTTTCCGGTTGGGCCATGTTCGTCGGAGTGTCCGGCATCGACTATCGAGGCAAGTATCTTGCCCATACATTACGTGTTTTGTGAATATGATGGTTGAAAGTTTACGATACGTGCTAAACGAATTGTTTACAACCATTTTTTCTAAAGAATCGGTATATTTACAATTATGGTTTTCTTAAAGGATGAATCTTGTGTTCGAGACTTAATGTGATTATTTGACTATGTGTGTTAGTGTTGAGTATGGGAACTCCCTACCTTCGGATGATGTCATTATGTGTGAATATGTCGTCGGTAATTTGTGGTTAAATCCTTTTGTTATGAATTGTGCGTGGAATCATGTGGTTATCGGTGGATACATGAGTTGTGTGATACGGGTTGTGTCGTTCGGTGTTGTTGAGATAAGTGTGTTTCTTTGTGGATAGTATTAATTCTGGGTCGTGAGTATATGTTAGAATAATATGGCCATTTTAGCAAAATACCTCGACTATATATATTGTGATTGACTCTTGAGGATTGCGGTTTTGGAAATGTGAATTGATGAGAGTTGTAAGGTTTTTATCGGGTACTCTCGCTCGGAGATTGACTCGACGGGGTCACACGGGGACCTGGTGGCTTAGCGGCTGGACCGGGTCGTGAGAGTTACTTCGAGTGGGCATTCTCACCTGGGGATTGCTCGACGGGGCACACAGGGACTTGGTGGCCTTACGGCGGGACCGGAGGGCTGGACCGGGTCGCGAGAATTGCCAGAGTGTTTGTACTGTTGATTAATTGTGATATGTCCGGACTATCACAATGCTTGTTGCTCGGAGTCGAGAGACATTATATATCGAGTCTTGGTGTTTGGCTAAAATGGCATAAAAATAATGTGTTATGTGTAATGTATTTTTGAAAGTGAATTGAAGTGAATGAACGGGTCGTGGACCCTGTGTTGGTGATCGAAATGGTTGGGTCGTGGACCCTGTGTTTTGTGACTGGAATGAGTTGGGTTGTGAACCCCGTGTTTTGTTAATCGGATTTGCATTTTTTGGAAAATGAATATTGGGGCGGTGACCCTAAGTGGCTTTTGGAGAATTGAGAACTTTACTATCGCAAATGTTTTCGAAAACTCCCGAGATTTGAAAATGTTTTCAAAGTGCTTTCTTGTTTTGGTTTCTACTTTCAAGACTTGATCTATTTTAGTTATCAAATATCTCGGGAAGACTTTTGTTGTATTCTCGGAATGTGTTTTTGTATGGCTCGTATTTACACTTTATACTTGTACTAGCAAAACAATGGAGTTTTGCTAACCCCCGAGTATTCGGGGGTGGATGTCTGTTTTTGCATCCAGGTACATGCAGGTTTGGGAGAAAAACACAGGATCGGCGCGAAGAATGATGGAAGGCGAATGATACTAATCACACGAAGGCCAGTGTTGGATACAGTCAGTCGGAGTTGTGTATGGTCTTTATTCTGTCGTACTTTTGGGTTTGTGAGTGTATTTTACCCTTGTACGGGTATGAGTCGAGATGGAAATGTGTATTTTTGACTTGTATGTTAGTGACGAAAGACCAAGTTGGTCTACGGATTTTGTATTTTATCATGTCGGTATGTAATTTATTGTGTAGTTGTGATGTCTAGCCTGGTGGATCCTCACGGAGAGGGTCTGCGGCGTGTAATATTCCCGGTTCGATTCTGGGGGTGTTACATTTATGGTATCGGAGCTTAGGTTGCGGAAACCTAGGCTGTCGGGTCCAGTCGGGTATTGTCGTGTCTTGTTCTGTCATATTGTGTCTGTCTAAGTCGTGTCGCGATGCGTCGTCTGTGATGTCGGCCGTGATTAGTATCGAGGTGCAACCATCATCTTCGTGCGACCTGTGGATGTAAGTCTCCCTACTATATTGTGCCTTGTGATATACGAGCTTGTATGATTTTTTGTTATGATGTGGAGTTAAAGGTGATTTGTGAGTATGTGGCTGTTGTTTGATTTTCGTATGATGACCTCAAGGTCAAAATTTTTGGAGAAATCCAACTACCGATATTTTATTTTCATTTTATATTATAAGTTTTCAAACTCGATTTTTGAACCCAAGTGAAGTTTATAAAATGTAGAAAATACGTGACTCTCGTTTTCAACTTATCGGTTTTATGACTGTTAGTCAACAAATATGTGATGATGTTCTTGTTATTCGGGCAGTGTTGCCACTTTTAAATTAAAACTATGATGTGAATGCTGGGTCGTTCGATTTGTGTGCATTGAGATAGCTCTCTTTAATAAGAGGTGAGAATTCGGTTTTTGAATAACAATTGTCTTTTGATGGTTTCTCATGAAGTGTCGAATCAATGGCTTTGAGACTCGAACGTGTTGTTGTTTATTTGTGACCAATGATTTTAGTAATGTTCGTAATCACGTGCTGAATTTGAGCTGTTAGCGCACGCTAAGTACAAGGCTAGCGCGCGCTAATGTGGCATGAGTAGCGCACGCTAATGTTGTTGTAATGCGCGCTAATGCAGCATGAATAGTGCACGCTAAATAATTGTTGTAGCGTGCGTTAGTTAGCTGGGACAGAGGATGTGAAACCGTATTTTAGCCGTTAGGTCTAACTTTCTACATTCAGTCGTCTGTGACTGTATTGTATGTGCGTTGTCTAGTGATGACAACCGTTTGATGTGGACGAGTGTTGTGACCTTTCATTCGCGCTAAGTGATAATTGATTTTGTTCGATGAGTTGATAAATTATGTCTGTTGTGTGTGTGTGTGTTCGAAATGTTTTCCTAAAACTTTCATAAGTTTGTGCAAGTTGCGGAAATCAATTTTGAAACTAATTTGACGTTGCGATTATGCCGGCGGCTTTGTATGAACTTTGGAAATTGTTTGAAATTTGCGAGCCGGCCTAGGATTCTCCAATAAAACCTCGACGGTATTGAAAGAGTTGTTTTAAAATACCTTGAACATTTTGTAAAATGTTACCGTCGTTGATTCTTGTGTAGTGTTGGGAGAATTTTCATAAATGACTTTAACGTACTATTGTATTTTCAAATAATTCGAGTACATGATTTTCAAAAATCTTTCACATCATAAAATATTTTTTTTCAAAAACCAATATGATTTCTTTTTCAAAAATATATAGTGAAAGATGAAAAATCTCACTCGATGTAAAGTTCAAACTCGGATTTGGAAATGTTAGAGTATGTAGGAATGGTTTGATGATCTTGCATGGTTAACTTGTTGGTTGTGAACGGTGATGGTGATGAGTAAAGGCATGACGATTTTGATAACGCCGGTTACAAGGAATTATTATTTTGGCAAATGATTTCAAATGAGGTGGTTAGAGTATCTTGATTACAAGTTTTGATGAAATAACCCGAGGTACCAAAAGTACTTTTAAAGTTTATTCTGAATAACATACAAATCCAATGATTTTCAAAGGATTTTCTTTAAAGGGATACCTCGTGGATTTTCCTTGCGAGTTGTTATTGGCTACCTTATGTGATATGTCATGCTAAGTTGGTACTTTAGCATATTTATTTTTGCGAAGTGGTGCAATCGTATTGAGTGAGAATCCGCTTAGTATGCCGAGGACAATGACGCGACTGCCGTGACCGCTGATACTTGGTTATGGAGATTAGATGCAGGACCAAGAGGATATGGCCGGGAAGGTTGATATTCAAGCACTTCGTTTTCGTTGTTTAGGTTTCGGGGACAAAACCTCTTTTAAAGGTGATATGATGTAATACCCACATTTTTTTTCTCTCTTCTCGTTTCCGTTTCGTTCGATCGTATTAAGGCGATTGTGTTCGTTAATGCTTCTGACCTTGTGTTGTTTCTCTCATTTGTCATTCGAGCGAGTTCTGATATTGTTACAAATTGATGTGCATATCGTTGTGATCTTTCCAAGTTCGGACCAATTTCTTGTGAACCGTGTTCGAAACTAACACCTCGTGCTTCCTACAAGTTATTGATGTCTTGATTTGAGGTATGAACTTCAAAGGTTATCGTTGTTGTTCGATCATTGCTATTCGTTCGTCGTTGTCCAATCATTATCGTTTGACCTCGAAACCGTGATTATTGAACATCTGGGCCATTTTGCGATTTCCATAAGTGTTGGGAAATTGTTTTCGTATTTGATCTTCCAAATCTGTGAGTTATTGGAATTTCATACCTTTCAGCATTGGAATCGTGATTCGATTTTTGTATTGCTCGGTTTTATCAAACGCAGCGATTCATGCTCGTTACTTTTTGTAAGCATTCTTGCGTATTGAATCGGATCGTAGTGGCTTTATCTTTGGAGTTCTGGTGTGTTGTCGAGTCGCCTTGCTTTTGTTTTAAGTTTCGGACGAAACTTATTTTTAGGGGGTAGAATGTAATACTCACGATTTTCGTTAGGTTATTTTGGATTTTTTGGATATTTCCCGGTTGTCGAGTTCTGGTATTATTTTCTCGACAACTGATTTTGGCGTTTAAGACCGTAGGTGATGATTTGTTATCCGTTGTTTTCATTTCGGACCGATGATGTTGTCCCCGAGTATTTTGTCGTGTTCGTTCTGTGCGATTTTGGAAAATCGAGTCGTCGAATCATGGTGGTCGGACACTGGCCAGACGGTTGGGGACGGTGGCCGGACGCAGTAATCGGCCCGGACGAGTGCGAGCTTGGCCGGGCGGTTGCGACAAGAACCGGCGTAGCGCACGCTACGGCCTGAAAGTAGCGCACGCTACGGCCAGGGGGCAACGCACGCTATGGACGGTTGACTGTGCGCGCTAGTCGGCCGAGGCGAAGGGCGAAGGTTACGGATCGGGAGATCGGCGGTAGCGCACGCTATCGCCGGACATCAAGACGCTTCTGGCCGCATTAGCGCACGCTGACTTTGAAAGGCCGCAGACGCTACTGGCCGAGCTGTGAAGTCTCTGGAATGTGGCTGGGCCGACAGCGCACGTGTTCAGCACATGATGGCGGGCCGGGCTGAACATTCTCGACCATGACCGCCCGCTAGCGCACGCTAGCTCGGCAGTCTAGCGCACGCTAGGCTGCACCAGTATAAATATTACCGAGCAGTCCTGTTTGCACTCATTTTTCATTTTCTCCCTTTCTCTTCCGCGGCTGGGTTCTTGGAGGTGACGAAGGCATGTTATTATACAACTAATCCACGAAGTTTTGGAGCTCATATCATCGACTAATCACTCCATAACATCCTTCAATCCAGCGAATCAAGCTTAGTTTTCTTAAAATCCTAGTTTTGGGAAAATTGGGGGTTTTGGTTGTTTTCGCCCGTTAGATCCGTGATAACTTATATTTGTGATGGATTGATGATTATTAAGTCATATTATACCAATTTCCTTGTTGATCCATGGTTCGATTGTTAAAGATTCTCCGTTTTGTTGAGTTCCTAATCGGTGCCTTGAAGGTGTCCGGTGAAAATCCTTAGAGGGGGGTTTTGGGCGTTCTACGATTATTCTTCCTCGTACGATCGTTGATTATTGACGGTATGGGGTTAGGGTCAGGTTCCTTGCGAAGAACTTGAGTCGGAACCCTTCCGTTCGTGGTTTTTCGATCGGTAGTGTTACCGTCGTTTTCGCCGGAGAGTTGTGGACGTTCGAGGTTTTCCGGTTGAGCCATGTTCGTCGGAGTGTCCGGCATCGACTATCGAGGCAAGTATCTTGCCCATACATTACGTGTTTTGTGAATATGATGGTTGAAAGTTGACGATACGTGCTAAACGAATTGTTTACAACCATTTTTTCTAAAGAATTGGTATATTTACAATTATAGTTTTCTTAAAGGATGAATCTTGTGTTCGAGACTTAATGTGATTATTTGACTATGTGTGTTAGTGTTGAGTATAGGAACTCCCTACCTTCGGATGATGTCATTGTGTGTGAATATGTCGTCGGTAATTTGTGGTTAAATCCTTTTGTTATGAATTGTGCGTGGAATCATGTGGTTATCGGTGGATACATGAGTTGTGTGATACGGGTTGTGTCGTTCGGTGTTGTTGAGATAAGTGTGTTTCTTTGTGGATAGTATTAATTCTGGGTCGTGAGTATATGTTAGAATAATATGGCTATTTTAGCAAAATACCTCGACTATATATATTGTGATTGACTCTTGAGGATTGCGGTTTTGGAAATGTGAATTGATGAGAGTTGTAAGGTTTTTCTCGGGTACTCTCGCTCGGGGATTGACTCGACGGGGTCACACGGGGACCTGGTGGCTTAGCGGCTGGACCGGGTCGCGAGAGTTATTTCGAGTGGGCATTCTCACCTGGGGATTGCTCGACGGGGCACACAGGGACTTGGTGGCCTTACGACGGGACTGGAGGGCTGGACCGGGTCGCGAGAATTGCCAGAGTGTTTGTACTGTTGATTAATTGTGATATGTCCGGAGTATCACAATGCTTGTTGCTCGGAGTCGAGAGACATTATATATCGAGTCTTGGTGTTTGGCTAAAATGGCATAAAAATAATGTGTTATGTGTAATGTATTTTTGAAAGTGAATTGAAGTGAATGAACGGGTCGTGGACCCTGTGTTGGTGATCGAAATGGTTGGGTCGTGGACCCTGTGTTTTGTGACTGGAATGAGTTGGGTTGTGAACCCCGTGTTTTGTTAATCGGATTTGCATTTTTTGGAAAATGAATATTGGGGCGGTGACCCTAAGTGGCTTTTGGAGAATTGAGAACTTTACTATCGCAAATGTTTTCGAAAACTCCCGAGATTTGAAAATGTTTTCAAAGTGCTTTCTTGTTTTGGTTTCTACTTTCAAGACTTGATCTATTTTAATTATCAAATATCTCGGGAAGACTTTTGTTGTATTCTCGGAATGTGTTTTTGTATGGCTCGTATTTGCACTTTATACTTGTACTAGCAAAACAGTGGAGTTTTGCTAACCCCCGAGTATTCGGGGGTGGATGTCTGTTTTTGCATCCAGGTACATGAAGGTTTGGGAGGAAAACACAGGATCGGCGCGAAGAATGATGGAAGGCGAATGATACTAATCACACGAAGGCCAGTGTTGGATACAGTCAGTCGGAGTTGTGTATGGTCTTTATTCTGTCGTACTTTTGGGTTTGTGAGTGTATTTTACCCTTGTACGGGTATGAGTCGAGATGGAAATGTGTATTTTTGACTTGTATGTTAGTGACGAAAGACCAAGTTGGTCTACGGATTTTGTATTTTATCATGTCGGTATGTAATTTATTGTGTAGTTGTGATGTCTAGCCTGGTGGATCCTCACGGAGAGGGTCTGCGGCGTGTAATATTCCCGGTTCGATTCTGGGGGTGTTACAGGATCTTCGTGGATTTGTTGTTCAATAACATGCCTCATTTCTCTCAAAAGATCCAGCCGCGGACATGAAGGAAGGGAAGTGAAAAATGGGTGAAAACATGGCTGCTCGGTCATATATATACTGGCAACTGACTAGCGTGCGCTAGGTTGTCCGGGTATCGTGCGCTATCGGCCGGCCCTGGTCCAGAATCTTCGGCCGGGGTTCGATAGCGTGCGCAAGACATCGGCAGCAGCGTGCGCAATCGGCCCGTCCAGGACCTAGTGGACTAATTTGTCCGGCCAGGTAGCGTGCGCCGGCTGAGCCGGTAGCGTGCGCTAGCCTGCCGAGTTAGCGCGCGCAGCTGTCCGGCTGTAGCGTACGCTACCTGCTAGTCTGGCCGAAGTCCAGACCCTACTGCCAAGATTGCCCGGCCGATTAGCGTGCGTTACCTCCCGGCAGTGGCGTGCGCTACTCCTGCGGGTTAGCGCACGCAGCTGTCTGGCCGTAGCGTACGCTAGGCCGGTCCCTTCCGCAACTGTCCGGCAGCGCCCAGCCTCCGTGTCGGTTCCTCCCGCAACCGTCCGGCCAACGTCCGGCTGTCGTGTCCTGACGACTCGATTCCTAAAAACGCACGGAACGAACACGACGAAACGCTCGCAGACAACAACATCGATCCGAAATGAAATTAATATACAACAAATCGCCACATATGGCCATAAACACAAAATCAATTGTCGAGAAAAATAATACCAACGCTCGGAAACCGAGAATTTTCCGGTCTTAAAAAAATTCGAATTAATCATCACAAAAATCTCGGATATTACACCTCGGGCGTATGAAAAACCAGTCGCAAATCATTGAACATACCCAATCATACATGGAGTATGAATGACCAATAAATATGGCTCAATACGGACGTCACAGTATGCCCGATCCGGAAATGTGTCCGTGCACAAGTAGGGCTGTTAGCGGTCCGAGTGAACCCGAAACCCGGTCATGAACTGGACCGAAAAACCCGGGACCGAAACTCACCCGACAATTAACGAGTTCGAATTCGAGTTCTAAATATTGAACCGAAACCGATAAGACCCGGACCGAGAAAACCGGAAAAAGACCCGGTAATATCTATCTATATATATATATATATATATATACACTCACACACACACCAAACAAGGCCTAAGGCCTTTGGTATATAAATTTTTTATTACTTGTTATTATATTTATTAATTATAGTAATAAAAAAATTAATTAATAACTTGATAATAATAGATCTAATTAATACAAAATAATTAATAACAATACAATATAATATAGATCTAATTAATACAAAATAATTAATAACAAAATAATTCCCTTATTTAAAACCATCAGGGAATTGGGATTTTTTTCCCATCCCACATTGCTTGGTTCACCTTGAGTTCCATCACCATTTTGCTTAAGGTTTCATCCCACATTGCTTGGTTCACCTTGAGTTCCATCACCATTTGTTTCATCCCACATTGGTGGGATAAACCATCTAAAAGCCTTGGTATCAACTATAAATATGCCTCCTCCCTTCCACTACTCTCTCATTTATGGATTCGGGTTTCCGGGTTCCGGATTCAGGTTTCGGATTCGGGTTTCGGATCTACCCGGTACCTATTTCGGACCGGTTCCGGATCTTAAATATGACCCGGTTTTCTTACCGGTCCGGACCGGGTCTATCCGGTACCTTACCGGACCGGTTCCGGGTCTGTGAAAAACCGGGCCGGACCGATTCGATAACAGCCCTATGCACAAGCCACCAACGGGTATCGATCGAATACACGTGTGGTCTTGTACCTAATCAGTCTCATGAAGTACTCTCGTGTGCACAACTCAATGTGAGGTCAAAAACCAACACATGACTATATGTGCCCGCCCTGAAAATCCTACAGATAACCAATCGGCATGCAGATATGACTCCAGATATGTCACAATACAACATGACAACAAAACTCAACGAATCACATATCCAATAAGGATAAAAAGACTCACCAAAGTGAACGACACACTGATAATGAAAGATTGACACGACCAAAAATATCAAAAACAACAATCCTGGGATCACCATCCCCAAAGAATGATCAACACGATCAACAATCTCAACACAACAGTCCTGGAATCATCATCCCTCAACGATCAATCATCATAACCATCAATACCAAACAATGGTCCTCGGATCAACATCCCTCAACAAACAATCAATATGAATCTTATTATGTGAAACATAAACATACATCATATATAACAATTCAGCAGAATAATTATCCTCATAACAGAACAATACTTAAACTACCTCAATGTGTGAGACAATATCATTTCCACGAACAAGCATCCCTGAACGAATATACAATTATTCGAATAATCTCGAATGAGGTACAGTCCATTAATATCAACAAACCATCATCCCGACATCAATGTCGACACGATAAACTATCCTCGATATCCGACATTCTATATCACAGACCAAAGATATCTCACCTCTCCATCTTCACCAGACAATTAAATCATATACATTATGATTTAATCCAAACCAAATCCCAATATACAAACCATCATCCTGACAATTTACATTTATAATATCATTGCTATGTGAATCATAAATGAAATAAAACCGAAACCATTCATTAAACATTATGAACTGAACAAGTATAAACTTGCCTCGATACCAATTCGACGAAGCCGTTACCAATTCCACTGCCTTCATCTACGAGCTCCTCTGCCTCGGCCAAAGCAAATCCACAAATTTCAATCTCAAGAACAACACAACGGTTATAATCAACGATCAATTATCATAACCTAATGCAATAATCGATTAGCAACACGTTCGATGATAATAACCGATATAGCCAACCAATAAACTCGACGGATCAACAATACCTCAATCATATACAAAACCAAACAATTCAACTCAAACAATTACGAACTCGTATCCACAATACAAGCCGCAATTTGATAATCATATCAACAATCACTTCAAACCAATAACAAGGGTCTTAACATTCTCGATTCCAACTTCAACTTTAAATACGAATTAACAAGGTTCCTTCTTGTTCATACTAGTAAATTCATAGAAAAACAAAAATGCCGATATAATCACTGATCCGAACTATCCGAATAGTTCAATATTATGAATAATCATATTCCAAGATTAACCATAATCATTCCAAATTCAACCCCATTCCTAAATTAATGTGCTCACCCCTTATTCATCATATTATGACATATATAATTCAAGAGTTTCTCAGGAACATGAATTAGTCCGTAATCATATCCAATTAACATCACTTTGTTCATAATCACCAAGACACCATAGTCCAATATGTTATGATGTATGCAACAACCACAAGTATCGACTTTTCAACAATTCCGTGACTCCCCCAGGACCGTCACACAGATTTCTTCGACACGCAGAGATACCGACTTCTCTCGCGGTCTCATCCACCGCAAAGTAGCGTGGGAGATAAAGAACCCAAAACCCGTGTCCCCAAAAGAAAAATTCCCAAAGGAGAGAATTGAAATAGGGACAAGTCAGATAATTACCTCGATTATAAAATTAGGCATGTGCTGAATCTGTGGTGTGCTTCGATCTACCGGTTGGTACTCGATGCGACGACGTGAAACCGGAGGCGCAATTTTGGCGGCTTCCGAAGGTAAGTTGATGTTCGGGTTTTGGTCCGAGAGTCGGAACCGGGTCGGACTTGGCTGGGCCGACTGGCCAGTCGCGGCCGTCGGCGGCGAGCGGCGGTCAGCCCAGCGATCCGGCAGCCGATCCGTGGCCAGTCTTGGCGGCGGCGGCTCGCAGTCTTCTGGCGGCTTTGGCGAATCTGGCGCGGAGGTCCGGCGGCGGCGGTCCCGGCTCTGGCGGCAGGCTATCTGGCGGCTTGAGGCGCGCTGATCCAGCCCAGTCCCGGCTCAAGCGGCTGTCTTTGGCGGATCTGGCGGCGGCCAGTCCGGCCCAGCCGGCGCTTAAGGCCAGAAGCCCAGCCAGGTGTGGCATTGTGATGGTAGCCTTTGGCGAGTATGTGAAGCGTGGCGAAGGCGCGCGGTGGTAGCGGCTGGGGCGGAGGTGCTCGGCGGGCGGCTTGGCCGATTTTTTTTTTCTTTCCTTCGAGCTATGTGCTGATAACGTGTTTGAGGAGAAAAGTAAAGACAACAAATCAATTGTATTGGTAACAATGAATAGAGGGGCCTTTATATAGGCATTACAAAGAGAGTCTTTCCATACATAGGATTCCTAGTTAAGGTAAGACATCTAACAGGATCCAACTACTTATGGAAGAGTCCAGAACCTTCCATAAATCTTATCCCCCTACAACTAGTATTAGGTAAGACACCAATACGGGAAGATTTCCCGGAACAATACCTTTAAATCATGACTTTTTGTGTATATAAAGTAATACAAGTCGAGATGTGATATTTGAGGAGAAAATGGTATTTGTTAAGAATCGTTGAAATGCGCAATTCTCGTAGTGCGTAATAAGATAATGTATTATAATATGTGAATGACTATTATGCCCTTGATGTAATTATGTAATTACGATTGTGCCATCTGAAGTTTTCCTATAAATAGGACTTCAGTTATTAATAAAAGATATACTTGAGAATCATTCTCTCTATTCTCTCTCTAAATCCTCTCTATAATATTTCAGTTTTATAACACGTTATCAGCACGAATGTTCTAATCCCTACTAAAGAGTTTCAACAAAACACAAAAAAAAGAGAGAAACACCAGTTCTAATTACTCTCTCTCACTTCCGATTTCTCACGCCACACACAGATATACAAACTCACACTCACAGACGCACACACGCATTCACACAGGGCTCGAGCACGTGGCGATGCGGTAGAGAGTGATTAGCGGCAATGAAAAAAAATTTAAAGGTCCACCTCCGGTTCCCTGCGGATTTAAAATGGAAGCTCCGGCGTAGGTCTCGACGGGTGCGAGCAACGATAAGAAGAGAAACAAATTTCGATGTTCAGACAGGTATATATTCTAAACCAAAGAAAAAGGCAGTGAATCGAGGAAGAAGAAAGAAAAAAGAAAAAGAAAAAAAAAGGTGTGAAGAAGACGGTAAAAAGATACATGAAGGAGTTGAAAAGCAGATAAAGAAGAAAGAAAAAAAAAAGAAAAAAAAATGGGGATGGAGAAAACACGAACGACGGAAGGTAAGAAGTACAAGAAAAATAAAATAATAAAACCCTTTTAATCTATTAAATCATACATTCGTTTTTATTACATATAAGATACTTATGATATCGGGATTAATTTTTCTTGATACCACCGTGTTCCATTTTAGGAGAGCTTCAATTTGACACCAATATTGACATATGTGATTTTAATTCTTATATCATGAAAGTTTTACAAGTGGTATGTGTGATATCGCGGGACAGTCAGACGGCACTGATGCCGGCAACTGACGTCGATCGATAACCTTCTAATGATCCAACCTAATACCACATGATTATATTTTGAGAAAATGGTTGGACGAACCTGCTCCAGAAGAAGCAGTTAAATATTTACTAATCTAATTCCTGACTTTATTATAATTATCTCCAAGTTGTGGTTGAAACCATCTATTTGTTGAGCTTACATTATGTAAATATTACTATACCTCCCATGTGATAGTCTGATTATCATAAGATGGATGGTGATACCTTCCATATGATAATTAATTACCACAAGATGGATGGTGATACCTCTTATGTGACAAGTTTAATTATCACAAGATGGATGGCGATGCCTCATATATGATAAATGCAATTGTCACAAGACGGACGGTTTTACATATTTACTGTACCTCCTATGTGATGAGTTCAATTATCACAAGACGGACGGTTTTACATATTTACTGTACCTCCTATGTGATGAGTTCAATTATCACAAGACGGATGGTTTTACATGTACACAATTTATATATTATATATCACCATCGTGGTTGGTTATACCACATGAATGATTATCTAAATCCTGCTCTCGAAGAAGCAGTTGATAAATATAAATCCTACTATGGAGAAGTAGTTGATCGATTATCTAAATCCTGCTCTCGAATAAGCAGTTGATAAATATAAATCCTACTATGGAGAAGTAGTTGACCGATTATCTAAATCCTACTCTCGAAGAAGCAGTTGATTAATATAAATCCTACTCTGGAGAAGTAGTTGATCGATTATCTAAATCCTACTCTCGAAGAAGCGGTTGATAAAAATAAATCCTACTCTGAAGAAGTAGTTGATCAATGATTCAAATCATGCTCTCGAAGAAGAATCAGTTGATGGAAATAATATCCGATCTCCATGATTATTAAAATTGAGCAAATGATACCAGAAGCCATCACCGATTAAGTAAAGAAAATCCCATGCAAATACACCGCATGGTGGGATCATCTGACAAGTGATATGAAAAACTATCACCAGAAAATAATTGCTCAATTAATCTCATGTTGATTATATCACATGGTGGGATCATTGAAATCATATTGATATCACAATAGAGAAACATATATCACATATTCGTGAGAATATTGTATTTGCATAAAGGCAAAAGATGATCTTATTATTGTTGGAAGAAGCACAAAGCAGTCGAAGTGGAAAATATTGAAACTAGCCAAAAAGGTAATAAACACTAGACAATATGCGAAAAGGAAAATACATATGAAACCTATAAAAAGGGGTGCGTCTCGAGAGTATAAAACTCCGTAACTCTGCCACCCCCTGGCATTAGGGTTCATAATGAAAGATCTAAAGGATCTAAATTTCTTTTTCGTTTGGCACCAATAGTCTGTGGCTGATGAGCTTTGACTTCCAAATTCTTAACTGAAATAATAATATCTCTTGATGGCTGAGAGATAAAATTGTGATCTACTCCTTGATCCAGAAAGGCAAGCAAATCGTTGAAGAAATTATTAATATTAAACAAACCTATAAGTTTGGTATGGAAGTCCCGCTCAGCCCATGACGTGATATTGAAAATCTCATTGAGTGTGCCATAACCACCTGGAAGAACAATAAAGGCATCACTATTATTCACCATATACATCAAACTATCATGCACAGACTGTGCTTGAAGCATCAACCCAGTTGAACCCCCTATACTACTGGTTCTAACTGTGGGAAAGTGTGAGGCACTTATTACTCTTACTCTCCCATTTTGTGCAGCCTCTAAAAGATAACCCAAAAATCTATGGTTACTCCCACCATACAATATATCGATTTTGTGTTTTTCTAATTCTTTTACGAATTGATACGACATATCTATATGCTGGATATGACCTATCAGTTTGGATCCACCTAAAATACATATGGTTTTATTAGGATGGGATCTGTATGAGGATTCTGAGAAATCCATCCCTCTATACTAGATTTTCAAAGTACTTTTATGAGATATACAATTTCTGATTTGTGGATCCCAAATTTAAAGAACAAACTTCTTACTAGAAGACAAATGGCTTCACTATTTTTATTGAAAAACGAGCAGCAGATAAGTCATTGCTTTTACTATTTTTTTTTGACAAAATTGCAGAAGAAAACGAAAGATATGATATTATATTTTTCAATGAAAATGACGTTATCTATCGGCAGCTGAGAAATTTAAATATTGGAGCACAATACTCACCAACTTGCATTATTTTGCTATTTACCTTATACCAACTTTGACAAAATGGACTTACAAACTGGATCTTTTGAGACTAATTTTTCATGACTGTAGCGTTCAGGTTCATCCTTAAATTATGTCCACAGAGCCAATAGTTCACGATGAACATATCCACTGGGATGTGTATCAAGAATCTGTTGGATATCGTGATCCATAGATTCCTTACTCAATCCATCCTTGATAAATGCGATTTTGTCTTCTCCATTTTTGGATACAAACCCCACCGATTTGCACTGTGTGTCACATGTCCACCGAGCACATTTATAGCATCCACCTAATCTTTTTGCTCTTCGTTTCTTTGCAAAATTACTCCTACCTGTACCTGGCATGTACTTAAATGAATTTGAAAATTCGCCAGATAATCGAACTTGTGCTTCGATCAACCATCGAATATCTTCCGGGATGCCATTTCTCATTAGCACCCTTAATCTTTCGAGTCGAGCTCGATAAATTCTTTTTATGATATTCACGGGTAATATTTGCGAAGACTAGAAAGCATTGAATCTATTATGATAATCAAACCCTCAATATGAGTGATTGTGAATATAATGCTAATCTATTTATAGATTGAAATTACGCGTATGAGATCTGACTCCGCGTTTCAATAGTTCATATCCCGAAGCGTATGAACTACAGTTCTATATTTGAATAATAAACATAATATGACATGTGGGAGCGGCGACTCCATGTTGATAATGATGTGCAATAATGGCACCGAAAGATGATGTGATATGTCGGTAAAATATCTATATGATGATATATACACATCATGTCTTCAAATATTTGTTCTCGATTAATATCAATACTAGCCAATGTTGGGAATGAATTCCTAATAAATTTGGAATATATTAAGGAGGAGTGTGGGCCCACTTCCTCCATATGTGAACTACTAAATACTATGGATCCACTAGATAGTCACATGTGTATATGACTCGTAATCGGAAACTTACGAGATGATTTGCTCATGGTTGGATCATATATTCATATCAGATTAAGCTAGTAATATATCCCAAATAAACTTGAATAGATCCCAGAAAGGATCAAGATATGCGCATACAAGTGGGATATTGATTGGCATACTATTCGAAGTCCTCCTGCCAATATCGAGAACATAATATACAAACCCCCATGACTGAAGATGAATACTGAGGTACTAGCATATGAGTTTGGTGCTCAAGAAATCTCTTAGCATGAGGGGAGTATTAGTAGTTGGAAATATGTGAAATGCATCACACTATATCCTCACAACTATATAAACTTGAAGTTCAAGGATGCATGATAAATTATTAATCTTTGGTACCAACTACAACTGCTTTGATAAACACATAATAATTTCCCGAATATAAATCAAAGTGAATGATAAAAGGAGGCATATACTTTTGAAGTATATAGACATAACTATAAAGGAAGATAATGAGATATCTCGGCAAGTTATGTTGCTACAGGGAATAAATATTAAAATTGTCGACACAATACAGCGCTATAAATGAAATGAGGATATTCCAATCCATGATTGTGAAATATGGATATTGGAATGAGGATATTGAAATCCATCAAAATTGAAATATATGCCATTATAATAAAATGAAATATATGTGCTTACTGAAAGTAACTCCTGAAGAGATTTTAAACATATTATCTGTGCATGCAGTCACTCAAAATAAGGTGTTGTGAAAGAGAATTGTATGCTGTACTCTTTTCCTTGACTGAGGTTTTATCCCACTGGGTTTTCCTAGCAAGGTTTTTAACGAGGCAGCTTAATCACAACTAATATTGAATCTCCAAAGAGATTTGAAACATACTGCAAAGAATATGAGTGCAAGATTACAAATTGCACTGAATACGATAGTCGTACTAATCCTTGGAGGATTATTGAAATGCCTGGGACATATTTATAAAATATGCGTTGCACTCTTTTTCCCTTGACTGAGGTTTTGTCCCATTGAGTTTTTCTAGCAAGGTTTTTGACGAGGCAACTGGAATGGCGTATTAGTATGAATATTGTACTTTTTTCCCTTCATTAGGATTTTTCCCATTAGGTTTTTCCTAATAAGGTTTTAACGAGGCATATTCATGGCATAATGAGGAAAATTATAAAGATCAAGATTATTCCTCAAAGATTTAAAAACAGAAGGGGTAGTTGTACTCTTTTTCCTACGATCAAGTTTTTCCCACTGAAATTTCTTGACAAGGTTTTAATGAGGCAACACGTGGATACCCCAACAACGAATGATATACATGACAGATTCACCCAGTTTTTGTCCCACGAGGTTTTACTGAGACGGCACAAGAATACTCATACAAGAACTATCAAGATAAGGGGGAGCAAATTTACGAGATTGCAGATTGCTGAAGTTTTATTCAACAAAAGTTTCCTACCAACATTATATGATTGTCACACGCTCCAATACAAACAGTTTGAGAGTTTTTATCCCATTGGGTTTTTCTTCAAACTAGTTCAACAGATATTTATGTAAATAGTCATTCAAGGGGGAGTGTTAAGAATCGTTGAAATGCGCACTTCTCGTAGTGCGTAATAAGATAATGTATTATAATATGTGAATGACTATTATGCCCCTGATGTAATTATGTAATTACGATTGTGCCATCTGAAATATTCATATAAATAGGACTTCAGATATTAATAAAAGATATACTTGAGAATCATTATCTCTATTCTCTCTCTAAATCCTCTCTATAATATTTCAGTTTTATAAAAGTATTTTTATTATGAATAGCAAGACAATTATTATCTTCCCTATATACTAATGCAGAATACGCTGAGCCTACGTGGCAGCTTCTAATGTTTTAGCTGCCACATGTCTTTTACTGGTGCTTTGGGTGCTTATGTGTCAGCCTCTCATACTTGAGCTGACACATAATCAATTACTGGCTTAATCATCATTGCATTAATTACATTATAATTATACCTCAAATAAATCCAACCTACCTTATTAATTTTTGCGAATTAAGGAATATGAATTATGAATAAATAATAATTGATTATATTAACAAAAAAATTCATATTTCAATTAATTAAAAATATAAATCCCAAATAAAGAGAAATTTAATATAGTAGTGTGCACTATATAAAAACACTTAAACCTAAAATCTCACAAAAATATTATATATTCCACTAATTAATTAGTTTATATTAGTGGTCACTATAATTAGGTATATCAATAAAAAAATATCAACTGAAATTAAAGATGCTTGGTTGTAAAAGTAGTGTTGAATATATATAATTAAAAAGGTACTTGAAGTCGTAATCAATTAAAAAAATCGAAATAATCTTATTAAAAAATATTATTGAAAGCATAGAAACAATGGTTTTAATTATTATTTATATATAGATCAAAGAAACTATGGAATAAATCAGTCTATTTTAGTTTTAAATCTTATTTAATTAATATAAAATAACAAAATAAAAGAAAAAATTATATTTACTAAATTATCTAATTACTTATTTTATGAATTTTTAAAGAGATATTTCAAAATATATAAGAAATTAAATTTAATAGTAATATACTAATCCGTAGATCTATAAAGAGAATTTCAGAAAATAAAAATTGATCGTTTTAAGTGATTTTTAAATAATTTTTTAATTTTTTTGTTTTAAATTTTATCTACTTTTAAAATCAACTATATATTTTTGAAAGTTTTGGATTTTCTTTTGTATTTTAGACTATATCCAAATAATTTATGTAATTTCTTGTTCAAATGTAAGGATTAAATTATCTCCTTTTTGGCTATATAATAGAAACCGTTAAATACTTAATGATTTGAACCATTTTGGCAAAAAAAAGGACAAAAAAAGAACGTGGAACTAAAATTTCATCAAATACAGTTTAACACAATCATATATGAATTGAGGTTTTTTCTAATACGAGTTTCCGAAATTACTAAAAGTGCCCAACTATTTATGTGTTCTCTTGAATGTAAAATGTGTCAATTTTAATACTTCTATATATAAAGTTAAGTGTTTGATAATAATATGATATAAAAATAATATAAAGTTTCAACTAAACCAAATCTCACTTAAGTTTTTTGTAATACAAGTTTCACAAATTACTAAAAATACTCTAATTATTTTTCTCTTCTTTTGAATGTAAAAAATTTCTTGAATTTAGTACTCTTAATTATGACGTTCAATGCCTCGAAAGTACCCTATAATTTTTTCCGGCTCATCTTATATTACAAACAAATTTGGGCATTTTTTTTACTTTTAAAAAATGGGAATAATGTTAATTAGGGTAGGATGTGGATGTAGTTTTTTTAGTTAACCCCCCGATTAGTATATTTACAATAAGTCATACAAATAATTCACCTATATATATACTACGATCATGTTGTTTTCTGTTTTTTTTGTTTTCTTGGCTTGGGAAGTATTTAATTTTAAGTTATAAGTCATAATGTCCTTACTTTGCAATTCCAAAAATCTATTTTAAAATGAATATACATATAGTTTCATTTCAACCAAATGCCGCCGAGATTTTTTGTAATACAAGTTTCAGAAATTAATAAAAGTACTTCAACTCTTTTTCTACTTTTTAATATAAAATGGGTAGACTTTAATACTCTTAAATATGAAGCTAAATGTTTGAAAAAATATCTTATAAGCATAAATATGCCGTTTCACTTCAATCAAATCAATTGAGTTTTTTATTTTGTAATTTTTAAAATTTTAAGGTCGTTTTTAATTAGGATAAAATTCTGATGCATATTTTTTAACTTATCCAAGCTATTCTTATATTATAACCTAAATTGTTAATTTTTTTGGTAATTTTAAGGCTAGGACTTGGATGTAGTTTTCTAAATTAAAAGGTATATTTATAATAGGTCATACAAGTAATTAAATTATATATACTACTACTATATTTTTTTATTGCAATTTGAGAAGTGCTTAATTTTAAGCTATAAGTCAAAATCTTTCATGTATTTCCAAAAGCTTTTTAAATTTTAAATATTACTAAAATTACCCTTGCCATAATTATTTAGTATAATTCTACATATGAAGTTGTACTAAAGGACAATGCATATATCAGTTATTCAAGTATAAGCTCTTCTTCACTTGGGTATCATTGCAAACCCATAAGACTGACAAAAAATATGAGATTAATCGTTGGACAAACAATGTCTTCTCATCATCTACAAGAAATTAAGGACTTCTCTGAGTGAATCCTCAAAATTGTAAATGGTGAGCTGGGTGAAGAGGTCGATAGAGAAACCTTGATTGATATTCTTGATATTTACTAATCCGGAATACCGAAAATCATACTACAACCATTGTTGAAATCACTATCATTCACTTATAAGCAACTTTCCATAAAGTGATTTTTTGAAGAACGAGCAATCCTGGCGCCAACAAACGACGTTGTGGAGATAGTAAACGATTACGTGATGTCTATAATTTTCAAAAGACAAGCGGATATATCTCAATTATGCTAGTATATGCAAAATTTATGTCCTCTAAAAGTTAAAATCAAGTATATTCAATAGATTTTTTTGAATAACATCAAGTGTTCTAGAATTCCAAATCACATCTTAAAATTATAAGTTGGACTTTCAATTATGCCAATTCAAGATATGGATCAATCATCAGAATTATGCAATGTCACATCATTAATAATTATCCAAATCCATAACCATATTATTGGACAAAAAAAATTCGGAGAATAATTCTGAGAGTAAAGTATTTATTCAATTGATACTAAGCCCCTTAAATATCAGATTATCATTTAAATTTCAAATACGCCAGTTCCCACTTAGCTTTGCCATGCCTATATTTAAGAGTCAAGGTCAAACGCTTTTTCATGTCGGTATATATCTTTCAAGACCCGTATTCGGTCATGGTTAGCTTTATATAGCCATATCAAGAGTGAAGATCAGGAAAGACTAGAAATCTTTTCTTGCGATGAGAATTGTGTAATCATAAACAGAACAAATAGTGTAGTTTATAAAGAAGTATTATGAAATTTATAATGAACGATTTACATATTATATATTTACATAAAAGTTATTTTTTGTGTTCCCGTGTAATTACACGGGCAAAGCTGCTACACACACATACAAATGCACACACAAATGCACACCCTGCTTTGTAGGGGTTGTACCATGCGCAGTAGGGGTTGTACCCTACTTTATAGGTAGGGCTGGGCACTTGAACCCGAAATCCCGATCCCGTCCCGATCCCGTCCCGAAAACTAGCGGGACGGGACGGGATAGTTTATTAAAATGGCAATCCCATCCTGTCCCGTCCCGCTCTGTTACTATTCAAATGGGACGGGATGGGACCGGGACCATCCCGATCAATCCCGTTCCGTCACGTAATATTTAATATAATCAATTTTTTATATATCTTTTAAACATGTAAACCCTAAATTGATGTATGATGTATGAAACATCAAAGTTTCAGTTTTAAATTTTCAGTTTTAAGTTGATGTTTTCTGCACTTTCAATTTGAATTTTATCTTCACGTGTTGATTTTGATGTAATATGCACTATGCATTTGGATTATTGATCAATTGTCCTTTGTGCGTATTTACGTTACTATCTATTTTGTTGTGTATTTTTTAAGTTTCCAATGGATATTGAGAGTCACTTTTTTTTTTTGGAATGACTAGTTTGGATTTTTTTTTTTAATTTCTACCTCATTCATTTGATAATTCTAAAATTTATGGTTGTCTCATTCGTTTTTTCATAGTTTCTGTCAAGGTCAATAAATGTGTGGGATATCCCGTCCCGTCCCGGTCCCGACCCAAACCCAAACGGGATCGGGACGTGCGGGAGGAATTTCAAAATACGCAATCCCGTCCCGTCCCGTCCCGGTAATTTATTTTCGGGACGGGACGGGATTCGCCCAATCCCGACTCATCTCGTCTCATGCCCACCCCTATTTATAGGTAGTAGGGGTTGTGTAGGTCTATTCCTCTGCGATCTGGCCTCTGAGCAGGGGTGTGCATTTGTGTGTGCATTTATATGTGTGTGTAGCATTATTCATTACACGGGTGTTATACTAATTATAAGATATACGTGCTATTATGTTCATAGACTATTTCAAATAGACATTCACTCTATCAATTTTTTTCATCATATAATAAATATAATTGGAAACTTTTGTTACCCATCAATAAAACCACTTTAGATTATGGCTAATAGAGAGACGGCCCGTTAGTGAGGTTCGTGAGGCTACCGCCTCCGGTCCAAAAATTCGAGCCGCCAAAAGTTGAACAGTATATATATATTATATAAGAAAAAAATTCCTGTGTGTGCCCGCGTGTTTGAAGGTTAAAAAGTACTTGTCTGACGTCAATTTTATCCATATTTTTTTTAGTACATTTTTTGTGCCTTTTTATAATTGATGACAAAAGAAAAAAACAAAGGTCACACTTTCAAAAAACATAATAAGCTTAAGCAACAAAGAAAAGAGGTGTCTTTGCACAACTTCCACTCTCCCTCTATCTGGACCGGAAGTCATCGATCATGTACATGTTATATATATAAACAATTTTTTATATTTCGATAATTTTATTAGATATGTTGACTCATTGATTGACCTGTGAATATCGAATAATGGTTAAAAGAAACTATGAAAGCATGAGGTCGGAGCCAGAGGTTGGGCCAAGGCATATTCAAGAGAATAAAGACCCAACTTGCAAATCGCAAGAGAAGACAACCACGTAAATTTCTTCATATAATTTTTTAATTATTTTGATGTACTAATATATCATTTATGGTTCAAGACAACTGGAACAAAACATGAGATTGTTGGAATCGTTAATGAATTTTATTTTATTTTGTGAAATTAAATATCATAAGATCGACTTACGTTCCGAGTAGATGATCGTGGTATATTCACTTTCTCTGAACCGATTCCCGGTGAGTGAGAAATAATAAAGTAAAATTTGTCACTTAATTGTGAATAAATAAGGGATGACTATCCCACATTGATTAATGAGCTATCATTATTCAAGTATATAAAGAGTTTTCAATGTATTAATTAATGGCACATGTGAATGGACATTGTTGTTGCCCGAAATATTATCCGAAGATAGATATTGCTGGAATGGTCGAGCAACAGCAAATTGCGAGAGCACGTCCGAGGGAATGGAAAAACACAAGATTTGCCGGGTTTGTTAGGCCCGGGCTTGAATGCTCTCGCGAGATGTTATTAATACAAATATTCGTGGATACAAGTATTAATGTAAGAATGCGATTACAATGAGTGTAAAAGATCCTATTTGTCTAACTCTTGAGCGAAGCTTTGGTGTTCTTGCTCTCTGCGGATCGTCTTCTGTGTAAGAGATGCTGAGAGAGAAGAAAGAACCGAGAGATAGCTGTTGCCAAGAGTGAGAAAGCCAAGTTGAGTTCTGAATCAGGGAGAGAGTTCCGAGAGTTGGAGAGAAAAAATCCGATCTATGTCCAAGTGCAGGCAGCCTTCTATTTATAGGAGCTGAGATGTCCTGTTTCCTGGCGGGCGATCGCCTTTCGTGCAATATAATAAAAGGGCGATCGTCTTTATGTCACATGGGCTGTCTGTATAAAGCTTGCGGCTGCTTTGGCAACCAAGGCGGGATCCAATGAGGAGCCGCACGCGTCACGAAGTTCTTTATCACGGCGGTCCCACTGTACATCTTTCGGCGGGCCTGTCGGTTGGTGGAAAGATGCTGACAGGCTGTGGTCAATGATCCACGTGCTGCAGCGCCAATTCCGGATCTGCATGTGGGACTCTGTCAGAGCTTCGGCCCTTGCCGACTGGACGATCGATGGCTTCGCGTGGCATGAGGTGGTCGTCATGGGTCGGTCACCAGGGGTCGATCGGTCGGTCACCAGGGGTCGATCGCCAAGTACCGAGAGACGATCGCCTTAGATGTCGATTGCTCGGCACCGGGACCTGTCCTGGGACCTTCGGTCGGCAAATCTGCTTTGGCTGCTGGGCTCTAACTCGGTCGCCCGGTCTCTGAAGCGATCGCCTATTGAGACGTATAAATCTCGACACAACAATTGCCCCCCAGCTTGCTCCGATGTTGAAGACATGGGGTGAGGTGGTTCTTGCTGGCGATCGTGTAGAATGAAGACGGGCGATCCGTTGAGCGGACTTTGGTTTCGGACTTGGGCGATCTGGTCGATTGGCTAGCTACCTTCGGTCTTGTACCTGCAATAAACAATTTTGCTGATCCCTCTTAGAAACTTGATAGTTTCGTCGTTGAGGAATCGTGCACAGTCGCGGAGTTCGATGGACCGACTCCATGACCATGTCTTGTGCGCGAGCGACATTGTCTGTCTCGTGACTCATTTTATTGTGAGTGTCTTCTGTTAGGCTGCGCCTCGCCTCGTATTTAAACGAAGGGCGTGCGGTCTTGGTCTAGAGGAGTCCTTGCGCGGGGCATCGTCGGATTAATCAACTCCACTTCCGCGGCTTGTTAGCTCTGCTTCCACCTCGGCCCGCCATGAAGATGGCGACCCTTGACGGTGTACGTTGAGACGGGGGTAGTGACGCGTCGCATTGTCCGGGTTCACCATGTTGGATGACGAACCTTTGAAGGCGGGCGATCGTGTCCACTGATTAGCTTGGAGGGTCCTTCGACTATGCCCGCCTCATATTTAAACGAAGGGCGAGCGATCTCAGCCCAAAGGAACCTTGCATGGCCTAAGCAGTCGGTTCCATCGACCACCAGGACCATGGCTGCACTCTTCCACCTCAGATCGTCATGTCAAATGCCGACCTTCGACGATGTACGTTGTGCGGGGGAGGCGATCTCGTGCCTTAGTCCAACATGTTAGATGATGAACTGTAGATGGCGAGCGAGTCCTCCAGTTTTGGGAGATGTTGCTTGATAACGGCGATCGGGCTGGAAGACTGGAGATCGTCGTTCGGGCGCCGATCGCGCTGCTCATAGGCTAAGAAGAAACCTTTGCCTGGCCAGAAAGTCTGCGGCTTTAGCGCGGAAGATCACGTAGGTCGGGGGATGGTCCTTCGTAAGATGCCTGAACATAGGCGAAAGACCATGGAATCCCCCTAGGACCGAGTAGAGGGCGATCTCATCGCTTAGGGGCTCGCCGTTGAGGATGATCTCGTCTACCCGGTCGATGTAGTCCGAGTCGGACTCTTTTTCCCCTTGTCGGATCTGCATCATGCGATGGGGACCTTCTGGCCGAGCGACCTTGGCGGCGAAGTAAGCTGTGAAGCTGTTCGCCAGTTGATCAAAGGAGTTGACGGATCGCATCGGCAATGAGGTGTACCACCTGTGGGCAAGGTCGTCCAGCGTCAGTGGGAACATTCGGCACCTGGTCGCGTCTGATGCCCCACACCCGGTCATGTAGATGCGGAACTTGCTCAGGTGAGTTTCGGGGTCCGATCTTCCCTCGTACAGAGGTGTTTGCGGAGGAGCGATCGTACGCTGCATGGGGGCGAGCTCGATGTAGACCGCGAGCGGCTCGCTCGGCCCGGCGATCTTGCTCTTGGCGCCTACCCCAGATTCCAGGAGCGCCTTCATGTCGTTGAGCTGGCATTGCATCACGGCCATCGCTGTAGCTTGGTCGCTCGAGGCTCGGCCTTCGGAGCGGGAGCTGAGGCGATCATGTACCGATCTCCTAACTCCGCTGTTGCCGACCTCGGCTCTTTGGCGAGGAGGAGCCAGATGGCTGGCCTGCCTTCTGGGAGTTGGATACGCCGAACTCCTAGTGACGGACTCGAGCTCCGTCGTCTCGTGGCTGGGGCCGGACTGCCCCGGTCGCCATGACGGGTCGCTGCTTAGGCGATTGAAAACAGAGGTGCCCCGTCTGGCGAGCGCCTCTTCTTGCGAATGGGAGCCTCTTGGCGATCGCTCGGTCAGTAACGCCTTGAACTTCCGTTTGGTCATCCGGCGGATGGCCGAGAGGGTTATAGCGGGCGGCGCGTTGAGAGCACTCCGTCGCTCCTGTAGGATGGCCAAGGCCTTTTCGATCTGTTCCGCGGTTTGGAACTGATCGAGTGAGAGGCTTGGGCCATCCCTCAGGGGCAGGATCGAGCGTCTCGGACCGCGGCGGCTACCCTCTGCCATAGGCCGTGGCTCGGATTGCGACGGAATGAGGTGTCTGGCGGATCGGCCAGCGGCTTTCTTCGACGTGGAGGCAGAAGTCATAATTCTAGAAGCTTTTCTCTGAAGAACAGTGAGTGTTTCTTTAGGTATATGCCCCGGAGAACAGTGAGTGTTCTTTGAGACGGTAGGAATAAAAATGAGGGTTAGATGCCCTTCCTCTAGCGCCAATTGTTGTTGCCCGAAATATTATCCGAAGATAGATATTGCTGGAATGGTCGAGCAACAGCTAATTGCGAGAGGACGTCCGAGGGAATGGAAAAACACAATATTTGCCGGGTTTGTTAGGCCCGGGCTTGAATGCTCTCGCGAGATGTTATTAATACAAATATTCGTGGATACAAGTATTAATGTAAGAATGCGATTACAATGAGTGTAAAAGATCCTATTTGTCTAACTCTTGAGCGAAGCTTTGGTGTTCTTGCTCTCTACTGATCGTCTTCTGTGTAAGAGATGCTGAGAGAGAAGAAAGAATCGAGAGATAGCTGTTGCCAAGAGTGAGAAAGCCAAGTTGAGTACTGAATCAGGGAGAGAGTTCCGAGAGTTCAGAGAATTGGAGAGAAAAAAACCGATCTATGTCCAAGTGCAGGCATCCTTCTATTTACAGGAGCTGAGATGTCCTGTTTCCTCGCGGGTGATTGCCTTTCGTGCAATATAATAAAGGGGCGATCGTCTTTATGTCACATGGGCTGTCTGCATAAAGCTTGCGGCTACTGCTGGCAGCCAGCTGTGCGGTCCAATGAGGAGCCGGCATGCGTCCTGAGTTGCTATCACGGGCGGTCCCACTGTACACCTTTCGGCGGGCCTGTCGGTTGGTGGAAAGATGCTGACAGGCTGTGGTCAACGATCCATGTGCTGCGGCGCCATTTCCGGATCTGCATGTGGGACTCTGTCAGAGCTTCGGCCCTTGCCGACTGGACGATCGATGGCTTCGCGTGGCATGAGGTGGTCGTCATCGGTCGGTCACCAGGGGTCGATCGGTCGGTCACCAGGGGTCGATCGCCAAGTACCGAGAGATGATCGCCTTAGATGTCGATCGCTCGGCACCGGGACCTGTCCTGGGACCTTCGGTGAGCAGATCTGCTTTGGCTGCTGGGCTCTAACTCGGTCGCCCGATCTCTGAAGCGATCGCCTGTTGAGACGTATAAATCTCGACACAACAGGCATGAAGCCCACACGCGCGCACACGCACGCGCCGCCGCGCCCCCCGCGTGGACCTTGGAGCTTGGAACTTGGCAATTGGTATTTGGGTGGCCTTGGGCTTGGTCTTGGCTTGCTTAAAGAATTTTTGGACTAGCTCAACAATGTTGTTGGGCTCGTATGTGCACATAAGAATGTCCAGGTACATCCCTCGAGCGGTCAAGGAGATGAATACAATCCAGGTGCGTCCTGACTGTTCAAATTCAGTCAAATCGCAGCAGTAACCTCCCAGGTGAAATGAGGAGGAGTAAATGGCTGTTTGAATTCTGTAACTCCTGACTTTTTGAATTTCGAAACTCCTGTATCAATGCAGCATCAATGCCTGCATTATGACAGCCATTAGTGGATGTGTTAAATCCCTGCAGAGTGAGATGGCCTATAAATAGGCATGCATCTCATTTGCATCTGATACATAAAAATCGAAAAGCTTTCTGCATACTATACTCTATATTTCATAAGTCAGCTTTGTCCTCACCTTATTCCAGTGTGTCGGAGCTCGTAGGTTTGTGGTACTACTACCTCCGAGATGCTGCCGTTTTATCTTTGGAGGCGATACGTTAGAACCAAGAGCACTACCTGACCGTATTTTGTCTTGTGGGTAGAGGATTCATCGACTCGACATTAGTTTACGGGTGCTTCTATTTTCTTGTAATTTTAATTCTGTTTTTTTCGAGTTTTGTATTTTTGTTTTCCAGGTTTTGTATTTCTGTTTTTTTTTTGTCTTGTAAGTTATGTTATTTTCGAGTTGTAATTTTATTTCCAGTTGTTATTTTTCGCCCGACAAGTTTTACAAAGAAATTTCCAACAAGCGCAAGACGAAATATAACTTGCTGTTTTTTACTAAATCCCATAACTGGAGATGTCGACTGCTGCTTCCACCAACTCAACCACCACCGCTGCCTTTGCCTCTGACACTGCATCAACCATGGTGAATACTGTTGCTGCGACTATGTCCAACCTGATGAGCTCAACCACCTCAGCGTCAATTCCATGGGTGTTTTCGAATCCCTTTCTGACAACCCGTGGATCCACCTCGAGTGGCACCGTTGGTTCCACTTTCAGTGGTACCATAGGATCCATGTTAGGATCTACTGTAGGAGCCGACGGGTTCAACACAAGTGGTTCCTTTTTTGGAACAACCTCGGGGCCTAGGATGATGCCGACTGACGAGAAGCCGCCAAAGTTTGGTGGACCTGACTTTAAAAGGTGGCAACAAAAAATGTTGTTCTATTTGACAACATTGGGATTTGCAAATTTTCTTAAGGAAGATGAGCCACCAGTGCCAAGTGCACAAGAGACAAGTTTTACTGTTCGAGCTGCCTATGACAACTGGCACAATGGAGATTATCTTTGTAAAAACTTTATTCTAAATTCTTTAGAGGATAGTTTGTATAATGTATACTCTGTTGTAAACACATCTAAAGCGATGTGGGATGCACTTGAAAAGAAGTACCGTAGTGATGATGTAGGCATGAAGAAGTTTGTATTCGCCAAGTATTTGGACTACAAGATGGTTGATTCAAGGCCAATGATGGAACAAGTGCAATAGTTCCAACTTAATATTCATGACGTCAATGCCGAGGGGATGGTCCTGTCGGATGTTTTTATTGTTGCAACTGTGATCGAGAAGTTGCCCCCCAGTTGGAAAGACTTCAAAATCTACCTCAAGTGCAAGCGAAAGGAGATGACTCTTGAAAACTTGATTGTGAAATTGCGCATCGAGTCTGACGTGCGCAAGAATGATCATAAACCAAAAGGCCTGATCGATGCTAAGGCCAATATATTGGAGCAAGGCGGTCCCTCCATCAAACGAGCTCGCCCAAGTGTCCAAAATAAGAATAAAGGGAAGTAACCGGCCAAGAAGTTTGATGGTGATTGCTTCAACTGTGGCAAACATGGGCACGCGGCGGAGGACTGTCGAAAGCCGAAGGCCAACAAGAAGAATAAACATGTCGCCAACATCATCGAGATTGACGGCGTGTGGAAAGAGGACGATCTTGCTGTTGTGGTCACTAAGGAGGTCAACCACGTTGAGAACCAAGGTGATTGGTACGTCGACACCGGTGCGACTGCCCACGTTGGTGCCGATAGGAGTCACTTTAAGAAGGGGAGGAAGCTCAACATGGAGAATCCATGTTCATCTGAGATTATTGGAGTTGGAGAAGTGGCCCTCAAACTAACGTCCGGATAAACACTCATCTTGAAGAATGTGCTTCATGTTCGTGATATTAGGAAGAACTTGATCTCGAGCTCTATACTAGTTAGTAAGGGGTTTAAACTAGTGTTTGAGTTAGATAGGGTTATCATAAAGAAGTTTGATAGGTTTTTAGGTAAGGGTTACCTCACGGAGGGACTCTTTAAACTTAATGCTTTGGCTATGCGCCATGTAATCAAACCTTTTAATGCTACTGAAAATGCTACTGCTTCCTCTTATTTGATCGAGTGTTCTGATTTATGGCATTGTAGATTAGGTCATGTGAATCTAGTGGTGGTATACCGTACCGTACCGAACTCATTTGCCTATATCATATACCGTACAGAAAATTTCGGTACGCCAAAATTCATACTGATGTCGTACCGAAAGTCTCGGTATACCGAAATCTGGTATACCGAAATCTCGGTATGGCGTTCGGTCTATACCGATACCATACCAAAATTTCGGTATACCGAATTTTATTTCGCTATCGGTATATGCCGAATTTTTCGAAATACCGAATTACCAAAATATCGAAAAAATCTTGATATACCAATATATACCGAAATACCGAACAAATAAAATATCGAAAAGATCGATATACCGATATATATATATTGAAATAACGATTTTTTTTGGTATTTCGGTATATACCGAAATACCAAAAATAAAAAACTTCATACCGTTACCGTACCGAAATTTTTTGGTACGGTACCGAAAAATCGGTATACTGATTTTTTCGACAATTCGGTAATTTTTCGGTACGGTAAATTTGGTGTTTCGGTATTTCGGTATATTTTGCCACCCCTATGTGAATCTAAATGCTATAAAAAGATTAGTAAACTTAGATTTACTAAAATTAAATAAAGTCAATTCTCAAAACAAATGTGCGGTTTGTGTTGAGGCAAAAATGACGAAGCTACCATTTCATTCAGTAAATGGAACACAAAACCCCTTGAATTAATTCACACAGACTTGTGTGATTTAAAATTTGTGCAAACTAGAGGTGGTAAGAAGTACTTTATCACTTTCATCGATGATTGTACAAGATATTGTTATCTTTATCTTTTGGGAAGTAAAGATGAGGCTATTGAAGCTTTTAAGAACTTCAAGAATGAAGTCGAGACCCAACTAGGTTGTGTAATATCCGTGTACTTTGTTTATTAATATATTTTGTTGTTGACATATTCGAGTGAGAAATTGGGTTGTTTTGTTGTTCCATGATGTACTGTTTGATGTTTGGAATCGCGTGTATAATAGAGTGAAACTGGCTTGTTGATTTCTAGCATTATCTAGTTTTGTATCTTCCGGGACGTGTTCGTTCGGAGGGGACATTACGAAGGTAATGCTTAAAAGTAGCAGTCAACACACGCTAAATTGCTGCTAGCGTGCGCTAATGGTGTGATTGTAGCGCACGCTAATGTCCTCCTAACGCACGCTAATGAGATTGGTCAGGGCAGTCTGAAATTGGGCTGGAAATTTAGGAATCTTAGACCAGGACAGGTAGCGCACGCTACCAGAAATGCCAGTGCACGCTATCGGAATTGGGCAGAAAATTCTGGATCGCCATTATAGCCAAGTAGCTCACGCTATGCTTATCCCTTAGCGCGCGCTAAAGCCACCTAGTATATATAGGACTGCATGGCTTAAATCCCGCCATTTCATCCTTCTCTCCTTTCTTCTCCAGCGGTGGGCGATATAGGGTTTAGGGGAGTGCAGTTCTCCACCTGATATCACCATCTATCCACGTTTTGAAGTTCCTAATGCGGAGTTATCAGCATATTAACGTCTCTTACCGTCGGATTGAGGTAATTCATACAAAACCCTAGTTTCAGGATTTTTGGGTTTTCTTGCGACTTCATCATTTAGGGTCAGTGATTAAGCTTGGTTTTTGTTGGATTAGGATGTTATAACCATAATCCCTTGTTCTTGTTGAAGTTTATGGGTTAAATTCCGAGTCTTCATCCGTAGTCTGATCATAACCCATGTTGTCCGCATGGTGCTCGATTGATTGTCTCTAAGGGCAAAACTTAGGGTGATTCTTTCATTTCCGTCGTATTGTGTTTGATGTAGTCTTGTGTTGTGCTAGGATCAGATCGTTGAAGAAAGTCAGACCACAGGTTCCTTAGTTCATTTTTTCTTGTGTTGTTCCAACTAAGGCAAGTCATTTGATTGTCTTTGATGTATTTCGTTTGAATATGTGAAAAATGTGATTTTGTGAAAAGTGGTAATTTCATAAAATGTGATTTGTGCCATTTGTGAAAAAGTGATGATTTCTGAAAATGCGACATGTGGTCGTGTGCCAAGTAAAACGCGTGAGGGTCCCCTGGGTTCCGTAGACCGAGGCTTTTGTGGTTCACTTGGTAGGGTTGTACAGCCATAGGGTCCTGACGAGGTCGCTTTGGGGAGTGGTATGTATCTCACGTGAGGTATAGTACCAGTATAGCCCCCGTTGTTTTGTAATGATGATTGTGGTATGGTATTCCGAAATATTTGTGATAGCACTGTGATTCTTGCTGTTTATTCATTTGTTGTACATATTCTAGAATCGTTGTACTTGCACCGGATGTTTGCTAGCCCCATTGGGGGGGAATACTTTTTCTGTATTCAGGTAGAGGTCCAGAAGGCGATATGGCACAGGGAAGACACGAGCTTGATGGGCAGCGTTGATGTCATGTGTCATTCCCGCGTTGTAGTTGTTTGGTTTGAGAAGAATGGTGGTTTGTTTTGTACTCGCGCGAGTACCGTCATGTAATATGTATTTTGGTGTGTTATTTGGTCGTTTGATAATGATGTTGTATCAGTCACAGTTCCTCGGAACAATGTATCGTTCGTTGTAGTGTTGAGTTGTTTTAAAGTGATTGTTGTTAACATCTCATGTATTCCGTGGATGTAAACTATTAATGTGGTTTTATGTCGGTTTAATCCTGGTAGGTTCTCCAACAAGAATCTACAGCGCTGTAATATCTCCGTATATCATAGGGGTGTTATAGATTTTGGTATCGGAGATTAGGTTTATGGATACTTAGGCTGTCGGTGTTTTTGGGTTTGTCAAAGTTTAGTCGGTCGTCTGTTTCCGACATCACTAGCTACTGCCACCTTGGGCTGTCTGTGCTGGAAGTCTCTTCGGATGATAGTCATTCCCTCTCGTAGAGAGTAATTACTAATATAATTGTGTAACCCACTGTTGCAATTATCCCCTTACTGAAATGTTTGTTTCTCCAATATATTGCGAGGTAGAGCTAATCGTCAGCGGTCGAGGCCGTGGTAGGGGAGTGGTGCCCAAACCAGAGATGTTCGTATCTGATTCGGCATCTCATTCAGTGACTAATCCATGCCCAAACCTATCAGGAGGTACGGGTGCGGGTGCAGAAGTAGAGGTACCTAATGTGCTTCAACAAGTTGTGACTCAGGTGTATCAACTGGACCAAGTGGTGCAGAATATTCATACTAGCAAGACTATTGAGGATCGATGGCTTCAAGAAGGCATGAAGATAAATCCTTCCAGATTTAATGGTTCTGGTTATGCGAACAACTGGGATAATTGGTTAGTTGAGCTGGAGAAGATATTTTACGGTATTGGCTACCTTGAAGCCAAGAAGGTCCCAATTGCTCAGTACCGAACAGTTGATGATGCTTCTGATTGGTGGCGAGCCGTTAAGTGTTGCGATATTTCTTACACGCAAGTGCACGTTATCGTTTACAAGTAATAAAGTGATGAGTGAGTATCGTTCCCACGAGGACTGAATCACTAACTACCAATTTTTATGTATTCTAGTTTTATCTGAACAATCGAACTTTGGGTTTGCAATAATTACTAAAAGAATTAATAAAAGACTAAATAGTAAAAACAAACGTTAGCTTGACGAAAGGGAATCAAATGATGAATAAGTCTAGGATTCTGAATCCACCTCGGTTTATCCGAATTTACTCTCGATTATGTGAAGTTAATAATTTTCCCAATTTATTGAAGGCGGAGATTGCTAATATATTCTACCGCCTCTCCCGAGGTCACTAGACTTATCTAAAGGCGAATAATGCACTCTATCCCTAGGTGAATTAATTCGTCAATAGGCAAAAATCATAAAATCTCCAAAAGGCCACGTAGTTCCTATGAGTATATTCCTATCTCACAGAATAAAACGATCCTCACCAATAGTTCCTCACCAATTCTCCTCTCCCGATTCAAATTGAATGATTAAATCAATACAACTATTGGCCAGATAATTGAAAGCATTAAACACGATTGGGAAAACTCAACAAAAAGAGAATAATTTAGATAATCTCAAATAAATTCGTCAAAACGTAGGTTTCATCAAAATCCTAGATTAGGGTTTTAGACTGACATGCTAATAAATGAAAATACAGAATATATGAATGAAAGCATTAAAATCAAACGCAGATGAAGCTCGGATTCCTCCGTTCTTCGGCTTCCGCCCTCTGCTCTTGAAGTCTTCTGCTTCTCTTCCTCTTCTGCCGTCTCACCAAGATTCTTTTATTCCCCAGATCAAAAGGTCTTCCAAGATCATTAATTAGGGTCTTAAACCCTTATTTATAGCTTTGCACAGTCTCCAAATCACGTCCGTGTGTGTAGGTCGATAACTGGCTTCGAAACGGCCCAAAATCCGCGCGGAGCTCACCATAACCGCCTAGTGTGCCGCGGCTCACTAGACCTGTGCCGCGGCACATGGTCTTCAGCTGGATGCCTGGGCGCATTTAATTCATCTGTGCCGCGGCTCACCTGGACTGTGCCGCGGCACAGAGTACAGTTTACTCTGTGCTTGCTTGTTGTCTTCCTGTGCCGCGGCCCTGCTTCCTTGTGCCGCGGCTCACGACCAAAATTTGCCGTTTTCGCCGATTTCGCCTCGTTTTAGTTTCCGGACTCCAATCAACTGACAAACACATAAAATTAAGGCATTAAAAGCTCATCTAAGTAAATTCACTCTCCAAAATAATACAAAATAATGGGAAATAAGCGTATAAAAATACGCCTAACAAATACCCCCAAACTTAAGCCTTTGCTTGTCCTCAAGCAAAAAGAATAAATTTCAATCAAAAGAATATCGTGAATAATCGTGCAACTCGTAGTGCTCTACCTAATCAATACTATCCTGAAATTTTCTCTGAATAATACGAGTATCGTAATAGCGAGCTACACTTAGAACACTGATTCCACAAAGTAACCAAGTTCAGTCCTAATCACTCGTTCATGAAGAAAATCCAGCTCAAAGATTAACAAACGTGAATCAAATCGACCGTCAATAAGAAAGGTTAAAATAAACAAGCTAGTTCGTCCCGTTCCACAGTTCTAATGGCAAAATTTTCACGAGTTTCATAAAAATAATCCTCGGACAGTATTCCCTTATATATATATACGCAAGAAATTGATTCGAGTTGACCACTAGGTTCGGATCTCGGGATGTTTCATCGGGATAATCCTAGGGTAGAACTTCCATTCTCATATATTGGGAAATCGTTTGACGTAAAAGACACTCATGGGGCACATGGATGCTTCTAGTTACTAAGTTCCCTTCTACAGCAGAGAAACAACTCGAATATATAATTCCCGCATGTCCGAATCAAGGTCGCTGTTTTACGCGAGAGTAAACAACGGGTCACGTGAATACCCCCGGTTACTAGGCTCCCTATTATCGGCACACATTAGAAATTTCTAAATCACTAGTCTAATCAGGGTCATCGTTTTACGCGAGAGTAAACAACGGGTCACGTGAATACCCCCGGTTACTAGACTTCCCATCATAGAACAAATATTATCTCTACTATTGGGAAAAACTGACCGACTCTAAACTCAATCTAAGTGCCAACACGACTTATGTAACTGGACGACTAACTAACCGAAAAATGTAACCAAACGTATCGACGGTGATTTTAAAACACGTATGTGTCCTCTCTTATCCGCCAAGACCTCTACCATCACAAGAAAAATTTCGGACCTAAATGAATACCAAGCAGAAACAGAAATCACTGAATACAACTCGACTAAAACTCGACCGTTTCTTCAGAGAGAAAAACAGTGTCGTAACATCAATATCACACAAATAGAAGCACGAAAAATTCACAAATAGAGTAAAATCAAGACAAGCAAGGCTATCGAAAAAAAATTAATGCAAAGTAATGAAAAGTGCAACAAAAACAGTACAACAATGAATGTAGCAACAAAAAGTAAACCCCCCAAACTTAGGACGTACATTGACCTCAATGGACACAGTATAATATGCAATAAAAACAAGGTCAAGTACTCCCCTCCAGTCCTCTCACGAGCTGGTGCCGGCATCATTCGGCTAGCTTGCGTGCTTCTCGACTACATTATGCGGAGCGTGAATAAAAGAGCTTGCATCATCAAAAAGGAAGTTAAATACGAGCTCTCAAGTTTAACATGATGTAAGGGTTGGGGATAATGTAACTCGATAAAATGATTCGTTGCATACAATTTGAAGATGCTTGGCTTACCAATTTTTCATTGCAGCAATTTATCAAACACTTGGTATGCGCAAGTTAAAATGAAGAACAAAAATTTTGATGGTTAGCTCCAAATCCCAAAAATAATAACACAGATAATAGCCATGAATAACGACAACTATCACCACCAATTCGTTCATAATTACCAATTCCATCACAATTAAATACCAAATTCCCCATATTCCAACTCCATTTTAGAGAAAATATTGAAGAACAACTAGCAATATATAACTTCCATTCTTTTCAAATCAAGTATCACTTATGATTAAGAATTTATGAATTACCTGAAGAATTTGAGAAGGAGACTAAGAGAATGGTATCTACTGACCTCAGTGTGTGAAGGAAGGAATGAAGGAAGGGAGGGAGGAAGGGACCTTGTGCAGGCCGATCGACTGTATGAGGCCTACCTGGGTGCTTTTATTTTGCGACGGGGGCCGCGGCACAACATAAGTGAGCCGCGGCCCAAAGTCTGATAGGCACAGGCGTTTTGTGATACCGCCGGGTGCCGCGGCTCAGTGTAGACGTGCTGCGGCTCAATGTGTTAGTGTGCCGCGGCTCACTTGCCCCGTGCCGCGGCACAAAGTACAGTTTCCTGGGCATTTCTTGAACCTTTGATGTGCCGCGGCTCAGATATTGTGTGCCGCGGCTCAGTGCCCTGGTGTGCCGCGGCTCAGTAAGAGCGTGCCGCGACACAGAGTACAATTTGTTTGGCCATGTTTCACCAACTGGTGTGTGCCGCGGCTCACTTTTCTTGTGCCGCGGCCCATCATTGAATTTCTCCCCTTGGGTGATTCCTGCACAGAATTTTTAAATGAAAACATAAATACGAGAGGGATGGACGGATCAAAGAAAAATGACGACAAATAAGGACTCTAAAAATGCAAGAAAACAATAAAGACTCTACAACTAATACTCGGGTTGCCTCCCGAGAAGTGCTAAGTTTATAGTTTTTAGCCGGACTTTTCTCGCATTCATCCGGCGGTGGATAAGGTGACACTCATTTTCTGCGTGTCTATTGGATTTCCCAAGTATGCCTTCAACCATTGTCCACTAACTTTGAATTTTCGGCCATCTTTTTGTACTTCTACCGTACCATGTGGAAACACTTGAACTACGGTGAACGGTCCCGACCATCGTGAACGCAATTTCCCGAGAAATAACTTTAAGCGAGAATTAAAGAGCAACACCTCTTGTCCTGGGACAAATTCTATCTGCGTGATGTGCTTATCATGCCAAGTCTTTGTCCGCTCCTTATAAAGTTTCGCATTTTCGTATGCGTTGTGGCGAATTTCTTCCAACTCGTTCAGCTGCAAACAATGCTTTTCACCAGCAGATTTCAGATCAAAGTTTAGTTTCTTTATCGCCCAGTAAGCACGATGTTCCATCTCTACGGGTAAATGGCAACCTTTCCCATAAACCAATCTGTAGGGCGACATTCCGATAGGTGTTTTATACGCAGTCCAGTACGCCCAAAGTGCATCATCGAGTTTAAATGACCAATCTTTTCGAGGCAGTGGCCGTCTTTTCTAGGATCCACTTCAGCTCTCGATTTGATATCTCGACTTGACCGCTCGTCGAGGATGGTATCTTTGTAGCAACACGATGAGTGACTCCGTATTTTCTCAAAACCGCATCAAGAAATTTGTTGTCGAAGTGTGACCCACCATCACTGATAATAGCACGTGGAGTCCCAAAACGTGTGAAGATATATTGTTTTATAAACTTGATTACGACATTGGACCCATTCGTAGGTAGTGCCACCGCTTCAACCCATTTTGAGACATAATCTACGGCCACCAAAATATAGAGATTCTTATTTGATGGAGGAAATGGACCCATGAAGTCGATCCCCCATACATCGAACAATTCAACTTCAAGTATGGTGTTCAGCGGCATTTCGTGTCGTCTTGAGATGTTTCCCGTCCGTTGACACCGATCACACGCAGACACAAAGGAGTGCGCATCCTTGAATAAGGACGACCAATAGAACCCCGATTGTAAGACCTTCGCCGCTGTTCTATTTCCACTAAAATGTCCACCGTAGGGTGATGCATGGCAATGGTTCAGCACACTGTGAATTTCCTCATCCGGAATACATCTACGAATGATTTGATCGGGGCATCTCTTGAAAAGAAAAGGATCGTCCCACAAATAATACTTAGCGTCCGAGATTAGCTTCTTCTTTTGATTGCGTGAGAGGTCGTTCGGAATTGTTTTACTTGCCAAGTAGTTCACTAGATTAGCATACCAAGGTGCGTGTTTTGAATCCAACTTGTAGAGCTGCTCGTCGGGGAAGGTTTCCATGATTTGTGGCTGACTTTCTCCCTTCTCGAGGGAACTCTCTAATCGTGAAAGGTGATCGGCTATAACATTTTCAGTCCCTTTCTTGTCCCGAATCTCCAAGTTGAATTCTTGAAGGAGTAGCACCCACCGAATCAACCTTGGTTTGGCATCCTTCTTCTCCAAAAGGTATTTTATTGCTGAATGGTCGGTCCACACTATCACTTTCGTTCCCAGTAGATACGCCCGAAATTTATCAAATGCAAAGATCACCGCCAACAATTCCTTCTCCGTTGTGGCATAATTTCTTTGGGCGTCATCGAGTGTTCGGCTCGCATAGTATATGACATGGAACACCTTCCCTCGTCTCTGCCCCAAAACAGCCCCAATGGCAAAGTCGCTTGCATCACACATTAACTCGAACGGAAAGTCCCAATCCGGAGCGACTATCACCAGTGCCGTGCTTAGAGCTTTCTTCAATAAATCGAAACTTTCTTTACACGACTCGTCAAAAGTAAATGGAACATCCTTCATGAGTAGATTGCATAGCGGCTTCGTGATCTTCGAAAAATCCTTAATAAATCGGCGATAGAAACCGGCATGTCCCAAAAAACTTCTAATCCCCTTGACCGAAGTAGGCGGAGGCATCTTCTCAATTGTTTCAATTTTCGCTCGGTCGACTTAAATTCCATGTGAGGATATTCGATGGCCAAGCACAATGCCCTCCTGCACCATAAAATGACACTTCTCCCAGTTCAAGACCAAATTTATCTCTTCGCATCTTTTCAAGACTTTCTGCAAATTTTTCAAACAAATGTCAAATGAATCTCCAAAAACAGAAAAATCATCCATAAAAATCTCAATACACTGGTCTACCATGTCAGAAAAAATAGCCATCATACACCATAGAAAAGTAGCCGGCGCATTACACAATCCAAAAGGCATGCGTCTATAAGCGAAAATGCCGTAAGGACATGTAAACGTCGTTTTCTCTTGGTCTTCGGGGGCTATGTAAATCTGATTATACCCCGAGTAACCATCGAGAAAGCAATAGAAATCGTGTCCGGCTAATCTATCTAACATCTGATCAATAAAAGGTAAGGGGAAATGATCTTTTCTAGTGGCCTTATTTAATTTCCTATAATCTATGCACATACGCCACCCCGTGACAATCCTAGTGGGAATTAATTCATTATTATCGTTTTGAACAACCGTTATCCCACCCTTTTTCGACACAACTTGGACCGGACTTAACCACTTGCTATCAGAAATCGGAAAGATCATACCTGCGTCGAGGAGTTTTAAAACCTCGACTTTTACCACCTCCTTCATGTTTGGATTCAACCGGCGTTGATGCTCCACGGATGGTTTGTAGTCTTCCTCCATCAAAATCTTGTGCATGCAAATTGACGGGCTGATCCCCTTAATATCCGCAATAGACCATCCAAGAGCAGATTTGTACTCCCTCAAAACTCTTAATAATTTCGCCTCTTGATCTCCCGCTAAATTGGCGACGAGAATAAGCTGGAAGGGAGTCGTCGGGCCCCAAAATGCATATTTTAAATGGCGCAGCTTCTTGAGTTCCAACTTTGGAGGTTTTTCGATCGATGGGGCTGGTCGAGTTAGTGAACTTCCGAGCTCCTCGAATGGTTTACGAATGAAAATTGGCGGGGAAGCATCCATGTGGCGTACGTAGGCTGCATGCTCTGCATTTAGTTCGGAAACAGCCCCAATCAAAACGGATTCCAATGGATCGGGTGGATAATTTTCTCGAAAAGTTCTACTCACGCACGAGTCAATGATGTCGACTTGGAAACAATTTTCAGCGTCCCTCGGATATTTTACGGATCGAAAGATATTGAACGTTACTTGCTCCTCTTGAACACGTAGAGTTAGCTTCCCCTTTTCCACATCGATCAAAGTTCGGCCGGTCGCCAAGAATGGTCTTCCCAAGATAATTGGGATATCTTGATCTTCCTCCATATCGAGCACAATAAAATCCGCTGGAAAGATAAATTTGTCAACCTTAACTAACACGTCCTCTATTACTCCCCTCGGATATTTGATAGATCGATCCGCTAATTGCAAGGAGACCGTCGTCGGGTTGGCTTCCCCAATGTCCAGCTTTTTAAAAATAGAAAGGGGCATAAGGTTTATGCTGGCTCCGAGATCGCATAGGGCTCTTTTAAAAGACGAATTTCCGATGATGCAAGGGATGGTAAAACTTCCCGGATCTCTCAATTTAGGTGGGAGCTTCTTTTGTAAAATAGCACTGCACTCCTCCGTTAAAGCGTCCGTCTCATATTCCTCGAGCTTTCTTTTGTTTGACAAGACTTCTTTCATGAATTTAACATAACTCGGCATTTGTTCCAACGCGTCGGCAAATGGAATGTTTATGTGCAATTTCTTGAAGACGTCGAGGAACTTTGAAAATTGCTTGTCTAGTTTTTGCTTTTGGAAACGCTGTGGGAATGGGATTTGAGGAGTGGGATGAGTAGTCGATACTTCCTTTGGCTTGGGCGCCTCATCTTTTCCTTCTCACTTTGCTCGATCGGCTACTCTTTGTTATTGCTAGGCTGCCCTTTCAATTCCTTTCCACTTCGTAATTCGATTGCTTGCACGTTTTCCTTGGGTTTCATTTCGGTTGTGCTGGGCAATGCACCTTGAGACCGAGAGGACAATAGATTAGCAATCTGCCCCATTTGTGTTTCTAGGTTTCGGATGGAGGTAGAATGATTTTGGAGGGTCGTTTCGGTGCGGGTCATGAATTGGCTCGTGTTAGCCGCCAATTGAGCAAGAGCATATTCCAATGATACCTTTGGTGATTGAGGGGGCTGCTGTGGGGGCTGCGCAAAGTGAGCTTGTGGAGGTTTTAAAACTTGCCCGCTCCTCCACGAGAAATTTTGTTGATTTCGCCATCCTTGGTTATAAGTGCTGGGGTAAAAATTATTTTGTCGATTTCCGTTTCCCACGAATTGAGCTTGCTCCATCGGATGTTGCTCGAACGGGTTTCCGACTTGGCACTCCGCGCTAGGGTGAGATCCGTTACACCAATTGCAAGTCTCAATAGTAACGGGGTAAGGAGAATGCGAAAATGCTTGAAGCTGCTGAGTCAAGGCGGCGACTTGAGCTGACAATGTGGATATCGGGTCATTACTAGAAACTTCCATAACTCGCTTCGGCGCTAATCTTTCAGATGGCCATTGATATGCATTTGCGGCCATAGCTTCCAACAACGAGTGTGCCTCGGCCATAGTCTTTCCCATCAAAGCTCCACCGGCGGCTGCATCCACTAGAGTGCGTGTAGAGGCACTCAATCCATTGTAGAACGTCTGAATTTGAAGCCAGTCTGGAAGGCCGTGATGAGGGCATCTCCGTAACAAATCTTTATATCGCTCCCACGCCTCGTGGAGCGATTCCATATCATACTGACCAAAGGTGGTGATCTCGTTTCTCAATCTCGCCGTCTTAGAAGGTGGGAAGAATTTAGCAAGGAAGGCTTGCGCTAACTCTGCCCATGTTGTGATCGACCCCGGCGGTAAGGAATTTAGCCAAAATTTCGCTTTATCCCTCAAAGAGAAAGGGAAAAGCCTTAATCGGATAGCATCTTCGGTGACACCATTGTTCTTGAACGTGTCACAAATCTCAAGAAACGAAGCAATATGAGCGTTTGGGTCGTCATTCGGCAATCCACAAAATTGACTCGCCTGCACCATCTGAATGATCGCAGGCTTGATCTCGAAGTTGTTCGCCTGGATAGTGGGGCGCCGAATCCCCAAAAAATTAGCATTAATCTGCGGCATGGCATAGTCTCGAAGAGCTAGTGCCGGTTGAACTTGCTGCACATGGTTATCTCCTCCTTGAATTTCGATATTTTCGGCCATGTTGACCGTTGTCGGTAGCTCTCGTTTCTCCTTCTTCTTCCTCCTAAGAGTGCGCTCGAGTTCGGTATCCAAAGGTAGTAGGCCTTCGTTACCGAATTTTCTCATGCACTACGCGAAAGATCCTGAAAGGAAAAACAAATAAATAAAATTAAATACAAAAAAAATAATAAAATAAAAACGTTCAAACTAAGACTAGAAATACTGAAATCGATATTAGCAAAATTTCACTCCCCGGCAACGGCGCCAAAAACTTGTTGCGATATTTCTTACACGCAAGTGCACGTTATCGTTTACAAGTAATAAAGTGATGAGTGAGTATCGTTCCCACGAGGACTGAATCACTAACTACCGATTTTTATGTATTCTAGTTTTATCTGAACAATCGAACTTTGGGTTTGCAATAATTACTAAAAGAATTAATAAAAGACTAAATAGCAAAAACAAACGATAGCTTGACGAAAGAGAATCAAATGATGAATAAGTCTAGGATTCTGAATCCACCTCGGTTTATCCGAATTTACTCTCGATTATCTGAAGTTAATAATTTTCCCAATTTATTGAAGGCGGAGATTGCTAATATATTCTACCGCCTCTCCCGAGGTCACTAGACTTATCTAAAGGCGAATAATGCACTCTATCCCTAGGTGAATTAATTCGTCAATAGGCAAAAAGCATAAAATCTCCAAAAGGCCACGTAGTTCCTATGAGTATATTCCTATCTCACAGAATAAAACGGTCCTCACCAATAGTTCCTCACCAATTCTCCTCTCCCGATTCAAATTGAATGATTAAATCAATACAACTATTGGCCAGATAATTGAAAGCATTAAACACGATTGGGAAAACTCAACAAAAAGAGAATAATTTAGATAATCTCAAATAAATTCGTCAAAACGTAGGTTTCATCAAAATCCTAGATTAGGGTTTTAGCCTGACATGCTAATAAATGAAAATACAGAATATATGAATGAAAGCATTAAAATCAAACGCAGATGAAGCTCGGATTCCTCCGTTCTTCGGCTTCCGCCCTCTGCTCTTGAAGTCTTCTGCTTCTCTTCCTCTTCTGCCGTCTCACCAAGATTCTTTTATTCCCCAGATCAAAAGGTCTTCCAAGATCATTAATTAGGGTCTTAAACCCTTATTTATATCTTTGCACAGTCTCCAAATCGCGTCCATGTGTGTAGGTCGAGAACTAGCTTCAAAACGGCCCAAAATCCGCGCGGAGCTCACCATAACCGCCTAGTGTGCCGCGGCTCACTAGACCTGTGCCGCGGCACATGGTCTTCAGCTGGATGCCTGGGCGCATTTAATTCATCTGTGCGGCTCACAGGTATCAGGCGGCCTGCAGTACTGATTTACTCTGTGCTTGCTGGTTGTCTTCCTGTGCCGCGGCCCTGCTTCCTTGTGCCGTGGCTCACGACCAAAATTTGCCGTTTTCGCCCGTTTCGCCTCGTTTTAGTTTCCGGACTCCAATCAACTGACAAACACATAAAATTAAGGCATTAAAAGCTCATCTAAGCAAATTCACTCTCCAAAATAATACAAAATAATGGGAAATAAGCGTATAAAAATATGCCTAACATTAAGCTTAAGGATCGTGTTGACACTTGGGAAGAATTCAAAGATTTAATGGAATCACAGTATTGCGCGGCACCTGTACGGTTAGCCAGAGTTAGTGAATTCTTCATAGCTCAACCCGAGGATGTTCCTATTTCTGAGGCAATCATGATATTCAACAAACAGCTAGTATATGTTCAAGATCAAGTTCGAGACGAAATGGCTAAAATACTTCATTTTGATGCTAAAATGAAACATGAAGTTTGGAAGTATATGGCTGGTCTTAGGTGTACTACGTTGAGGGAGTATCAAGATAGAGTGCTAGCGTATGAAATTGTGACAGTACCGGTACAGACAACTCCTAGTTTGAAGAAGACGGAGTTTTCTGGCAGCTTTCGATGAAGCGGATCGCGTAGGCCTCAACCTTCTGTGCAGTCTTCCGTTGGTTCACCTTAGCCCAGTGGAGGAATGCAGAAAGTTTGTTTTAATTGTGGGAACCCAGGGCATATCAGTTCTCGTTGTTCATTTCGCCCCCTCGATTGTTTTAAGTGTGGGAAGCAGGGACATCGAGCGTCATACTGTGAGACCGCGAGTAGTGTTTTTGCTGGTCAGTCTCCTACTACAACAGTTACAGTTGCGGGTCAACCAACTCCAAGTGTCGGACGCAGCAGCGGCAGAGGAAGATCCAAGCGTAAATATACCCCAAGTAGTGGGTTAGCTCCACCTCGACTTTATGAGATGAGACGGACTGATGATGTTGGGGTTGCAACTACGTCAGGTATTGTTTATATTTGTATGCACCCAGTAGATTTATTGTTTGATTCTGGAGCTACTCATTCCTTTATATCGTTGTCTTGTGTACGTCGTTTGGGTCTTAATGACCTATCTCTGTGTGAACCATTTACCATTGGAATGCCGAGTGGGGAAAGGATACTTGGGGATCAGGAGATTATAAATTGCCCTATAACTATTGATGGCAGAGATTGGGCATCCGATTTAATTGTAATTGATATGAAGGGGAGGATTTGATTCTAGGTGACGATTGGTTAGACCATCATGGGGTGGTGGTGGATTTCCTTCGAAAAATAATTTCGATCATCGCACAGGATGGGTCCGAACATGTCTTTCAAGGACAGAAATCAGGCACTTCAGAAAATTATTCGGGCCATGAAGGCGATAAAGTTATTGCGACAAGGCTGTATTGGCTATTGGTGCTACGCAATAAAGACAGAAAGTGTTGAGGTTCAGTTATCCTCTATTACAGTCGTGAATGAGTTTCCAGACGTGTTCCCAAATGATTTACCAGGATTACCGCCGTATCATGATGTAGAGTTTATTATTGAGCTAGAACCTAATGCAGTACCAGTATCTAAAACGCCCTACAGAATGGCCCCATCGGAAATGCAAGAGTTGAAAAAGCAACTAGGTGACTTGTTGGACAAAGGTTATACTCAGCCTAGCGCCTCTTCATGGGGCGCGCCCGTGTTGTTTGTACGGAATAAAGATGGATCCTTACGATTATGTATTGACCATCATGAGTTGAATAAACTCACTATCAAGAATAAGTATCCACTGCCACGGATTGATGATCTATTCGATCAAATGCAAGGAGCTACGGATTTCTCAAAGATTGACTTGAGATCGGGATATTATCAGCTGCGAATTCGGGATTCGGATATTTCAAAAACAGCATTTCGAACGAGATACGTGCATTATGAATTCGTAGTTATGCCATTTGGTTTGACTAATGCCCCGGAGGTATTCATGCAGCTCATGAATAAGACCTTTATCGAATATCTGGATAAATTCGTAGTGGTGTTTATTGATGATATCTTAATCTATTCTAAGGGTGAAACAGAGCATGCTGAGCACCTAAGAATAGTACTGAGTATTTTGAGGGCTAATAAGCTCTATGCTAAATTCTCTAAGTGTGAGTTCTGGCTGAAAGAAGCTGCTTTTCTTGGCCATATTATATCAGCCGAAGGTGTTCGAGTGGATCCTCAGAAAATTGAAGCAGTTCTAGCATGGGAACTCCCGCAGAATATCAAGGAAGTTTGGAGTTTTCTAGGATAGCTAGCTATTATCGTCTATTTGTCGAGGGTTTCTCGAAAATTGCCCGACCGCTCACCCAGCTTGTAACACCCCCTAACCTAGCAGCTGAACCGCAAAGGGGTCCGTGCTACTAAGTTGGGGAGTCTCACGCTTTTAAACTTTGAAAATCAATAAAAAGTAGATTTGGTAATGCGAGTACTCAAGGAAATAATGCAAACCGGTATTATTTATTCAAAACATTACACAACCTTAAGTTTAATACATAGCAAAACCATAACAGAGTGATCTTATTAAAATCAAAACATAGTCTTCCAGCATAGGGGCGAAATAGCTGGGAATGGCATATGGACAAGTCTCCGGCTGTCAACACTGAAGAAGATAGTCAACTCCTAAACATGAGCATCATCACCTGTATCATAAGAATCTAATGAGCTAATGGCTCAGTAAGATGAGACTTCTGTTATAGCAAAGTATCACGTAGCACGTTTATCAATAAATAACTACTATATATATAGTCATGTTCTTGTAAAATCCTTTCTTCGGGTACCCTTGAAGTGTGGTACTCGACTGATAGTGATAGGCCATGGTTTTCGGAACCTGTTCATATAATTGGCCAATAAAAGATGTATACGGGGTTCCCATCGGTTTTTCAACCAATGGTATTAGCCGTATTCAACCTTTTTCATTCGGTGTGGGTTTCCTTGACCGACTTCCCGGTATGCAAGTATTTGCCACCATGTGTTGGGTCCGCGGTCCCCGCGTCCGTGCCTACCCGCCATCAATCAAGTACCATACTTCTGTTCTTAAACATTCTTTTACATACACATGTCATGCATGATCATTCAATATGATCACGTATGAAAATATCAATCAATATATGATCCTTATGATACAGCAAGGAAAAGCATCATCTTACCTCAAGTCCTGTGCTGTTGATGTGAAATGATCAGTTTCTATAGATGGTTGTGCTAAAATCCTTGATGAACATCTGAAACGTCTTTGGGGACTTTTGTCAATCACCTTTGAAAAACTCGCGATTTGAGCTATCTGTTTGATCGGGATTTTTGTGGCTTTTATAATTTTTGGAAGGAAAATATGTTTGGGCGTTTTAAAGTAGAGTTTCACTTCAAAATGATATATTATATGTACAAAACCACGTCCGGGAACATATATAAATAAGGGCTCAAAGTCGGTTGAAAATCAACCTTACCGGACAGTGGAACCCTTATCCGGACAGTGGCCGAGAAGCTTCGTCGGCCGTGACCGACCTTATCCGACAATGGATAGCCTTATCCAGACGGTGGCCGAGAAGCTTCGTCGGTCATGACCGACCTTATCCTGACAAATTGACGACCTTATCCGGATAGTGGCCTAGAAGCTTCGCCGGCCATGACCGACAGCTTGTCGATCGGCGTGTCCGTGGTGGCCCAAATGTCCGTCAACTTGGCTCACCGGTTCGACCCCTTCCCGATGTCCAAATTCGATTTTCCGACCTGTTCCCAGACTAAATGCGAGTTAAATCTTCGATATGCTTGGAACCAATTTTCGATAATATTAAAATAATAATTTAATATTATTTTGCGAGATAAGTGTTCAAATGAAAATTTTATCATATCAATTCGAAAATTTTGAAATCACTTTCATAAATTCTAAAATAATCCTTATAATTTATTTTGAAATCTTTACTTTTAAATCTTTCATTTTATGTTGAAACATATCGATCCAAGTATTGGACAACTTGTAATTATTGAAATCCATGACCATTAGCAAAATAAATAGCACTTAATTAAGTCTTTGAATTTTCTAGGAAACATTTAGCACATCGATCTCCTTCTTGGAAACCAGGCTCCTCACCGCAACAAAACATCTCACAATGACCTTTTATCATGTTAGATGAGATAATTAACATGTCGTATAAAACGTAATGCAAAAGGGACATAGCAGCTTATTCATGCTCATGAAATGTCTACTTGTATGCCATGCTTTCATAATGCATATTATATAAATGCATTTAGGTATTAAATGGTTATTGGCTTAGGGATAACCGGCATTACGATCCTCCCCTCCTTATAAAATTTCGTCCTCGAAATTGACATACCAGCGATTACGGATATTTGCTTTGCATTTCCTCCTCTCTTTCCCATGTAGCCTCTTCAACGGCATGATTCCTCCACAAAATCTTTACCAAATGAATTTCCTTGTTCCTTAGTTTCTTTATTTTCTTATCAAGAACTCGTACTGCTTCTCTTCATAGGACAAGTCTGGGGATAATTCCAACGGCTCATAATTTAACACATGTGAGGGGTTGGAAATGTACCTCTTTAACATGGACACATGGAATACGTTGTGTACACCAGATAGTGAAGGAGGTAAGGCTATTCTATAAGCTCTGTCACCAACTCTCTCAAGGATTTCAAATGGGCCAACATATCTCGGGCTAAGTTTGTAACACCCCAATTCGCAAAGGGGACATTACACGCCGTAGAAACCTCGTGAGGTCTACCAGGCTAACACAAGACACATAACCACAAATAAAAACCCAAAAGATGCACTCAAAAGTAAACAGGGCCGTGGCCTCGGCCAAAACATTTCAACGGAGTACATGAAACATAATGTAAATATCAATTCATTGCCCACGCAGGGGACTTAAACCAAATTCGGAAGTAAGCAGTTTAACTCCAATACTCAACAAATGCAATGACAAAACATAAAAAGAACAATACAGACTCGAGCCACTATCATCAAGCCATCCCATCCTTCGCGTGCGTGCCCCGTGCCTGCTCCTCAGCTCTCCTGCACTGAAATGCATAAGACGCATTTCCCATTTAAGGGTTAGCATTCGAATAGCTAGTGCAAGTACACAATTACACAACATTATATACAAAATACGGTTTTACACAATCATCCCAAACGTAAGTCATTTGCCACATATATATATTCCTAATACTACATTGGCAATCACATCAATTTCAATCATCACGATATCACAAAATCACAATGGTATCCCGTGGCCGTACCCTTAGTATCGACCCCGGACATCCCGTCGAACACTCGGGTGGGATACCACTCGCGGCCGTACCCCTTAGTATCGACTCCCGGACATCCCGTCGGACACTCCGGTGGAAGTTCAACCACACACGCACCCAAGTCCACTTCCGGCCGTACCCCTTAGTATCGACCCCGGACATCCCGTCGGACACTCCGGGTGGAAGGAACACAACTCACGCACTCAAAAATCACCATTCATCATTCATTTCGAAAATCACAATATACATAACGAAATGTAATACATGTACTTGCCTTGAATAATACGGCCGAAGGAAACGACGAAGGAACAGTTCTGATCCGAACAATCCTCTCAAATCCGACCCTAACACAATAGTGATATAAAACCAATTTCAACACCATGAATACGAAGAAAATCGTCTAGTTCTACCCGTTGAGACAATTCATCGGACACCACGCGTACATAAGGAAAAGAAATCGGTCAACGGTGGATTAACGGGATTTCATCCCAACCAATAACAAGAAAACCAAGGGTTACGATTATACTATCAAAATCTAACAACAACATCGGTAAATTCGAATTAAAACACAAGATCACCACCAAATCCTCCCCAAAATCATACTAAGATTGAAGGAGTTCTTACCTCTTGAAGATTCAATCCCTATAATCCGAAGAACACGTGCTAAAATCCACAATCCGAGCTAAACGATTGAAGGAGGATGAAGAAAATAAAACACTCAAATGATTTGTGAAGTAAAAACCCTCCCTCCGGCTCTCTCTCTCGGTTGCAGGTGAAGAAACGGGGAAAAATGAGCTGAAATGCCGAGAAAACGAATTTATAGGGCGGACAGACTCGACCGTGTCCGACATGACACGGTCGTGGCGCGCAATCGGCCGGCAGGGACTCGACCGTGTCCGGCATGACACGGTCGTGTCGCGAAGGGGCGCTCGGCATCGACTCGGCCGTGTCCTGGAACACGGTCGAGCCTCTGGGCAGTGGCTACCGGCTTATCCGGACGAGTACGGCACGGCCGTGCCAGACGACACGGTCGGGTCCTGAGGCAGTCGCTTCCGGCTTATCCGGACGAGTACGACACGGGCCGTGTCGGACGACACGGCCGAGTCCGGTCGGCAGTGATCGGCCAAATGAGCGGGTGAACGAAAACGATCATAACTCTCTCGTCCGGACTCCGATTGACTCACCGTTTGAACCATTGGAAAGCTAATTCGATGCTCTATAATATTGTAAGGATTTAGAATTTTTTTGGAGTTACCAAAAATTAATGGTGATCTAACAAAGTCGAATTCGTATGAGGAAAGTTGAAACAATAAACACTAACGAGATAACAGTTCAACAGTTGACAGGAAGGACATACTGAAAGATACACGAGGGTCACTATGACCGAGAAATATACCAAAAATGAAAATACAAGGGAAAGAAAAATACCGGTTATTACATTATCTCCCCCTAAAAATAAGTTTCGTCCCGAAACTTACAACACGAATAACTCGAAGTATCTCGACCTCATACTCTCCTCCGTTTCCCACGTGGCTTCCTCGGATCCATGCCTCGACCACTGCACTTTGACCAAAGGAATGGTTTTGTGCCTGAGTTGCTTCACTCGACGCTCTAAGATCTGAATCGGCCTCTCCTCGAAGGTAATGTCGGGCCCCAACTCGATCTCTCCAAAATTAATAATATGGCTAGGGTCCGATACGCACTTCCTAATCTGGGAAACATGAAATACGTTATGCACGTGGCTCAGGGACGGCGGCAAGCCTAACCGATACGCAAGCTCTCCAACTCTATCTAAAATCTCAAACGGCCCGATATATCTCGGACTAAGTTTACCCTTCCGACCGGCGGTAAACTCCCGTGTCAGCGACACCTTAAGCAAGACGTGATCTCCCACCTCAAACTCCAACGGTCGGCGACGTGTATCGGCATAAGACTTCGCCGACTGGGCCGTCGGCAATCTACCACGAATCAAGGTAACCTTCTCCCTCGTCTCAACTATCATGTCGGGCTCCTGCACCGATTAGCTCGGACGTATCATCCCAACACAACGGCGATCGCACCTCCTCCCATACAACGCTTGAATGGTGCCATTCTCGATCGAGGCATGCCAACTATTGTTGTACGTGAACTCGATCAATGGCAAGTGTGTCTCCCAATCATCCTTCCAATCTAAAGCACGGGCTCGTAACATATCCTCTAGCGTCTCGTATCGTCCGCTCGCATCGGCCCGTCTGTCTCGAGGGTGGTAGGATGTACTAAGTCTCAACTCGGTCCCAAAGCTCTATGAACGGCCTGCCAAAAATGTGATATGAACCGGCCATCACGATCCGAAACAATGCTCTTAGGGGTCCCATGCAATCTGACTATTTCCGCAACAAACACTCGTGCAAGCCTCTCCGGCCCCCAAGTGTCCTTAATACTTAGAAAATGAGCTGATTTGGTTAGTCGATCAACAACGACCCAAATCATGTTCATTCCCGTCCGAGTCTTAGGCATACCGTAATGAAATCAATAGAAATGTCCTCCCATTTCCACTCCGGAATAGGAAGTGGTCGTAAAAGCCCCGCGGGTCGCTGATGCTCGATCTTAACCTGCTGACAGGTCAAACACTTCGACACAAACTCGCTAACGTATGCCTTCAAATTACTCCACCAGTAGTTGCTCCTCACATCCTTGTACATTTTACTCGTACCAGGATGTATGGAGTAAGGTGTAGCATGAGCTTCACTCAAGATTTTCCGTCTCAGTTCAATATCACTCGGTACACAAAGTCTGCCGCGAAACCTCAAAACTCCATCATCGTGAACCACAAATCCAGGGGCTTTCCCTTTCCTCACATCCTCCCTCAATTGGACCAAAAATGGATCGTCATACTGCTTCGCCCTGATATCATCAGTCAAGGACGAAGTGATCTCTAACGCACATAACTGGCCCTGAACTCTCTGAACCCAAACCTCAATATCCTGACAAATAAAATCCCACTGGATCCTACTCTGTGGTGTAAGTACTTCTAACATCTGCAACGCCATCGGTTTCCGGCTCAACGCATCAGCCACTACGTTAGCCTTACCCGGATGGTAAAGTATCTCGAGGTCGTAATCTTTAATTAGTTCCAACCACCTACGCTGTCTCATATTCAATTCTTTCTGACTGAAGATATACTTCAAGCTCTTATGGTCCGTAAAAATCTTACATGATGACCCATAGAGGTAGTGCCTCCATTTTTAAGGCGAAACGACCGCATGACTAATTCCAAATCGTGCGTGGGATAATTCACCTCGTAAGGTTTCAATCGGCGGACGCATAAGCAATCACTCGTCTCTCTGCATCAAAACACATCCTAGACCAAGGCCCGAGGCATCACTATACACTACGAAGTCCTCGTTCCCCGAGGCAATGCTAAAACGGGTGCGGTAGTCAAACGTCTCTTTAACTCGTCAAAACCGCCCCGCCTGCCTCGCACCCACTCGAACTTCACGAAGTTTTAGGAGCAACCGAGTGAGTGGTCTAGCGATCTTAGAAAATCCTCAACGAATCTGCGGTAATAGCCGGCGAGACCCGTAAAACTCCTCACCTCCTTCACATTCTTAGGCGGCTCCCAAGCCATCACCGCTCTATCTTCTGCGGATCTACCCGAACTCCTCTGCTGAAATCACATGCCCGAGGAACGTCACTTCCTCGAGCCAAAACTCACACTTAGAGAACTTCGCGCATAACCTGTTCAGCCCTCAAAGTGTCTAATGCAATTCGGAGATGTAAGGCGTGCTCCTCCCGACTCCGAGAATAGACAAGAATATCGTCGATGAAAACGACCACGAATTTGTCTAGATACTCAATGAAAACTTTGTTCATTAACTGCATGAACACTGCTGGGGCATTGGTTAGCCCAAAGGCATAACCACAAACTCGTAATGGCCATATCTCGTCCGAAGGCGCTTTTCTAATATCGACATCCCGAATTCTCAACTGGTAGTAGCCCGATCGTAAATCAATCTTGAAAAGACTGTCGCCCCCTCAAGCCGATCAAACAAATCGTCAATCCTGGGCAAAGGGTATCTATTTTTGATGGTCAATTTGTTTAATTCTCGAAAATCGATGCATAAACGAAGCGACCCATCCTTCTTCTTAACAAAGAGTACGGCGCACCCCAAGGCGATGCGCTCGGTCGAATATACCCTTTGTCTAACAATTCTCCCAACCGGTTCTTCAACTCTAACATCTCCGACGGTGCCATACGATCCGGTGCTCGAGACAGAGGGGCCGCCTTCGGCTCAAGATCGATAGGAAACTCCACCTCCCGCCGCGGTGGGAATCCCGGCAAGTCGTCTGGGAAAACATCGGGATACTCACCAACAACTGGAATTGACGACATGCCAACTCCACCATCTTCCGCCTGTAGAGCGAAACACCGCAGCCGACACAACCTTGGTTCGAAGTTTCATCGCCTTCAAGGCGTTAATCACGCTCCCGATTTACGGCCATACGGACGAGAGTATGCTCGGTGCCATCTTCGGCCACGATCGAGATAGTACGAGTCCGATAGTTCATGATAGCACCGTGACGCTCTAACCAATCGTCCCCGAGGATTAAATCCTCACCCTTGAGGTCGATAACAATGAGGTTTGAGGGCCAATCTCGGCTCCCGATCCTCACTGGGCAATCCCTAACTTCCCGGTCCCCAACCATACGATCCCCGCTAGGCGTACCCACCACAAACGGTTCACACTCAAACAAGCAGTTAAAGCCAATACGATTCACACAATCCAATGCAATAAAGGAATGGGTAGCACCCGAATCAAAAAGCACGGAAACCGGATGAGTAAGGATCTGAGTGGTACCTGACGCCACCGGAATGTCTGCCTCCTCTGTGCGCCTCATCTGATACACTCGGGGGTGAACTGAACCCGAACTCGAGGCTGCACGGCGATCCGGCTGACCCCGTCCTCTACCACGACCCGAACTCTGCGGAATATGAGTAGCTGGAGTGCTGTGATCCTTCTGATCGGTAGTGGTAGTCGAAACTCTAGCGGCCCTGGTGGCCCTCTCACAATGAACTGCCCGATGTCCGGTCTGCCCGCAAGTAAAACAAATAACTGGAGGGAAAGGGCAATCCTTCATCAAATGCTCATATTGGTTGCAGTTAAAACAAACCCTGCCACCAGAAGCAACGATCGATCAACGATTACCCGAGATCCCCACTGAAAGCGGTCTCTTCCCGGGTGTAGGAGCAGAACGAGACTTGGCAAATCGACCACCTTTACCCGAGAACCCGCCGGTAGTCTTCGCTTCTTAGCTTCCGAAACCGACTCTGATTCCGGACAGACCATCTCGACGCGCAGCGCGATCCTGGTATTCCTTCAAGGTGGCACACATGAGCGGTGCCATACTCGCCCGATATGCGGCTTCATGCGCATATTGAAGTATCGGATTTTATCGGCCTCCGTTCTCACTTGATCCCTCACGAAGCCCAATGCTGATTGTAAGAAATGATGGCACGAGAAATAGGCACATCCCGAGGTGTAGCGGTGAAAAACTCCACAATTCTGCGCTCCTTAATCGGCGGTGGACAATATTCGCTTCCATAGCAGCCCCGAACTCCTCCCAAGTGGCCCGACGATCTCTCGGGCGCAACGGCCTCCCACCACTCAGCCTTCCTTACCCAGGAGGTACTGGGCAATATGTACCCTCCTGTCTTCGGGACAAGCTACGACATCAAAGGTCCTGGACAACTGAAAGAGCCAATTCTCCCATCCGAGGGAGTCAGAAGATCCGGAGAAACGAGGAGGGTGCATCTTAGTTACCGTCTGAAGCCACTTACTAGCCTCCTCTTCCGGTGTCAGGGGCGGATTCTGACGTCCACCCTGAGCTATCTGAGTAAGTTGGGCTACTAACTGCTGAAGTACGGCAGTAGCCCCGGTGTCGGCATTATTACCCGACGGCACTGAGTGAGAGGCTGAGTCCGCAGAGGACTGGGAAAGTGAGCCCTCCTCATTATCAGCACCACGACCACGGCCTCGGCCGCGTCCCCTAGCCGGTCTACCACGACCTCTCAACATACTGAAGGAAAATAAGAAAATAACAAGATCAGAAAGATTCACAATTTACAAGGTTGGTAATCATAATTCTCAATTCCGAACAACGCAAGAAAACGAATACAGAGTATAAGAGTTTGAGAAGACTTACAGCCACGGGTCGCACGAAAAGGCGGTAGCATGATGATATTAGGCTCAACGACTGACTCTAATGACGCAGCTAACAGACCCAAAAATTAACCGACGGCTAGGTATTCAAAACCTAAGCTCTGATACCATAAATGTAACACCCCAATTCGCAAAGGGGACATTACACGTCGTAGAAACCTCGTGAGGTCTACCAGGCTAACACAAGACACATAACCACAAATAAAAACCCAAAAGATGCACTCAAAAGTAAACAGGGCCGTGGCCTCGGCCAAAACATTTCAACGGAGTACATGAAACATAATGTAAATATCAATTCATTGCCCACGCAGGGGACTTAAACCAAATTCGGAAGTAAGCAGTTTAACTCCAATACTCAACAAATGCAATGACAAAACATAAAAAGAACAATACAGACTCGAGCCACTATCATCAAGCCATCCCATCCTTCGCGTGCGTGCCCCGTGCCTGCTCCTCAGCTCTCCCGGTACCTGAAATGCATAAGACGCATTTCCCCCATTTAAGGGGTTAGCATTCGAATAGCTAGTGCAAGTACACAATTACACAACATTATATACAAAATACAGTTTTTACACAATCATCCCAAACGTAAGTCATTTGCCACATATATATATTCCGGAATACTACATTGGCAATCACATCAATTTCCAATCATCACGATATCACAAAATCACAACTGGTATCCCGTGGCCGTACCCCTTAGTATCGACCCCCAGACATCCCGTCGAACACTCCGGGTGGGATACCACTTCCGCGGCCGTACCCCTTAGTATCGACCCCCAGACATCCCGTCGGACACTCCGGGTGGAAGTTCAACCACACACGCACCCAAGTCCACTTCCGCGGCCGTACCCCTTAGTATCGACCCCCAGACATCCCGTCGGACACTCCGGGTGGAAGGAACACAACTCACGCACTCAAAAATCACCATTCATCATTCATTTCGAAAATCACAATATACATAACGAAATGTAATACATGTACTTGCCTTGAATAATACGACGCGAAGGAAACGACGAAGGAACGGTTACAGTACGAACAATCCTCTCAAATCCGACCCTAACACAATAGTGATATAAAACCAATTTCAACACCATGAATACGAAGAAAATCGTCCTAGTTCTACCCGTTGAGACAATTCATCGGACACCACGCGTACATAAGGAAAAGAAATCGGTCAACGGTGGATTAACGGGATTTCATCCCAACCAATAACAAGAAAACCAAGGGTTACGATTATACTATCAAAATCTAACAACAACATCGGTAAATTCGAATTAAAACACAAGATCACCACCAAATCCTCCCCAAAATCATACTAGGATTGAAGGAGTTCTTACCTCTTGAAGATTCAATCCCTATAATCCGAAGAACACGTGCTAAAATCCACAATCCGAGCTAAACGATTGAAGGAGGATGAAGAAAATAAAACACTCAAATGATTTGTGAAGTAAAAACCCTCCCTCCGGCTCTCTCTCTCGGTTGCAGGTGAAGAAACGGGGAAAAATGAGCCGAAATGCCGAGAAAACGAATTTATAGTGGCGGACAGACTCGGCCGTGTCCGACATGACACGGCCGCGTGGCGCGCAATCGGCCGGCAGGACTCGACCGTGTCCGGCATGACACGGTCGTGTCGCGAAGGCGCTCGGCATCGACTCGGCCGTGTCCTCGAACACGGCCGAGCCTGCAGCGGGCTATCGGCTTATCCGACGAGTACGGCACGGCCGCGCTGCACGACACGGCCGGTCTGAGGCGCCGCTCGGCTTATCCGACGAAAGTACGACACGGCCGTGTCGGACGACACGCCGAGTCCGGCCGGCGTGATCGCCAAATGAGCGGGTGAACGAAAACGATCATAACTCTCTCGTCCGGACTCCGATTGACTCACCGTTTGAACCATTGGAAAGCTAATTCGATGCTCTATAATATTGTAAGGATTTAGAATTTTGTTGGAGTTACCAAAAATTAATGGTGATCTAACAAAGTCGAATTCGTATGAGGAAAGTTGAAACAATAAACACTAACGAGATAACAGTTCAACAGTTGACAGGAAGGACATACTGAAAGATACACGAGGGTCACTATGACCGAGAAATATACCAAAAATGAAAATACAAGGGAAAGAAAAATACCGGTTATTACAAAGTTTTCCTTTCTTCCCAAATCTCATTATGCTTTTCATCGGGGATACCCTCAAGAAGACATAGTCTCCAACTGCGAATTCCAAATCTCTTCTTCGATTATCTGCATAACTCTTCTGTCTACTTTGTGCAATTTTCATTCATTCTCTTATCTTTTCTACCGCCATAGCAGTCTGTTGTATCATTTCTGGGCCCAGTAGACTTCTTTCTCCAACTTCATCCCAGTTTACGGGAGATCTACATTTTCTCCCATATAGTGCTTCATAAGGTGCCATCCCAATTGTAGATTGGTAACTGTTGTTGTAGGTGAACTCCACCAATGGAAGCTTTGTATCCCAATTGCCCTTGAAATCTAGTATGCATGCTCTCAACATATCTTCGAGTATTTGAATAACTCTTTCTGACTGCCCATCACTTTGTGGATGAAATGCGGTGCTGAAAGCAAGCTTCGTACCCATTGCATTATGTACACTTTTCCAAAATGCAGATGTGAATTTAGGGTCCCTGTCAGATACTATAGATATTGGCACCCCATGTAGCCGGACTATCTCTTTAATATATTCCTGAGCGTATCGATCCATATTATATGTGGATTTTAGTGGCAAGAAATGAGCAGACTTGGTCAATCTATCAACAATCACCCATATGGAATTATACCCACTTTGAGTCCTTGGCAGCCCGAGCACAAAATCCATTGTAATGTGTTCCCATTTCCATTCCGGAATTAGTAAAGGCTTCAATAATCCTGCTGGTCTCTGATGTTCAGTTTTGATCTGCTGACAAGTTAGACATTCTGCGACGAATTTTGCGATATCTTTCTTCATGTTAGGCCACCAATAATGTTGTTGCAAGTCTTTATACATTTTTGTGCTACCTGGATGTATTGAATAAGGACTGGAATGAGCTTCCTTCAGAATTTCCCCTATGATGGTTGTGTCAGCTGGCACACACAGTCTCCCTTTATATCGTAATATTTTGTCACCAGAGACTGTGAAGTTTGGTAATTTGCCTTCATCAACTTTTTCCCTTAATTTGCCAATGTACTGATCCGCCTTCTGGGTTTCTTTGATTATATCTTGAAGTGCCGGTTTCAATATGAGTGCTGATAACGAACAAATCTTTCTTTTGGGCACAATTTCCAGTTCTAACTTTTGCAAGTCTAATAATAATGGCTTCTGTGTGATTAGAAAGGAAGACATAGACTTTCTACTTAATGCATCTGCAACCACATTTGCCTTACCAGGATGATAGTTAATCTCGCAATCATAGTCTTTCACCAATTCTAACCATCTTCGCTGCCGCATATTCAGCTCCTTCTGTGTGAAAAAGTACTTCAAACTTTTGTGGTCTGTATAGATTTCGCACTTTTCGCCATATAGGTAATGTCTCCAAATTTTTAGTGCAAAGACAACGACCCAATTCTAGATCATGTGTTGGATAATTCTTCTCATACTCTTTTAATTGCCTAGAGGCATAGGCTATTACCTTTCCATGTTGCATTAATACGGACCCAAACCATTCTTAGAAGCATCGGTATAAACTACAAAGCCACCTGTTCCCATAGGAGTGGCAAGGACAGAGCCGTAGTTAGTCTATGCTTCAATTCCTGAAACTCCTCGCAAGCATCACCCAAATAAACTTTGTATTCTTCCTTGTTAACAATGTTAATGGGGTTGCAATCTTCGAGAATCCTTGTACGAATCGTCGGTAGTAGCCGGCTAGTCCTAAGAAACTTCGAACCTCTGATACATTCGTTGGTGTTGGCCAGTTACTCACCGCTTCTATCTTGTTTGGATCAACTGAAATGCCATCCTTGGATACTACATGCCCTAAAAATACCACTTGTTCTATCCAGAATTCACATTTCTTGAATTTAGCATATAACCGTTTTTCTTTGAGAATTTGAAGCACAATTCTGAGGTGTTCTTTGTGCTCATCTCTATCATGTGAATAGATAAGGATGTCATCAATAAACACCACCACAAATTTATCAAGGAACTCTTTGAATATCCGGTTCATCAGATCCATAAATGCTGCTGGAGCATTTGTCAAACCAAAAGGCATCACTAAAAATTCATAGTGACCATATCGTGTTCTAAATGCTGTCTTTTGGATATCTTCTTCTTTGACCTTCAGTTGATGATATCCGGAACGTAAATCAATCTTTGAGAATACCGATGCTCCTTGCAACTGATCAAATAAATCATCTATCCTTGGAAGGGGATATTTGTTCTTGATGGTCACCTTATTCAGTTCCCTATAGTCAATGCATAATCGCAATGAGCCATCTTTCTTTTTTACAAATAAGACAGGGGCTCCCCAAGGTGAACAACTAGGACGAATGAATCCCTTATCAAGTAATTCTTGTAGCTGGGTTTTTAATTCTTTCAATTCTGTTGGTGCCATTCTGTATGGGGCTTTAGAAATAGGGGTAGTCCCTGGCATTACATCGATTGCAAACTCAATTTCCCGATCTGGGGGCAACCCTGGTAGATCATCTGGAAACACCTCAGGAAATTCTCTAACCACCTCTACATCTTCAGGCTTCAATTTCATTTCAAGGGAGGTGTCCAAAACATTAGCCAAATAGCCAGTATACCCCTTATTTAACATCTTCCTAGCTTTCAGTGCAGTTATAATTGGCAAAGAGCACGAATATGAATTTCCTTTAAAAATAAACCCTCCTCCATTTACTGGTTGAAAGGCCACAATCTTCTTATTACAATCAACATTTGCACAATATTTAGATAGCCAGTCCATACCAAGGATAACATCAAAATTAGATATTGGTAGGACAACAAGGTCGGCGTAGAGTATCCTTCCATCAATTCGAACTGCATGTGCCCTCAACATTTGGTTAGAATCTATATTTTCTCCAAACGGAGCAGCCACATTATAACCAACTTTCAAGAGTTCTGGTTTAACGCCCGATTTTCTCATAAATGCATATGATGCAAATGAATGTGTAGATCCTGGGTCTATCAATGTAAGTGCAGGAATTCCTGAGATCAGAATGGTACCTGAGACTACGGAAGCATCTGCATCAGCTTCTTCTCGAGTCATTGCAAAGACCCTCCCTTGAACTTTATTCTCTGTGTTTGGGCAATCTCTCGCCATATGTCCGGGCTTCTTGCATCTGAAACAATTATTAGACCCAACAAAACATTCTCCCAAGTGATTTTTCCCACATTTAGTACACTTAGGCTTCTCAGTTGTATTTGGAGCATCTCTCGTTGTAGGATGCTTCTGATTGGCTTTGCCTGGTTTTTGCTCCGATCTCTTCCAATGTGCTGAATTTTTTGAAGCAAATGCTTGCCTCTTCTGTTGATAAGACCTTTGTATCTCCTTTTCGTAAGCTTCGGCGAGCAGTGCTTTGTCAACTATTTCTCTGAACTCGGTTGATGTAGACATCCTCACATCTCTTCTAATTTCAGGTCGGAGGCCTCTTAGGAAATGATCCACCTTCTCAGCATTCTCCCTAGCAATATAGGGAACATACCTACAGCCTTCTTCAAATTTCCGAATATATTCGCATACAGTCATATCCGCTTGTTTCAACTCCAAAAACTCTTTGACCTTGAGAGACCGTGTGTCCCTGGTGAAGTATTTATCATAGAATATTACTTTAAATCTCTCCCACGTCAACCCTTCCAAGTTGACTGCAAGTTTGGCTCCTTCCCACCAAGTTCTGGCATCCTTTTTGAGTTGAAAGATCGCACAAAGTATCTTCTCAGCGTCGTCGATGTGCATGTAGTCAAATATAACATCAAGTGATTTGACCCATTCTTCCGCAACCATAGGATCAGCCCCACCATGAAAATCAGGAGGTTCCATTTTCCTAAATTTTTCATACACTGTGTTGTGCGACGATTAATTCGCCACGATAGGCGATCGGCGACCTCCCTGAAAAGTCAACCATAGAAGCCAAACTCCGGACGGACACCTAGAGTCCGGCATGATACAGCGATCGTCTTTTGGTAACCAGCGATCGTCTTTTGGTAACCAGCGATCGTCTTTGTCTAACGGATCAGAGGCGATCATCTCATGCCACGTGGGGATCCAGCATCCGTCAAAGTCGTCGAAGACCGAATCTTGGACGATGGCCCACCCGCGGATCTTCATAGAATACCAACAAAAAGGATCATTGACCCCAGCCTGTCACCTACCACACCTACCGACAAGGCCGCCGAAAGGTACGAAGTGGACCCTCCTTGGGCGATGACTCGCGACGCTGCGGCTTCCCATCGTTCACCCACCGGCCTCCAACTGCAACCTCGGACCTCAAGGGAACAGGCCCACGTGACGGGACGATCGGCCGTTTATTTTATTATAGAAAACGGCGATCGCCCGCGATCGCCTGAGGGATCCCAACTACTTTGTCCCCTATAAATAGAGGACTCACTGTTGCGGCCAAAGGGACGGATTCTACTACGGATTAAGTGCAAAATACACACAAAAGAGAGAACAAAAGGCTCTTTTGGCAAGCACTAACAGATTCATAGTGACATTCATACACATTCATCATAAATTCCAAGCAAGAACTCACAGATTCATCCATCTGGTTCTTCCGGCAATCTGCGCGCTCTAAAGCCTAGATAACTAGAAGCTTTTACACTCATTGTATTAGATTCTAACATTAATATTTGTACTCGACAGTATATTTATTAATAACATCTCGCGAGAGCATTCAAGCCCGGGACTAACAACCCCGGCAAATCTTGTGTTATCCATTTTCCCACGGAAGTGTTCTCGCATTTTGTTTGTTACTCGATCGTTCCAGCAATACTATCTCCGGATAATATTTTGGGTAACAACAATTGGCGCTAGAAGGAGGGTGTGCACTAAACCTTCATTTTTATTCCTACCGTCTCGAAGAACACTCACTGTTCTCCGGACATATACTTGAAGAAACACTCACTGTTCTTCAATAGAAAAACCATCAGAAAATGACATCAGCAACAACCTCCAAGAGGGCCACCCTGAGATCTGCCGGAAATCTTATTCCGGCGAGGACCGAATCCCAGCCCACGGCGGAGGGCGAGCGTGGCGACGCTAGGCTCTCGCTCCCGCCCCCGAGGGACGGTTCTAGCCTCTCACTCGACCAGTTCCAGACATCGGAACAGATTGAGGAGGCTATAGCCATCCTCAGGGAACGGCAGAGGGCCCGCGATACGCCTACCATCACCCCGTCAGCTAACCGCCGGGCAAGCAAAAGGAAGCTCAAGGGGATCTATGTTGAGAAATCAACAGAAAGTCCCGAACCGCAGGGGAAGGCTCTCGTAAGGCGGGACGATTCCGTCTTCACCGCCTAGGGAGCGATCCCTCATGGCGACACAGGCACTCAGGCCCCAAGGGAGACATCGATATCTGAATCCTTTACCGGGAGTTCGGCATATCCGACTCCCAAGAGACAGACGGCAACGAGCCCCTGCTCGCCCAAGAAGGGAACCCTCCGGCGGGGAGATCGTCATTCACCACGGAGCTAGGGGATCGCACACGATCGCCTTGGTTCGCAGCCCGAGAGCCAATCGGCGAGTAGTCGAGCGGCAGCGATCGCCGCTATGCAACGCCACTCGACGAGATGAAGACGCTCCTAGAAATTGGGGCAAACGCCAGAGACCGATCACCGGGCTAAATGAGCCACTCGCGGTCCAGATCGAGATCGCTCCACCCAATCAACGATCAATCCCCACGCACACCTCTATACGAGGGGAGAACGGATCCGGAACCCACTTAAGCAAATTCGGATCTACATGACTGGATGCGGAGCTTCGGATGCGGCGAAATGTCGTATGTTCCCGCTAACTCGGGCGATCTCGCCCACAGTGGTACATCTCGCTACCATCTCGCTCAATCAATTGCTTTGAGAAGCCGCGAACGACTTCACGTCATACTTCGCCGCCAAAGTCGCCGCCGGAAGGTCCCCACCGCATGATGAAAATCGGGCGGGGAAGGATGAATCGGATGAGGATTATATCGACCGGGTGGACGAGATAGTCCTCACCGGTGAGCCCGTGCCGGCGAGATCGCTCACCACGCAGATCTGAACGGATTCCACGGACGATCGCCCATGTTCGTGCACCTCACAAAAGATTTTCCACCGACCTATACAGCGTTCCGCGTCGAGCCGCCGATTATCTCGCCAGCGGAAGATGCTCTCACTCCGCCTGGACGAGGGACAACCAAGAAGGGAAAGCACCTTCCCATGTCCAAGAAGACGGCCGCCAAGCCTGTAAAGGCGGTCGCCAAGCCGCTGGCGAGTTCAAAGCCTTCGAGGATGTAGAGGTCCACCTTCTTCACAACCTCAACTTATCTCGGCCCACATCTTCAACGCGATCAAGGGTCGCGAGTGGCTTTCCAAGCCAAAGCCGATAAGGGACCACGGTCATCTAGACCGCAGAAATTCTGTGCCTATCATAAGAGTCCCGCCACAACACTAGCCAATGCCGCGACCTCCTCGCATACTGCGATCGCTTGAGGAAGGCAACTGGATAATTTGATCACCAAGCCGTAACCCAGACGAAAGAGCCGAGGGCGCGAACGCCGACCGAGCGAGAGAATTCCTCCCAATCCGATCGCCAGGATCGAGCATGAGCCGGAGTACTCTGATGAGTCGATCCCTCCGATCAACCCTGGCGGTCGGATCAACATGCTCCAAGCAGGAGGTGGGAGCCTCAGGGGCCTTTCCCCGGTTTCCACCCTGTCAAACAGGAAGCGAAAAGCCGAACTGAGGGCCTTCGCCGAAGTCCATGTTGTAGTACCTCCGGAGCCGACCATCTCTAGAGACGCGCTCATCACCTTTTCCAACAAGGACAGGGAAGGAGTGCAATGTCCCAAAGAGGATGCACTAGTGATCTCCGCTTGCATCCTTGGGAAGACGGTCGATCGCGTGTTGGTCGACAATGGGAGTTTTTGCAACATCATATTCAAATCCGCCCTAGACCAACTCGGCAACCTGATCAAATTCATCAAGCCCTTCGGCACCGTGCTCCAAGGGTTCGGCGACAACACAGTCCAAGCCTACGGTAGGATCAAGCTCTCCGTCGAGCTAGTATGCTTTTATGATCCCAAGGTTAGGATTACTAGGAACCTAAGCTTTGTAATCATAGATAGGCCCAGCATCTATAATGGGTTCCTAGGTCGCCCCTTTTTAGAAACCTTTGAGGCGGTCGCCTCATCTTTCTTTTACTGTATCAAATTCCCCACTGCCGATGGGACGGTCGGTACTGTAAAAGGAGATCAACTAATGGCAAAGAGATGTTTGAGTTACTCCTATGTTGTTAATTCTTTCAATACTTCCCATACTATATGTAACATTGAAGCGACCGACGATCAACCCATGGAGATCGACGAGCCTAACACTTCGTACCAACCCGACTCGGGGACGCCATCTCTCATCGATTGACGGACGACATCGAGCCAAGGATCGGTTTCGAGCCAAGCCTCGACATCGATCCTAGGACCGAGTCCGAGATCGAACCAAACGAGAGGCACTGCCTCGCCAAGAGTTGGAAAGTATTACGATGGATCCGGATCATCCGAGCGGGAAGTACAGTCGGCGCGAGCATCGACTACAAATTAAAGGGGATCGATCAACTTGCTACGTAGGAACATCGAGTCTTTGCTGGTCACATCAAGATATGGTTGGCATAAGTCCCGAACACGCTTGCCATTATCTCAAGATCGGCCGGCGATGAAGCCTGTTCACCGAGCGTAGGAAGTTCGGTCCCGAGAAATACGCGGCGCTCGACATAGAAGTCCGAAGTTACTCAACAATAAATTGATCGGAGTAGCCACCGACGAACCACGGTGGGTCGCCAACGCGGTGCTCGTCAAAAAACCAACCGGTTCCTGGAGATTATGCATTGACTTCACCGACCTCAACGCGGCATGTCCAAAAGATCACTTCCCGATGCCTCATATCGATCACCTGGTCGATAGCACGGCAGGATGCGAAATGATGTCGTTTATGGATGCCTTCGCCGGATATCATCAAATCCCAATGGCGGAGGAAGACATAAAACACACATCTTTCCACACGTAAAAGACATATACTATTGGGTCGAATGCCGTTCGCTTAAAAACGCAGGGCGACCTACCAGCGATTAGTCAACAGGATGTTCGCCGATCAGATCGGCAAGACCATGGAGGTCTACATTGACGATATCGTAGTCAAAAGCCTCAAGAAGGAAGATCACCTCAACGATCTTGCCGAGACGTTCGCCATCCTTGAGAAGTTTAACATGAAGCTGAACCCCAAGAAATGCAACTTCGGGGTGGGCTCCGGGAAGTTCTTGGGGCACATAGTGAGCCAAAGGGGGATCGAGGCGAACCCCACCAAGATACGAGCGATCCTTGACATGCAGGAACCGCGAAACATCAAACAGGTACAACGCCTCACAGGCTGTCTAGCCGCCCTCAACCGTTTCATATCACGGCTCGGCGATAAAAGCAAGCCTTTCTTCGCGACCATCAAAAACAAGAAGTTCGCATGGACGAAAGAAAGCCAGATAGCATTCGCCAAAATAAAGGAATATCTATCCAACCCCCAGATCCTGGCAAAGCCGATCCCCGGTGAAAAATTATTCCTTTACTTAGCGGCCTCGGAGGTCGCACTGAGTGCCGTTCTGGTGCGAGCAGAGGGGCAAGCCCACTTGCCGATCTACTATGTTAGCCAAGCACTCCACGACGCCGAAACACGTTACACACCATTGGAGAAGATCGCCTATGCCCTTGTCATGAGTGTACGAAAACTGAGAGCTTACTTCTTCGATCACCAGGTGGAGGTCCTAACCACTCTACCTCTAAGACAAGTCCTGCACCGACCGGACACCAACGGGCGACTCCTCAAGTGGTCGCTGGAGATCGCACAATACGGTATCACTTACGCTCCTCGCACGGCGATCAAAGGCCAAGCTCTGGCGGACTTCGTGGTGGAATTAACGTTCCCTCACAGTCCGACTCAGGTCGGCCGACCTGCCTGGAAATTATACGTGGATGGATCAGCGACCAATGCGAGAGCAGGGGCAGGGATTGTCCTCATTAGCCCCGACGGTCAGAGTTTCACAAATGCTGTGCGTTTCGGTTTTCGTGCGACCAACAATGAAGCTGAATACGAAGCTCTGGTAGGCGGGCTTGATCTAGCCCTCGCCCTGGATGTTCGACGCCTCCATATCTTCATGGACTCCCTTTTGGTCGTGAACCAAGTCAAGGGGGAATATGAGGCACGCGGCGAACAGATGGTCAAATACCAAGAGCTGGTCGCCGAAATGTGCACAAAATTTGAAGAAGTACTAATCGAGCAAGTCCCGAGAGAGCACAACTCCCGTGCCGATGCACTTTCCAAACTAGCATCATCGGATGGGGCACGACTTCTCCAACATCCAAATCACAAAGTCGGCAAGGCCGGCGATCGACAGAATTTGGTTACCACGGTCGCCATCGCCGAAGAGAATTGGATGACCCGTTCATCAAATACTTAAAGGGCCAGGCGGTCACGACGGCCGTGTTAAAGCTCGCCAACTCGGCCGTGCGACCGGGTATACTCTATTGGACGATCGGCTTTACAAGCGAGCCTTCACCTTCCCCTCCACATGTGTATTACACCGGAGGAAGGTCGGCTCATTTTAGCCGAAATCCATGACGGATTTGTGGGAACCACGCGGGCGGGCGAGCCCTCCTCCATAAGACGACCAGACAAGGATTTTTCTGGCCATCACTTCGGAAAGATGCGATCGCTTATGCCAGATCTTGTCATAGATGTCAGATAATGGGCCCCAACATTAAGCTATCACCCGACGGCTCACCTCCATGTATAGCCCTTGGCCATTTGCGCAATGGGGCATCGACCTTATAGGTCCCTTGCCGACGGCTCAGTGGGGTAAGTTCGCCATCGTTGGGGTCGATTATTTCACCAAATGGGCTGAGGCCGAACCGCTCAACAAGATCGGCCAAGAGCAAGTGATCAAGTTTATATGGAAAAACATAATATGCCGATTCGGTTTGCCCCAGGCCATCATCTCCGACAACGGGAAACAGTTCGACGGCTTAGAAGTCATGCAATTCTGTGAAAAGTGGGGAGTCAAAAGGTTATTCTCAGCGCCCTATCACCCTCGGACGAACGGGCAGGTAGAGGCAGTGAATAAGATCCTCAAACACACGATCAAAGCACGACTCGAATCCAGGCAAGGAAGATGGGCGGCGAGCTCCCAGGGCGTTTTATGGTCCTACCGAACGACGACCCGCAATTCAACCGTGAAACCCGTTCGCCCTTACCTTGAATGAAGCGGTGATTCCTTCGAGATCGCCGTCCTCGGCCATCGAACCGAACAGAGATGACGGCCGACAACGATGTAGCCGGCGAATCGACCTAGACATGCTTGAAGAAAGACGGCTGACCTCAGAAATGAAGAACACAATCCACAAAAGGAGAGCCGAGAAGTTCTTCAATTCAAAGGTCAGAGAGAGAAGATTTCAAGTGGGCGATCTCGTCCTCAAGAAAATCCAAACCCATACAGGCGTCTTTGGTCCAAACTGGGAAGGACCTTTCAGAGTATCCAGATGGTTAACTAAAGGAGCCTACGAACTGGAACATCCTGACGGTACTCCGGACCAATACCCCTGGAACGCCGTGCATCTGAAAAAATACTATCAGTGATAAATTTGTATTCGATTTCAATGATGTACAAGGAATATAATGAGATTTTTGTTATCCCATCTGTTATGGCGATCGCCCCACCAGGCATCGCATATCACCGACGATCGCTGATCACGACGATCCTAGGTAAAATTATTGCAGCCATGGTCCTGGAGGTCGATGGAACCGACAGCTTCGCCCATGCAAGGTTCCTTTGGGCTGAGATCGTCCGCCCTTCGTTTAAATACGAGGCCGTCGTAGCCGAAGGTCCCTCCAAAATAGTCGATGGCGCGATCGCACGTTCTCAAGGTACATCATCTAACATGGTGAACCCGAACAATGCGACGTGCCGTTACCCCCATCTCAACGTACACCGTCGAGGATCGCCATCTTCATGGCGGGCCGAGGTGGAAGCAGAGCTGACAAGCCGCGGACGTGGTGTCGAATAAGCCGACAACACTCCGCGCAAGGACTCCTCCAGACCGAGATCGCCCGCCTTTCGTTTTAACACAAGGCAGGCGTAGCCTAACGGAGGACCCTCACAAAAAGTGAGTCGCAGGATACTAAATATCCCGCGCACACGAAGACACGATTGGGGAGATCGGTCCATCGAACACCGCAACCACACATGACTCTTCAGAATCGGCAAAATGAAGATAGCTCGCCAGATAGACTAGTCTTTGTTTCCTTACTTACTATAAGTAAACAAAGACAAGGGGGCAAGGATAGGTCGAGCTAATCTCAGATACGATCGAACAAAGAGGAACCATACTCGATCGGCTTCGCTAAAAAAAACATGCAGAGCGATCGAGGTCGTCCGACGAAAATTACAAGTAAGAATTCCAATTCAAAACATGTCAATACTTTCAACACTCAGACAATCGGCCGGACGAACAAAAAATCGAAAGCAAATATACGCGTACTCGTAAAAATTGCACACAAATAGTCAAAGGCGATCGGATATAATGCATTACGCGGAATGAGAAAAGGAGTATTTTATTCATAAACACAAGCTTCATACATTTCAAGGCCTGAAGGCATTACAACAAAAAAGTACAAGTTACGGAGGAAAAACAAAAAGCCTCTCAAAGCCCCTTTCTTGGTCTTCGCCCTCGGGTTGCGGATCGGCTTAGGCACCCCATCGGCCTCGGGATGAATGAGTTTGCCGGTATACCAACTCAAGTCAATCCCGAGGTCGACCAAGTCAGAGATCGGCGAGAATTGCGGATGCAGAGGATGCTTGGAGACATAGGATCTGAAGCTTTCCATCGGGGACCGGTCTCGACCCCTGCCTTTTTAGCAACTCGGACAGCGTCGGCATAGGCCAAATAGTAAGCGAACTTCGCCGACGTGCCCGACATTGAGGTAGGGATCGACCTCGATCGCCTTCACCGCCCTTTCGGATCCGCCGCCGTCTTCTCGACCTCACTTGATTCGGCCGCCTTGGCAACATTCTCGCCCACGGCCTTCTCCAGCGCTCTCTTCGCCGCCTCCGGTGACCACCGAGCCGATCCACGCAGCCTTGGCCGGTCGCCTCCTCTGCGAAGCCTCGAGCTTCGCGAGTCTCCTTCTCCTTATTACAGATCGATCGGCGGCTTCCTTGGGCGACTCGGCTCTGCTTCAATCGATCCACGTCTGCTTAGCCCGCTTGGCGGTCTCCTCATACTCTTTCTCCATCGACCGGATCCGGTTGGCATCCTCGATATTTCATTCCGGGCGGTCTCGAGCTCGCGATGGAGATGAGCGGTGGAGGGTCGCCTCAAAATCCCGGCGGCTTGGACGGCCATCGTCGCCGCTGAAGAGCCGAGGGCAACGGTCGCTGCATGGCATCTCCGGATCGCGACGAGCGATCGCGTCAAGGTCGGTCGTCAAGCCTTGGGCAAGGAAGTGATTGCACTGGCGAACGTAGCGAGGACTTCGACGTAACCTTGTGGAGCCTTGCTCGGCAGAAATCCCGGCACCATGGGGCGACGTCCGGTCGGCGAGGCGAACCAAAGGAAATCAAGGAGTTAGCCCATACCATGCTCGGAATGCCTAACTCGAGAAAAATTTTGACCCACTCTTACCTATTGACCAGCTCGGGTCGCGTCAGAAAAAGGCTTGCCGGGATGTCTCCGCATCGGCGATCGCCATCTTCTTCGCCGAGCCGCCGGATGACCGGGTCCGGTGACCGTGGGCTTGGCGCGATCGCTCCATCATCGGGATGGCGGAGATAGGAGCCGCAGCGACCGGAGGCTCAAGAATCGATACGTCGCCTCGAGATCGACGGGGACTCGACCTCCGCCTCTTGCGGCGTTTGGTATTCCTCTCCCTCGACCACCGGCTTGGCGGCCGGCGCCTCGGCGGGTCTCGTCACGGGCGGGTGAGACGTCGTCGCAGAACGCGACCGATGCTTGCCCAAATTAAGGCGACCAAGAACTCCCAAGTCCGACATAGCTATCTCTCGCGGAGGTTCGGATTCGGGAAAATAAGCCTCTGTCAAAGAAAAGGTGCAAACAAGTTAGATAAAATAAAACAACCTCTTGGAGACGATCGTCAAAGAAAGGAAACACCACTTAAACTCATACCTTGAACTTTCAAGTGACGAGGGTAGCAAAACAAACGAGCCCCCAACCGATGAGCTTCAGTACCAAGCGATCGAACGTCAATAAAGGAGTTCGGCAACGCACGAATACGCTCCCAAACGATCAAGAAATCAAATGGGAGATCGCTGGTCGCTGGTACGAGAGGTCCTGCAAAAAGAAAACAAAATTAGATCAGTCCAAGACAAGCTCAATCAAGGGGAGAGTTTAAATCCTTACTCGGATTCCTCTCCCGGAAAATAGTGGGAATCTCCAACTCTTCATTCAGCCCTTCACTCAACGCCGATCGCCATGCCCCGCCGACCCAACACCATTTTGCCAGGTCGCCCTTGGTCTTATTCGGCACGCCAAGAACCACTCTCCCGAGTCGGCCCTGGATATGATAACCGCCGATCGTCCCTTTCTGCGCAGCCAATTTAAACAAATAATTCATCTCCAGCGCGGTAAGGTGACGAAATAACCGGTGACCGCCAAACAAGGTCAACGTGCAGATGATCTGCAGCCAAGCATTCGGCGTCAGTTGAAGAGGCGCCAAATTCCAGGCGATCAGCAAATAGGAGACGGCGAGTGGCAACGGGAATCGCAGACCCGCCTCCATAATCATCTCGTTGACGGCGACCATATCCTGGGGCGGTTGGTCGGTGCGCTCATTCTCCAAAGGCACGTGAAGGGAGACGTCAGAGGGGATGTGGTATTTGGCCCTCCAGCGGCTCAGGTCATTCTTGGTCGCCGTACTCCGGATCTGGCCGAGAGTCCACTGAGACGGGACGGCGGCCTGAAAGACCGTCCGATTCACATGTTTGTAAGGGTGAGCGGCGGAGTAGGCCTCGAAATCGAATTCCGGGCAAGGTCCAGCGATCGTTTCCATCATCTGAGCAAAAGCCACATAGGAGGGGCCGAATCTGCTCTCTCTTTCCCAGGCCTCCCGAACCAGATCGTCTTCATCCACCGGCGAACCCCCCTGCTCCGCCGTCTCCGCCGTCCTCGCCACCTCGGCCTCGTTGAAAAGTTTTTCGAGTTCTTCGGGTGCAATCCCCGCTCGAATAGCTTCAGCGGCCGTCTCCATATCCACTCTAACGGAACCTCCTCCCGTTCGAGCAACGCGCGGCGTGGAAGAACTTCCGGTCTCGAAGGTTTTCGATCCTCCCGACATATTGGAAAGTAAAGATAAGGAGAAGGTTAAATTTAATCTTACCTAGAAAAAGAAGAAGATCGGCACACAAAGCTCCGTAAATTTCGCGAAATTCGGCTATGGATGCTAAGGGCGCGTAAAAAGTGAAGGAGAAGAAGCCCTCCCCTTTTTATAGATGGAGACGAGGGCCTAAGTGCAAATAGGAGAAACCTCGGGGGCTGAAGCGCAACCGTCACGTGGGGACGCATTAAATGCGGCCCTCGAATCCCGCATACGCGACTTTTCGAGGGCATGCCAGCCGACAAGTCTGACAAACCGTCGGATTCCCCCCAACGGCAGCGCGACGCGTGTCCCAGCCGCTTGTGAAAGGCCCGCCTTCTTTTCCCGCTGCTCCCGACGCGAAAGAAGGTCGTCCATATTTGAATTCAGATCGGCTGGTCGTCTAAACATCGGCGATCGCCAACAGTGCCACCTCACCCCGTGTTCTCAACATCGAGGCGAGCTGGGGGGCAATTGTTGTGCGACGATTAATTCGCCACGATAGGCGATCGGCGACCTCCCTGAAAAGTCAACCATAGAAGCCAAACTCCGGACGGACACCTAGAGTCCGGCATGATACTGACGATCGTCTTTTGGTAACCGCGATCGTCTTTTGATACAGCGATCGTCTTTGTCTAACGGATCGAGGCGATCATCTCATGCCACGTGGGGATCGGCATCCGTCAAAGTCGTCGAAGACCGAATCTTGGACGATGGCCCACCGCGGATCTTCATAGAATACCAACAAAAGGATCATTGACCCCACTGTCACCTACCACACCTACCGACAAGGCCGCCGAAAGGTACGAAGTGGACCCTCCTTGGGCCGGCGACTCGCGGCGCGTCTTTGGCTTCCCATTGGTTCACCCGGTGGCCTCCAAGCGCAACCTCGGACCTCAAGGGAACAAGCCCACGTGACGGGACGATCGGCCGTTTATTTTATTATAGAAACGGCGATCGCCGCGATCGCTGAGGATCCCAACTACTTTGTCCCCTATAAATAGAGGACTCACTGTTGCGGCCAAAGGGACGGATTCTACTACGGATTAAGTGAAAAATACACACAAAAGAGAGAACAAAAGGCTCTTTTGGCAAGCACTAACAGATTCATAGTGACATTCATACACATTCATCATAAATTCCAAGCAAGAACTCACAGATTCATCCATCTGGTTCTTCCGGCAATCTGCGCGCTCTAAAGCCTAGATAACTAGAAGCTTTTACACTCATTGTATTAGATTCTAACATTAATATTTGTACTCGACAGTATATTTATTAATAACATCTCGCGAGAGCATTCAAGCCCGGGACTAACAACCCCGACAAATCTTGTGTTATCCATTTTCCCACGGAAGTGTTCTCGCATTTTGTTTGTTACTCGATCGTTCCAGCAATACTATCTCCGGATAATATTTTGGGTAACAACACACTGCTGGTCCATTATTGTTTCTTGGTGGAGGTTGTCGGTTTTGTTCTTCGTTTCTTTGTTGCATGTTCAGCAGTTGTTGCATTTGTTCACCATACATCCTTGTCTGTTGTTGCATCAGCTCAGCCAAATTCTCAAGAAGGTTATGGTTTGGATTTGGATCATCTCTTGCCTTCCTTTTGGGTGCCATCACATCCGTTGTACTGCCCAATCTCACCCATTCATAAGCCAATAACGATCACATAACGATGATGATGACAACTAATATGTTGTAATTTATTAAACATAATACTTAATAGATAAAAGTTGACCATATCCTTCAGTCGAGAATGCCCATATGCCATCTTCATGCTGGGAAAGATTTAAACCTTCGCTCCGATACCACAATCGTAACACCCCCTAACCTAGCAAAATGAACCGCAAAGGGGTCCGTGCTACTAAGTTGGGAGTCTCACGCTTTTAAACTTTGAAAATCAATAAAAAGTAGATTTGGTAATGCGAGTACTCAAGGAAATAATGCAAACCGGTATTATTTATTCAAAACATTACACAACCTTAAGTTTAATACATAGCAAAACCATAACAGAGTGATCTTATTAAAATCAAAACATAGTCTTCCAAAGATAGGGCGAAATAGTGGGAATGGCATATGGACAAGTCTCATTTGTCAACATCAAGAAGATAGTCAACTCCTAAACATGAGCATCATCACCTGTATCATAAGAATCTAATGAGCTAATGGCTCAGTAAGGTGAGACTTCTGTTATAGCAAAGTATCACGTAGCACGTTTATCAATAAATAACTACTATATATATAGTCATGTTCTTGTAAAATCCTTTCTTCGGGTACCCTTGAAGTGTGGTACTCGACCGATAGTGATAGGCCATGGTTTTGAACTGTTCATATAATTGGCCAATAAAAGATGTATACGGGGTTCCCATCTTGGTTTTTCAACCAATGGTATTAGCCGTATTCAACCTTTTCATTCGGTGTGGGTTTCCTTGACCGACTTCGGCCGCAAGTATTTGCCACCATGTGTTAGGTCCGCGGTCCCAGCGTCCGTGCCTACCCGCCATCAATCAAGTACCATACTTCCTGTTCTTAAACATTCTTTTACATACACATGTCATGCATGATCATTCAATAACGATCACGTATGAAAATATCAATCAATATATGATCCTTATGATACAAAGGAAAAGCATCATCTTACCTCAAGTCCTGTGCTGTTGATGTGAAAAGATCGGTTTCTATAGATGGATGTGCTAAAATCCTTGAAGAAAATCTGAAACCTCTTTGGGGACTTTTGTCAATCACCTTTGAAAAGCACGATTTGAGCTATCTGTTTGATCGGGATTTTTGTGGCTTTTATAATTTTGGAAGGAAAATATGTTTCGGGCATTTTAAAGTAGAGTTTCACACTTCAAAATGATATATTATATGTACAAAACCACGTCAGGAACATATATAAATAAGGGCTCAAAGTCGGTTGAAAATCAACCTTACCGGACAGTGGAACCCTTATCCGGACGGTGGCGAGAAGCTTTCGTAGTGGCCAGACCTTATCCCGGACAATGGATAGCCTTATCCGGACAGTGGCGAGAAGCTTCGTCGGTCGTGATCGACCTTATCCGACAATTTGGACGACCTTATCCGGATAGTGGCACAAAGCTTCATCGGCCATGACCGTGATTGTCGATCGGCGTGTCCGCGGTGGCCGGCAAATGTCCGTCAACTTGGCTCACCGGTTCGACCCCTTCCCGATGTCAAATTCGATTTTCCGACTGTTCCGGACTAAATCGAGTTAAATCTTCGATATGCTCGGAACCAATTTTCGATAATATTAAAATAATAATTTAATATTATTTTTGCGATATAAGTGTTCAAATGAAAATTTTATCATATCAATTAACGAAAATTTTCAAATCACTTTCATAAATTCTAAAATAATCCTTATAATTTATTTTGAAATATTTACTTTTTAAATCTTTCATTTTATGTTGGAAACATATCGATCCAAGTATTGGACAACTTGTAATTATTGAAATCCATGACCATTAGCAAAATAAATAGCACTTAAGTAAGTCTTTGAATTTTCTAGGGAAACATTTAGCACATCGATCTCCTTCTTGAAACCGAGCTCCTCACCGCAACAAAACATCTCACAATGACCTTTTATCATGTTAGATGAGATAATTAACATGTCGTATAAAACGTAATGCAAAAGGGACATAGCAGTTATTCATGCTCATGAAATGTCTACTTGTATGCCATGCTTTCATAATGCATATTATATAAATGCATTTAGGTATTAAATGGTTATTGGCTTAGGGGATAACCGGGCATTACACAGCTGCTACAGAAAACTCAGAAGTTTCAATGGAATGACGAGTGTCAGAAGAGTTTTGATGAGTTGAAGAAAACACTGACAATGTCACCGATTCTATCCTTACCACAAGGGACGGAGGGTTTCGTTATTTATAGTGATGCCTCTAAACAAGGATTGGGATGTGTATTGATGCAAAATGAGAAAGTAGTAGCTTATGCATCTAGACAATTAAATCCATCTGAGATGAATTATCCTACCCATGATCTTGAGTTATCCGCTGTAGTGTTTGCATTGAAGATTTGGAGGCACTATTTGTATGGTTCTTCTTGTCGAGTGTATACAGATCATAAGAGTTTGAAATATATTTTTACTCAAAAGGAGTTTAATATGCGTCAACGGCGATGGTTGGAATTGATTAAAGATTATGATCTTGATATTTTTTACCATCTAGGTAAAGCGAATGTCGTTGCCGATGCTTTGAGCCGCAAGTCAATCATGTTACAGAGATTGAATGACTTACCGTTCAACCGAAGCTCAGACAAGAGTTATTTGATTTGGAGATTGAAATTTGGCCCTAAGTAACTTAAGGACAATTACGCCTCCTTGAGGTCACATCCTTCGTGATTGAAGACATTAAGTCCAAACAGTTAGATGATCATTTATTTGTACAGCTTCGAGAAGATGTTGTTAAAGGAAAGGCACATGGATTCATAATATACGAAGACGATGTTCTTCAATTTCAAGATAGGATTTGTGTACCGAATCAGGATGATCTTAAGCGAATGATTTTAAATGAAGCACATTCTACTCCGTACTCGATTCATCCAGGTACGAGTAAAATGTATAAAGACTTGAAGAAGAATTTTTGGTGGCCGAATATGAAAAAAGACGTAATGGAGTTCGTGTCGAAATATTTGACTTGACAGCAAGTTAAAGCTAAACATCAAAGACCTGCCGGGAAATTGCAACCGTTACCAATTCCAGAATGGAAGTGGGAAGATATCACGATGAATTTTATTATGGGAATGCCAAGGACGAGAACTGGAATGAATATGATTTGGGTAATCGTTGATCGACTAACCAAATCAGCACATTTTCTGGATGTTAAAGATACCTGGGGACCAGAGAGATTGACTCGTTTATTCGTCACAGAGATTGTGAGACTCCATGGTACCCCAAAGAGTATTGTTTCGGGTCGCGATGGTCGTTTTGTATCACACTTCTGGCAAGCAGTACATCGGGCACTCGGTACTGGACTGAATTTAGTACCGCTTATCACCCTCAGACGAATGGACAGTCGGAGAGAACCATCCAGACATTAGAAGACATGTTGAGAGCTTGTGCGTTGGATTGGAAAGAAGATTGGGAAATTCATTTACCATTGGTTGAATTTGCGTATAATAATAGTTGGCATAGTTCGATCGGAATGGATCCATTTGAAGAGCTATATGGGAGGCGGTGTAGGTCGCCAATTTGTTGGGACAAACCGTACGAATTACTTGGAGTAGAACCGACTTGATAATTCAAACAAGGGAGAAGATTGCTTTGATCCAACAGAAATTGTTAACGGCCCAGAGTCAACAGAAGTCATATGCTGACGTTCGACGTCGACCATTAGAGTTTCAGGCGGTCGGTCATGTATTATTGAAGGTATCTCCGACGCGTGGAATTCTTCAGTTCGGTAAAAAGAGGAAGCTTAGTCCTCGTTATATTGGGCCTTTTGAGATCCTGGAGAGATTAGGTGAAGTAGCTTATCGACTAGCGTTACCTCCAACGCTTAGTCACGTTCATAATGTGTTCCATGTTTCACAATTACGTAAGTATATTCCCGATCCTAGCCACGTTATTGATTACAAGGATATTGAAGTTAATCATAATGCTACATACGAAGAGCGACCGATAGCCATATTGGAGCGACGGGTGAAACAATTGCGAAGGAAAGTAATTCCGTTAGTAAAGGTCCAATGGTCTAACCATGGAATTGAGGAAGCTACTTGGGATACTGAAGACAGTATGCGAGCCCGGTACCCTGAACTTTTTTTAATCTTAAATTTCGAGACGAAACTTCTTTTTAGGGGGTAAGTGTGTAATATTCGTGTACTTTGTTTATTAATATATTTTGTTGTTGACATATTCGGGTGAGAAATTGGATTGTTTTGTTCCATGATGTACAGTTTGATGTTTGGAATCGCGTGTATATTAGACTGAAACTGGCTTGTTGATTTCTAGCATTATCTAGTCTTGTATCTTCCGGGGCGTGTTCGTTCAGACAGGACATTACGAAGGTAATGCTGAAAAGTAGCAGTTAATGCACACTAAATTGCTGTTAGCACGCGCTAATCATGCGATTGTAGCGCACGCTAATGTCCTCCGAACGCACGCTAAAAAGATTGGTCAGGGCAGTCTGGAATTGGGCTGGAAATTTAGGAATCTTTGACCAGGATAGGTAGCGCACACTACCAGAAATTCCAGCGCATGCTATCGGGATTGGGCAGAAAATTCTGGACCGCCATTACAGCTAATTAGCGTATGCTACGCTTACCCCTTAGCGCGCGCTAAAGCCACCCAGTATATATAGGACTGCATGGCTTAAATCCCGTCATTTCATTCTTCTCTCCTTTCTTCTCCAGCGGTGGGCGATCTAGGGTTTAGGGGAGTGTAGTTCTCCACCTGATATCACCATATATCCACGTTTTGAAGTTCCTAATGCGAAGTTATCAGCATCTTAATGTCTCTTACCGTCCGGATTGAGGTAATTCATGCAAAACCTTAGTGTCAGGATTTTTGGGTTTTCTTGCGACTTCATCATTTAAGGTCCATGATTAACCTTGGTTTGTGTTAGATTAGGATGTTATAACCATAATCCCTTGTTCTTGTTGAAGTTTATGGGTTAAATTCCAAGTCATCATCCGTAGCCTGAGCATAACCCATGTTGTCCGCATGGTGTTCGATTGATTGTCCCTAAGGATAAAACTTGGGGTGATTCTTGCATTTCCGTCGTATTGTGTTTGATGTAGTCTTGTGTTGTGCTAGGATCAGATCGTTGAAGAAAGTCAGACCACATGTTCCTTAGTTCATTGTTTCTTGTGTTGTTCCAACTAAGGCAAGTACTTTGATTGTGTTTGATGTACTTCGTGTGAATATGTGGAAAATGTGATTTTGTGAAAAGTGATAATTTCAGAAAATGTGATTTGTGCCATTTGTGAAAAAGTGATGATTTCTGAAAATGCGACATGTGGTCGTGTGCCAAGTAAAACCGGTGAGGGTCCCCTGGGTTCCGTAGACCGAGGCTTCTGTGGTTCACTTGGTAGGGTTGTACAGCCAGAGGGGCCTGACGAGATCTCTTTGGGGAGTGGTATGTATCTCGCATGAGGTATAGTACCAGTATAGCACCCATTGTTTTGTAATGATGATTGTGGTATGGTATTCCAGAATATTTGTGATGGCACTGTGATTCCTACTGTTTATTCATTTGCTGTACATATTCTAGAATCGTTGTACTTGCACGGGATGTTTGCTGACCCCTTTGGGGGTGAATACTTGTTCTGTATTCAGGTACAGGTCCAAAAGGCGATACGGCACAGGGCAGACACGAGCTTGATGGGCAGCGTTGATGTCATGTGTCATTCCCGCATTGTAGTTGTTTGGTTTGAGAAGAATGGTGGTTTGTTTTGTACTCGCGCGAGTACCGTCATGTAATATGTAATTTGGTGTGTTATTTAGTCGTTTGATAATGATGTTGTATCAGTCATAGTTCCTAGGAACAATGTGCCGTTCATTGTGGTGTTGAGTTGTTTTAAAGTGATTGTTGTTAGCATCTCATGTATTCCGTGGATTAAACTGTTAATGTGGTTTTATGTCGGTCTAAGCCTGGTAAGTTCTGCAACAAGAATCTACGGCTCTGTAATATCTCCGTATATCACAGGGGTGTTATAGATTTTGGTATCGGAGCTTAGGTTTATGGATACCTAGGCTATCGGTGTTTTTGGGTTTGTCAAAGTTTAGTCGGTCGTCTGTTTTCGACATCACTAGCTGCTGCCACCTCGGGCTGTCTGTGCTGGAAGTCCCTTCGCATGATAGTCATTCCCTCTCATAGAGAGAAATTACTAATATAATTGTGTAACCCATTGTTGCAATTATCCCCTTACTGAACTGTTTGTTTCTCCAGTATGTTGCGAGGTAGAGCTAATCGTCAACGCGGTCGAGTCCATGGTAGGGAAGTGGTGCCCGAACCAGAGATGTTTGTATCTGATTTGGCATCTCATTCTGTTACTAATCCAGGCCCAAACCTATCAGGAGGTACGGGTGCGAGTCCAGAAGCGGAGGTACCTAATGTGCTTCAACAAGTTGTGACTCACATGCATCAACTGGCCCAAGTGGTGCATAATATTCATACTAGCAAGACTATTGAGGATCGATGGCTACAAGAAGTCATGAAGACGAATCCTTCCAGATTCAATGGTTCCAGTGATGCGAACAACTGGGATCATTGGTTAGTTGAGCTGGAGAAGATATTTGACGGTATTGGCTGCCCGGAAGCCAAGAAGGTCCCAATGGCTCAGTACCGAACAGTTGATGATGCTTTTGATTGGTGGCGAGCCGTTAAGCCTAAGGATCGTGTTGCCACTTGGGAAGAATTCAAAGATTTAATGGAATCACAGTATTGCCCGGCACCTGTAACACCCCAATTATCAAAAGGGACATTACACGCCGTAAAACCCTAATGAGGTCTACCAGGCTAACACATGACACATAATCCACAATGGAATCCCAAAAGACACATTCATCATAGTAAAATAGGGTCGTGGCCTCGGCCAAAACATTTTAATCGAAGTACACGAAGAATAAGTCAAATATAAATTCATTGCCCACGCAGGGGACTTTAACCAAGTTTAAAGGTAATCAGTTTAGCTCCAATACCCAAATATATACGATGACAAAGCATAAAACACAGACTCGAGCCTCATCATCATGCCGGACCATCCTTTGCGTGCATATCACGTGCCCGTTCCTCATCTCTTCCGATACCGGAAATACATAAGACGTATTTCCCCCATTTAAGGTGTTAGCATTCGAATAGCTACTGCAAGTACACAATTACACAACACTATATACAGATACGATTTACACAGTCATCTCATTCAGAAAACATTTGAAAAGACATATTCCGGAATATCACATTGGCATCCAAAACAGTTTATTAACTCATCACGATATCGCAAACATCCATATTTGGTAACCCGTGGCCGTACCCCTTAGTATCGATGCGGTACACAACCCACGGCCCGATGAAGTCATGATGCTTTCTAGAATTGCATATTGTGCACTATTGGCACTCCACGATCTCAAAACGAGATTTTTTACAGACTCAGTCGGCATGCCTTCCCAACTTTCATTTGTGCTTGTTGTACACTCCTTGATAATAATAACAATTACGACTCCGAGCCGGCACACAACCTATGAGACTTTTTCTCCCGACTAAGCCCCGTCGAACGCTCCGGGTGCGAAACCACTTCTGCGGCCGTACCCCTTAGTATCGGCCCCCAGACGCCCCATCGAATGCTCCGGGTGGAAGTTTAACCACACACACCCAAGTCCACTTCCGTGGCCGTACCCCTTAGTATCGACCCCCAGACGTCCCGTCGAATGCTCTGGGTGGAAGGACAAATAACTCAGACACCCAAAAGATCATAATTCATCATTTATAACGGAACCGTAACACACATAACGAAATGTAATACATGTACTTACCTTGAATACACGACGAGATGGAAATGGTGAAAGGAAAGGTTTCGGTCCGAATAATCTTTATAAATCCGTTCCACATACAATAGTGATATACAAACATTATCAATATTGCGGAAACGTAGGGATTCATCCTAATTCTACCCGTTGGAACAATTCGTCGGTCACTACGAAGTCATAAACGATTCCAATCTATTAACGGTGAAAACCTAGAAGTTTAATCCGATAAACTATATTAAAAGTAAGGGACTACGATTATATAATCACAATCTAATAACTTATCGAAGTTAAATTGGTTTCAAAGGGTAAAATCATGTCAAAATCCCGAAATCTCCAAAAACTAGGGTTTTAACGAAATATACCTCAATTTGGACGGAGAAGGATGATTACGATGATGATAAACCTCACTTGGAACACAATAATAGATCTATGGAGAAACTCTACGGACGGCTCTGCACGAATCGCTCCAAGTTCCTGAAGAACTCCCGTCGCGAGCAAGGGAAAGAGAAAGAAGGAAAATAACGCGTCTGAGGTCAACTCAGGATTTAAATACCTGACAAAGCATTACGTACGTTAACACGAATGGATAACGTACGTTATGATGTTTACGTACACAACTCCTATGAGTTAACGTATGTAAGAGCCCGACAGATCAAACTGCCCGATTAGATGAGGCGACAGATCAAACTGCCCGATTAGATGAGGTCGTTAGCGCACACTATGTTAAACTGTTAACGTACGCTATTAAATGCTTCACGTGCGTAACACACACACGCTAACGTGCGTAAGGGATAAGCAGAAACTGGGCAGAACCCACGCTGAAGGATATAACGTACATTACCACTAAGGCATAACGTACATTATGCAGGTATCGATAGCGCACGCTAAAAAGCATGCATAACGTGCGTTATGCATGCAGAAGTTCAACACTGCTGAACAATGTTTCTGCACAGGACGACAAAAAGACGGAACGCAACATAAGGACAGGACCCAAAAGTGTAAACACGAGGTATCCACAACGACGAAGCTAAGTGTCGAAAGAAAATACACTTCCGACTACCGGGGAATCTGAAATACAACAAGGAAGATAAAATTCCCTAAACTTCTAGGAAATTACAAAATGGCCCAAACGTCCGGAAATCACGATACAATGTCGGATCAACAATCCGAAACTCACAACATGATCAACTCAACCATACGAACTCATGGAAATAGGGAAATAATGAAATCGAATGAGTTTTACGAGGATCGAACGTATATGCGACAAAACATAACTCAAGACGAAAATACGTAAAAACATCTCCGAAACTCATTCAAATGGGAAAATTCCAAGAACAAAATAGATTCAAAATTCCAAAATAGTAACAAGCGAGTCGTCTGAAATGAACATACACTAAAAATAGAAAGTGCGGATATTACATTCTCTCCCCCTAAAAATAAGTTTCGTCCCGAAAATTACAACGCGAATAACTCGGGGTATCTCGACTTCATATCCTCTTCCGTCTCCCACGTGGCTTCCTCGGATCCATGTCTCAACCACTGCACCTTAACCAAAGGAATGGTTTTGTGCCTAAGTTGCTTCACCCGACGCTCTAAAATCTGAATCGTCCTCTCCTCGATGGTGATGTTGGGCCCCAGCTCAATCTCTCCAAAATCAATAACATGGCTAGGGTCCGGTACGTACCTCCTAAGATGGGAAACATGAAACACATTATGCACGTGACTCAAGGATGGCGGCAAGCCTAATCGATATGCAAGCTCTCCAACTCTCTCTAAAATCTCGAACGGTCCAATATATCTCAGACTAAGCTTAACCTTTCGGCCGAAGCGGTAAACTCCCCGTGTCGGCGACACCTTAAGCAATACATGGTCTCCCACCTCGAACTCCAATGTCCAGCGGCGCGTGTCGGCATAAGACTTCTGTCGATTCTGGGCCGTCAACAACCTATCGCGAATCAAAGCAATCTTCTCTCTCGTCTAGACTACCATATTCGGTTCGGTACCAACAAACTCGGATGCATCATCCCAGCACAACGGTGATCTACACCTCCTCCCATACAATGCCTCAAATGATGCCATTTTGATCGAGGCGTGCCAACTATTGTTATACGTGAACTCGATCAATGGCAAGTGTGACTCCCAATCATCCTTCCAGTCTAAGGCACAGGATATCAACATATCCTCCAGCGTCTGAATCGTCCCCTCTGACTGCCCGTCTGTCTGAGGGTGGTAGGATGTACTAAGTCTCAACTCAGTCCCCAAAGCTCGATGAACAGCCTGCCAAAAATGCAATACAAACCGGCCATCTCGATCCGAAATAATACTCCTAGGAGTCCCATGTAACCTCACGATCTCTGCATACTCCTAGGAGTCCCATGTAACCTCACGATCTCTGCAATAAACACTCGTGCTAGCCTCTCCGGCCCCCAAGTGTCCTTAATACCCAGAAAATGAGCTGATTTGGTTAGTCGATCGACAATAACCCAAATCATGTTCATTCCAGTCCGAGTCCTAGGCATACTGGTAATGAAATCTATAGAAATGTCCTCCCACTTCCACTTCGGAATGGGAAGTGGTCGTAATAACCACGCGGGCCGCTGATGCTCAATCTTAACCTGCTGAAAGGTCAAACACTTCGCCACAAACTCGCTAACGTCCGTCTTCAAATTGCTCCACCAGTAGTTACTCCTTACATCCTTGTACATTTTTCTCGTACCAGGATGTATGGAGTAAGGTGTAGTATGAGCTTCACTTAAGATCTTCTGTCTCAACTCGATATCACTCGGTACACATAACCTGCCGCGAAATCTCAAGACTCCATCATCGTGAACCACAAATCTAGGGGCTTTCCCCTTCTTCACGTCCTCTCTCAACTGGACTAAAAATGGATCATCATATTGCCTCGCCTTGATATCATCAACCAAGGACAAAGCGATTTATAACGCACATAACTGGCCCTGAACCCTCTGAACCCAAACTTCTATGTCCTGACAAATCAAATCCCGTTGGATCCTGCTCTGAGGTGTGAGAACCTCTAACATCTGTAGATCCATCAGCTGATGACTTAACGCATCTGCCACTACGTTAGCCTTACCCGGATGGTAAAGAATCTCGAGGTCATAATCTTTAATTAACTCCAATCACCTGCGTTGTTTCTTGTTCAACTCCTTTTGACTGAAGATGTACTTCAGACTCTTGTGATCCGTAAAAATCTTACACTATGACCTATAGAGATAATGCCTCCAAATCTTTAAAGCGAATACGACCGCAGCTAACTCCAAATCATGTGTGGGGTAATTTACTTCATATGGTTTCAACTAGCGAGATGCATAAGCAATGACTCTATCTCTCTGCATCAAAACACATCCTAGTCTGAGGCCCGAGGCATCACTATAAACTACAAAATCCTCGTTCCCCTGAGGCAATGCTAAAACGGGTGCGGTAGTCAACCGTCTCTTCAACTCATCAAAACTATCCTGCCTGTATGCGGTCCACTCGAACTTCTGAGTCTTTTGGAGTAACTGGGTGAGTGGTCTAGCGATCTTAGAAAACCCTTCAACGAATCTATGGTCAACTTGTTTAATTCTCGATAGTCGATGCATAAATGAAGCGATCCATCCCTCTTCTTAATAAAAAGTACAGGTGCACCCCAAGGCGATGCGCTCGGTCGAATATACCCTTTATCTAACAACTCCCCTAATTGTTTCTTCAACTCTAACATCTCCGACGGTGCCATACGGTACGGCGTTCGCGAAACAGGAGCCGCATTCGGCTCTAGATCGATAGGGAACTCAACTTCCCACTGTGGTGGTAATCCCGGCAAGTCATACGGAAATAGGTCAGGATACTCATTCACAACTGGAATCAATGACATATCAATTCCACCATCCTCCGCCTTCAAAGCGTAACACCAGTAGCCTACACAGCCCTGGTTCAGAAGTTTTATCGCCTTCAAGGCACTAATCACATTACCCGATCTACACAGCTTACAACCAACAAGTGTATGCTCTGTGCCATCCCCAGCCACGATCGAGATAGTACGAGTCCAATAGTTCATGATGGAACCGTGACGATCCAACCAATCGTCCTCGAGGATCAAATCCTCGCCCTTAAGGTCTACAACGATGAAATTCGAGGGCCAATCTCGCTCCCGGTCCTCACTAGGCAATCCCTAACCTCCCGATTTCCAAACATACGATCCCCACTAGGAATACCAACTACAAATGGTTCACACTCGAACAAGCAGTTAATACCAATACGACACACACAATCTGAAGCAATAAAAGAGTGGGTAGCACCCGAATCAAAAAGCACCGAAACTGGATGAGAAAGGATTTGAGTGGTACCTGACGCCACCGGAACGTCTGCCTCCTCCGTGCATCTCATATGATACAACCGAGGGTGGACCGAGCCCGAACTAGATGCAGCTCGGCGGTCCGACTGACCCCGACCCCGACCACGACCCGAACTCTGAGAAACTTGAGTGCCTGGAGTCTTATGATCGATGCTAAGCTCCTTCTGAACGGTAGTGGTGTTCAGAGCTCTGGCGGCTCTGGTAGCCCTTTCGCAATGAGCTGCCCGGTGTCCGGTCTGTCCACAAGTAAAGCAAGTAACTAAAGGAAATGGACAATCCTTCATCAAATGCTCATATTGGTTGCAGTTAAAACAAACTCTGCCGCCAGATGCAACGGACTGGACTGAACGGTTACTCTGAGGTCCTCCAGCCTGATGAAACGGTCTCTTCCCAGATGTAGGAGCAGACTGAGATTTCGAGAATCGACCACTCTTGTCGGCTGAAAAACTACCAGCTGTTTTCTGTTTCTTGGCCTCGGAACCCGACTCTGATTCCAGAACATCCATCTCAATCGCTAGGGCGCGATCCTGATATTCCTTCAAGGTGGCACACATGAGTGGTTCCATACTCTGCCTGATATGCGGCTTCATGCGTACATTGAAATAATGGATTTTATCAGCCTCGGTTCTCACTTGATCTTTCATGAATCCCAGCTGCTGATTATAAGTGATGATGGCCTGTGAAATCGGCACATTCTGTGGTGTAGCAGTAAAGAATTCCACAATCCTGCGCTCCTTGACTGGCGGTAGGAAATATTTTGCTTCCATAGCAGTCTTAGATTCCTCCCAAGTGGCTATGCGGTCTCTGGGGGCCACAACCTCCCACGATTCCGCAGCTTCCTTATCTAGGAGGTACTGAGCAATATGTACCCTCCTGTCATCGGGACAAGCTACAGCATCGAAAGTCCTACCCAACTGCAAAAACCAATTCTCCCAACCGAGGGAGTCAGAAGAACCAGTGAAACGAGGGGGGTGCATCTTAGTCACCTTCTGAAGCCATTTACTAGCTTCATCCTCAGGAGTCGGGGGCGGATTCTGGCGTCCACCCTGAGCTATCTGGGCAAGCTGAGCTACCAACTGCTGAAGCAAAACAGTGGCTCCCATGTCAGCATTACCGCCCGACGGCTGATCCTGACTGACTTACAAAGTCTAGTGCCCATCAGAACTCAGAGGTATAGTGTTCGACACTGAAAGAGAGGCCGAATCTGCAGAGGACTGAGAAAGTGGAGCTTCCTCACTATCTGCACCACGACCACGGCCTCGTCCGCGCCCCCTAGCTGGTCTACCGCGACCTCTCAACATACTGAAGAAAAGAATTGAAGAGAACAATATTAGAGAAATTCACAGTTTATAAAGTTGGTCTCACAATTCCAAATTACACAAGGGAAATGAATTACGGAAACATAAGAGTTCGAGGAGATTTACAGCCACAGGTCGCACGAAGAGATGGTAGCACGATGATATTAGGCTCAAAAACTGACTCTAATGACACGACTGACAGACCCAAAATTAACCAACAACCTAGGCATTCATAACCTAAGGCTCTGATACCATAAATGTAACACCCCAATTATCAAAAGGGACATTACACGCCGTAGAACCCTCATGAGGTCTACCAGGCTAACACATGACACATAATCCACAATGGAATCCCAAAAGACACATTCATCATAGTAAAATAGGGCCGTGGCCTCGGCCAAAACATTGTAATCGAAGTACATGAAGAATAAGTCAAATACAAATTTATTGCCCACGCAGGGGAGTTTAACCGAGTTTAATAGTAATCAGTTTAACTCCAATACCCAAACAGATACGATGACAAAGCATAAAACACAGACTCGAGCCTCATCATCATGCCGGACCATCCTTTGCGTGCATATCCCGTGCCCGCTCCTCATCTCTTCCGATAGCTGAAATGCATAAGACACATTTCCCCCATTTAAGGGGTTAGCATTCGAATAGCTAGTTCAAGTACACAATTACACTACATTATATACAGATACGATTTACACAACCATCTCATTCAGAAAACATTTGAAAAGCCATATTCCGGAGTATCACAAACATCTATTGTTGACTCAAAATGTATTTTGATGATAATTTCATTCAAAACATTTAATTAAATCAATCTCAGCACACTGTTATATTGAAGGAGCAAAATGGTGTTAGCGCACGCTACCTATACCAGTGTAGCGCACGCTATCTAGGAATGCATATTCAGCCTAGTTAGTCAGCTGCAGTCCAGTGAAGTTACCTGATGGATAGCGCACGCAAGTCTTTCAACATTTGCGCACGCTAAATTACTACAGTTGGCGCACGCTATACAACAATATTAACGCATGCTATCGCATCATACAGTCAGAGGTCAGTGAGGTCTGGACAGAAAATGGAAACGGATTTGCGCACGCTACAAACAATTATTTACGTACGCTAATCCAAGGACTTAGCGCACGTTATTCTACATTACTTGCGCACGCTACCGTATATGGTCAGTAGTCCAGTAGCTACTGGACTCAAGATGAGAAGAGCTTTACGTACGCTATAGAGGGTTACGTACGTAACTAGAGAAAACATTTAGCGCACGCTACGATATAAACATTAGCGCACGCTAAAAGTAGTCAGCATCTTACCGTTGGAGTTTCTACCGTTGGAAAGCAAGAGTCAATGAAGATCCGTGAAATCTGGAAAAGATGGAATTAATTAATACTAGCGCACGCTAAGTTCAGATTTAGCTGTTGGATAAAGAGACGTTGGGGAGACAAACCAACACGTTCAAAGTCAAGATTGAAGACCTATTGACCAACCGATAACGCATGCTACGGGTACATGACTAGCGCACGCTAGCCATACAATTTTACCGTTGGAATAGTTTTGTGACCGTTCAGGAAAGCCAAGTCAGAATCGATAGCGCACGCTAGAAGACATTATTAGCGCACGCTAATAATACGATTTCAGTATTTGAAGAATGGCTCTCACCTATAAATACCCATAGGACTTGGGTATCATTTACACACAACTTCAAGCATACAAGCATACAAGCATACAAGCATAAAAGCATTCTTGAGCTCAAATTGCTACTGATTACTACATTATAAGTTGTGAGAAGGAAAAATACAAGAGTGATTTTCATTGTAATATCTATTATACTTTGTATTCTTCCATTGGATTGTAAGTGTTGCATCACTTACACTTGAGTGTAAGAGACACGAATCAAGAGTTACTAATCCGGTGTTATTAGGATCTTTGATCCGGCATTGTTAGGATTATACTCCCATATTCGTATAGTGAGGATTATCTAGTTGTTGTGCGAAAATCCCTCACAATATGCCGCAAGTGCACGGTGTCAACAAGTAATAAAGTGATGAATAAGATATCGTTCCCTCGAGGACTGATTTCACTAAGTACCAAAATGTAGTCAACTCGTAATTTTATTTGAAGAACAATTGTACGGAGTTTATATCTAAACTAATTGCAGAAAATAAATAATAGTACTAATAATAATAATACTAATAAGGGCGTAGGATTAAGATTTTCACCTCAAACAATCATGAATGATATTTATTCAATTCAATTCACTTTTATTCAATTTATTGTAAGCCAGGAATTCCTAAATTATTCTAATGCCTTTCCCAAGGTCGATAGAAAATACTACGAATTATTAACTCGATATATCCCTATTCGAATTACATAATTAATAGCTAAAACAGTTCAAGAATTCCCATAAATAAATAGGCTTCACAATCCCCATGAGTATATTCCTATCTCACGAAAATTGTGATTCGTGTCACAAGAACTATGCCTAAATTTCATCTCCCGAATCCATAAAGACATTCAAAACAATTCAACTGTTGGCCAGACAATTAAAAAGCATTAAGAACAATGAGAAAAATCCAATTCAATAGAATAACGAATGAATTGAAATAATAATAAATAAATCAAACCGTCATGTAATCGGCTACAATCAAAATCCTACTCGAATAGATCTAGAAGCTAATATGCAGAAGAACTAAGAAAAACCGTAGGGAATCCGTGGTCTTATCGTCGCCCACAAATATCCTCCTTGTGTTCTTCGCCCTAGCTATCGATCTTCCTCCTGCTCTCCCGATCGATCCATCCCCCTTTTCTTCAGCCCTTCAATGCTTATTTATAGTCGTCCTCAGCCTCCAAAATGCGTCCGTGTGATTAGGTCGAGAACAGGCTCCAAAACGGCCCAGAAACGCGGAGTATTCAGCAGAAACCGCCCGGTGGGCCGCGGCTCACTTAATATGTGCCGCGGCCCCTATCCTCCAGTGCCTGTTGCCTGGGCGCCTTTTTCCTTCTGGGCCGCGGCTCACTTAGGCTGTGCCGCGGCTCAGAGTACAGTTTGCTCGGGACTTTCAGTCCATCTTCGTGTGCCGCGTCTCACTTGGTTTGTGCCGCGGCTCATGACCAAAAACTGCTGTTTTCGCCCATTTTTCATCGTTTCAGCTTCCGGACTCCGATTTCCTGCAAAACATATAAGAATAGTGCATTAAAAGCTCATTTATGCTGATTTAGGCTCAAGATGGATATAAAATAATGATATAAAAGCGCATAAAAATACGCCTAACAAATACCCCCAAACTTGAGCCTTTGCTTGTCCTCAAGCAAAAATCATCAATTTTAAACAAAATGTATCGTGAATAATCATGCAAGTCCATAGTGCTCAACTTAATCACTACTACCCTGAAAATCTCAAAGAATAGTACAAGTATCATAATAGCGAGTCACATCCAGGACACTGATTCCACTAAGTAACCAATTTCAGTCCTAATCAATCGTTCATGAAGAAAATCCAGCTCAAAGATTAACAAGCGCGAATTTAACCGACCGTCAATATGAAGGGTTTGATTTAAACAAGCCAATTCGCCCAGTCCCACAGTCTAGTGGCAGAATTCAAGAGTTTCATTATCAAAATTACTCCTAGGACAGTATTCCCTTATGTATGATCAATAATATGATTCGAGTTAACCACTAGGTTTCGACTCTCGGGATATTCCATCGGGATGATCCTAGGGTGGATTTCCATTCTCATGTATACGGGAACCGTTTGACGTAAAAGACACTCATGGGGCACATGGATGCTTCTAGTTACTAAGCCCCCCCCCCCCCCACAGCGGAGAAACAACTCGAATAGCTATTCCCGCATGTCCGATCCAAGGTCGCTGTTTTACGCGAGAGTAAATAACGGGTCACGCGAATACCCCCGGTTACTAGGCTCCCCATCATCAGCAATGCGATATTTCTAAATTATTAATATATTCAGGGCCGTCGTTTTACGCGAGAGTAAACAACGGGTCACGTGAATACCCCCGGTTACTAGACTTCCCCTCATAAAACAAATAGTATCTCGACTTTTTTTTGGGAAACTGTCCGACTCTAAACTCAAATTAAGTGCCAACACGACTCATGTTACTGGACGACTAGCTAACCGAAAAGTATAACCAAACGTATAGGCGGCGATTTGAAAGCACATATGTCTCCTCTCTTATCTGCTAAGATTTCTACAAAAACGATAAAATTTCGGACCTAATTGAATACTCAACAGAAACAGATATCGCTGACTACAACTCGACTAAAACTCAACCGTTTCTTCCAAAAGAAATCAGTATCGTAACATCAGTTTTACACACGGAAGCACGAAAATTCACGAAAAATTCACGTTTTTAACCATCAACAGCATGCAAGGACAATAAGGCAATCGCAATTTATACCCAAGAAAAATTAAAACAATTATCGCATGCTTCAATTTATTCCACTACACATAACATCATCAATAATAAAACTCATGTGCAAATAAAAGAGATAAGGAAAAGTAAAACTTATTCCAAATGCCTTCTTGAACGCCAGCACGTGTCTGAGTGGAATCGTCTGTCAATCCATACTACAAATAATGCTCAACATCACGAGGGACCCCCAAACTTAGTCTCTAGTCATGAAATAACAATAGACATTAAATCCAAGAAAGACTAGAATATGAAGAATAATAACTCATAGGGGTTATAAAGAAATATTAGAGAAATAAGGGCCAACAAGAATACACGAATCCAAACGAAATAACAAAACAAAGAAAAAATTGATAACTAAAAATCAAATAAAAACAACTAACTAGAAAGCAAGTAAAACTGATGGGTTGCCTCCCATCAAGCGCTCTATTTTACGTTTTGAGCACGACGTGGCAAAAAGAGTTTAACGTGGCTTCTTTCTAGGGAGATTGCCAAATGTCCCCTTCTTGCAATCTATAAGCCTCTTATTCCATAGGGGAGGCTTTGGTTCATGCCCGGTTGCCACAAATAATGAGTAAGAAAAATTATGCGGACAACCAATAAATAATGGAAGAATATAATAATGATAAGGCATGAAAAAATAAGCAGAGTTTTGATAATAAAGACACATTATGAACAACCTCATTAGAACTCAAGGAATCAGCCCCAACAACATCAAAAGTAATAGGATCAATCTCTCCCATTATGGATTTAGGAAAAATTATGCGTGGCACCGTTAATAAAATTTTTGGCACAAAAGTGTTCACCTTATTAGTCGAAGTTTGATGACAATTTAATGAAATTTCTTTGGAAACATCATCATTGGTAACTTCTTCTACAAGCTCATCACACTTTATGCAATTATCAGGTGCTGGGGGATCGACCCTAAAACTTAACATGTCTTTCTTCTCAACCTCCCCCTCAACTTCACTACTAAATATATGAGCTGGAAAATAACCATAGTGAATCTCAAGACCACGACTTGCACATTCTCGCTCAAAAAGGGTACTATCAGGATTTTTGAGAACGTCTACACATTGTTCAAGCATGGTCTTTTGTTTTGGGGGAGAAATTGACCCTATTTGGCAAATTATTAAGAACATCGAAATTTATGAAATGCCAAGGGCCACGATACTCAAAGGAAAACATAATGAAAAAAATAAAAATATAGAGACTAAAGAAAAAAACTTCAAATTAAAATTAGAGTCGCTTGGTATTGATATTAGTGAAAAATCAGTCCCCGGCAACGGCGCCAAAAACTTGTTGTGGGAAAATCCCTCACAATATGCCGCAAGTGCACGGTGTCAACAAGTAATAAAGTGATGAATAAGATATCGTTCCCTCGAGGACTGATTTCACTAAGTACCAAAATGTAGTCAACTCGTAATTTTATTTGAAGAACAATTGTACGGAGTTTATACCTAAACTAATTGCAGAAAATAAATAATAGTACTAATAATAATAATACTAATAAGGGCGTAGGATTAAGATTTTCACCTCAAACAATCAGGAATGATATTTATTCAATTCAATTCACTTTTATTCAATTTATTGTAAGCCAGGAATTCCTAAATTATTCTAAAGCCTTTCCCAAGGTCGATAGAAAATACTACGAATTATTAACTCGATATATCCCTATTCGAATTAGATAATTAATAGCTAAACCAGTTCAAGAATTCCCACAAATAAATAGGCTTCACAATCCCCATGAGTATATTCCTATCTCACGAAAATTATGATTTGTCTCACAAGAACTATGCCTAAATTTCATCTCCCGAATCCATAAAGACATTCAAAATAATTCAACTGTTGGCCAGACAATTAAAAAGCATTAAGAACAATGAGAAAAATCCAATTCAATAGAATAACGAATGAATTGAAATAATAATAAATAAATCAAACCGTCATGTAATCGGCTACAATCAAAATCCTACTCGAATAGATCTAGAAGCTAAGATGCAGAAAAACTAAGAAAAATCATAGGGAATCCGTGGTCTTGTCGTCGCCCACAAATCTCCTCCTTGTGTTCTTCGCCCTAGCTATCGATCTTCCTCCTGCTCTCCCGATCGATCCATCCCCATTTTCTTCAGCCCTTCAATGCTTATTTATAGTCGTCCTCAGCCTCCAAAACGCGTCCGTGTGATTAGGTCGAGAACAGGCTCCAAAACGGCCCAGAAACGCAGAGTATTCAGCAGAAACCGCCCGGTGGGCCACGGCTCACTTAATATGTGCCGCGGCCCCTATCCTCCAGTGCCTGTTGCCTGGGCGCCTTTTTCCTTCTGGGCCGCGGCTCACTTAGGCTGTGCCGCGGCTCAGAGTACAGTTTGCTCGGGACTTTCAGGCCATCTTCGTGTGTCGCGGCTCACTTGGTTTGTGCCGTGGCTCATGACCAAAAATTGCTGTTTTCGTCCGTTTTTCATCGTTTCAGCTTCCGGACTCCGATTTCCTGCAAAACATATAAGAATAGTGCATTAAAAGCTCATTTATGCTGATTTAGGCTCAAGATGGATATAAAATAATGATATAAAAGCGCATAAAAATACGCCGAACACTAGTTCCTATAGAACACTAGATAAACAAAAGTTTATATTGAGAGAGAGGTTGAGCTTGGACCGATAGAAGACAAGCGGTTGTAACGGTTGTGAACTCGGACCGATCGAAGACGAGTCAAATTTGTGGTTGTTCTTGAGCCAATAGAAAAGGAAGTCGGAGAGAGGACGTAGGGAAGTTGCCGAACCTCTATAAATCTTTGCGTCTTTATTTTCCGCACTATTTTTCATTTATTCGCAAGAAATTTCGTTATTCCGCATTACCACTATTCACCCCCCTTCTAGTGGTAAATTTATCTCTTCAGTTGGTATCAGAGCGGGTCTCTTTTTAAAGGTTTAACCACCTAAGGGAAAAAGATCCGCAAATGGCACTTCTTGGCCAAATCGAAGGAAATGCTCTCAACCGTCCTCCTTTCTTCGACGGTTCCAATTTCATGACATGGAAAAAGAAAATGGCTATCTTCGTTCAAGCCTACGATATTGAAATTTGGAAAGTTATTGCTCTTGGTCCGAAGCTTGCTAAGAAAGAGGATGGATCATTGAAAAAGATCGACGAATTCAATGACGAGGATTGGAGAAGACCTCTACAATCACGAAAAAATTCGGACCTAAATGAATGCTATGCAAAACAGAAATAACTGACTACAACTCGACTAAAACTCGACCGTTTCTTCAGAGAGAAAAACAGTGTCGTAACATTGGTATCACACAAATAGAAGCACGAAAAATTCACTAATAAAGAGAAACTAAGACAAGCAAGGCTATCTAAGCAAACAACGAAAAGCAAATAAAAGCAAACACGAAAGCAAAACACTACTACGACCTAAAAAAAAATAGAAACTAGCAAACACACCAAACGAAAATGAACATAAAAAAAAAAAACTAAAAACTAAGCAACAAAAGCCAAAACCACGCAACACCAATATGATAGGCACAAATAAAAACAACGGGCACCAACACAAGCAAATAAAGATACAAGGCAAACAAGGTACTCACACGTAAAGAAATTAATAAAGCCGCACTTCTCCCCCCCCCCCAAACTTATTTCGCATCCTAAAGGAGGAATAAGTTTGAAAAGAGAAAGGAGTGGCTTTGTTAACGGAGTACCTGACCACTGTGGCGGAAATGGCGGGTTTGTCGGCGAGCTCGGATCATAGCGGGCATGTGAATCGGGGAAAGGAGCAAAGTGGTACATCTCGTGTAGCATTCGGTTGTAGTGGTCCTCCTGGGCCCACCTATCTTCCTGCCTCTTCCTCTCTTGCTCCCTCCAAGCAATCTCCTCTTGTCGCCACACTCTGTCCTCTTCGGCTCGTTTCTCCACGAGCTCGTACAACTCATTGACCCGAGTGGCAACAACACCCACCCGAGTCTCAACCTCGCCCAGCCGAGTTCCCAAAGAACCAAACTCGGTTGTCAAAGAACGCATACTCGCAAAATGATAATTATCTTGCGCCTGCATACTCTCTTCGTGCATCTCTCTCTCTCTCTCAAAAAATCTCGACTCAAAAGCATCAAAATCCGGAGCTCTCATCTGAAAACTACTACCTCCACCGGTGGGAATCTCGTCACGGCTACCCCCCTCGGGTATATCATCCAGCTCCTCCTCGGCTCCCTCCAAGAACGGCTCATCAATGGTCACCTCCCGGCGTTGCCTCTTACGATACGCATCCAACGGTCGGATAAGTGCCAAATGAGCCGCGGAGATCATACTCCACCTCGCATATACATCGGGCGCGTCGCCCATCACAGAAGTCAAGGTCGGAGAGGGGAGTCGGAAGAGGGACACGGTTTTGTTCCGACCGTGCAATTTCCAGTCGAACCCCTCGGTGAAGGCAAGCATCTCTTGCCTCTATAGTGTCGGTCTATCCAAATAGATGTCTCGGGACACCGACTCTCCTCTAATGTGCACCCCAAGATGCTCCGCGATAGGGGTCACGAACGCCCCAATCCCAATCCTCTGCTTCCCGGTCAGCCGGGCTTGTTTCTCCATGTGCTCAATCAGAAAACATCCGGCGTGCTTCCGTGTCCCGTTCAAGGCCGACCATAAAAGGTGAAGATCAGTGGACAAGCACGTCCCCGAGTCGGTACGGCTAAAAATCTTCGAGGTGAACAGACGGTGGATATAACGGAGAACTGGGTTCCTGATCGAAGAGGCCTTGGCATACGTCGGATTATAAATGAGAAGTGTCTCCTCCCTGCGGTAAATCATCTTGGACCACAGCTCTAAGTTTTCTTTGGCATGATCGCCCTGCTGGAATGACCCGTCCTCGGCCCCGTTGATAATGGCATTAACTTCGTCGGCCGAGAGCTCCCTTTCTATGTTGTCGAGGTTGAAGCGAATAGATTCCGGAGTCCCGTTCTCCCTAAAAACCTCAAGTGTGGACAGAAACTCCACGGTGAGCACGTGGTAAGCGAGATAGTTTGCCCGAAAAATTTGCTCAAACCCGCACTGTCTTGCTAGTAACATAATATCATCATATATTCCCATACCCCGAGCCGTCTCCTCATGCAAAAATTGGCAATGCTTGTGTGACATTCCGATAAGGTGCGACCACCTTCTTTTAGACTCTGGCCCAGTCAATCTTAGCTTGAACTTCTTCAGGTCGAGCGCAGCCGGGATCGGAATAGCCGGCACTACCTTTGTCGGAGCCTTTTCCCTCTCTGTGGTTGCCTTAGACTTTCCGGCCGTACTCGGCTTCGACTTCTTGCTTTGCTTTCCCATTTCAAAGTTCCTATAAAACAACCATCCAATCAATATCCAATAAGTAACTCATAATACAAACATTCAACGAGCATCGACATAATCCAATAATCCCACAATATCAACTAAGGGCCCTATAATGCACAATAAACATCAAAATCATAGACCCGACAGCCATATACTACGATCAACGAATCACACAACCTCCCCCAAACTTAGACTCCCCCATTTCATATTCAAAGGATCAAAATCACCACCCACAATAACAAAACAACACACTACGATCATATTAGGACAAATTCTCTCCAATAAAATCTAATTCATTAACAATTCAACTCATATCAATCCCAATTAACAATTCACTTCAACAAATTCACCCAATTTCAACAAATTCGAAATTAGGGTTCTTCCAATTTGGGGGTTTTTTTCAAAATTCGTTCAATTTCATCAATTAATCCCCCAATTCGAAGTACCCATGAACAATCAAGCATAGATAACATGTTTCCATCAAGATTCTATCAACAATCGGGCATAAAATTCAAAGAACATCAAAGTCTAATAAAAGCCCCAAAAAGTGGATCCCCAATTCGAAATGCATCAAAACTCCAAAAAGAATCCGTCAAAGTGCTTCAAAACATGTATAGAATTGAAAAACAAGAGGATTAAGAGTCGAAATTAGGTACCTTGATCGAGTTTTGAAGGAAGAAAAGTAGAAAGAAATCGCTTCTTGTGTTCTATCGGCCGATAAGTATGTAAGTGTGTGAGAAAATCGGGTGGTGAAGGTGTTTAAGAGGGGTATTAATCAACCGGGTCGAAGTGGATACTAGGCCGGGTATGTCCTATCGGGCAGGCCTATCGGCCGATAGGCTGGGCCGATAGGAACTACTGAAACTTACGTACCTCATATCGGGTGGGATATCGGTCGATAGGATCTGCCTATCGACCACTGCTTGTAACATAAAAATTTGTTTAATTTTCCTCAGACTATCGGCTGGGCCTATCGGCCGGGCCTATCGGCCGATAGGCTCGTCCGATAGGTTTGTCTGTCTCAAAATTTTTTTTCAACTTTTCCTACTTCGCATACTTGGTCCCGTTTTTGCTTGGATATGGCGATTAAAGACCTGCAAGTATCCAAAACTCGGCATGCATGGATTAGACCTTAACAAAACTAACAAAGCTACTACGAAACTAGAAACTACAAAAATCACGCAAACGAAAAATCGAAAACAAACGAATAAAACGAACTAATATACATACGTTGGGTTACCTCCCAACAAGTGCTACGTTTAACGTCTTTAGCTAGACGATACCTCATTCATTCCGGGTCTTCGAGGTAAGTAACATACTTCTCTTCTTGGTGCAAGGGCTTAAAATAGTGCTTCATCCGATGTCCGTTCACAATAAACTTGTTCCCATCTTCTTTCATCACGACACATGATCTGTTTTGATTTACTTGAAAGACGGTGTATGGACCAGTCCACTTTGACATCAGCTTCCCCGGAAATAGACGAAGCCGTGAATTGAAAACGAGCACTTCGTCTCCCGGGACAAAGTCCTTCTTCCGAATGCGATCATCGTGAAACTTTTTCGCTCTTTCCTTGTAAATCCTTGCATTTTCGAAAGCCTCGTTTCTCCATTCGTCGATTTTCAGCAGCTTCTCTCTTCTTGATCCACTAGCTTCAAGAAATTCGAAATTAATCTGTCTAGTGGCCCAATACGCTTTAACTTCCAGCTCCACCGGTAAATGATAGGATTTCCCAAAGACGAGCTGGTATGGAGACATTCCAATTGGAGTCTTATACGCGGTCCGATAAGCCCAAAGTGCATCATCTAGATATTTAGCTTGATCCTTCTTGTTCGTGACCGTCTTCTCTAAAATTTGTTTGATCTCCCGATTGGCGAGCTCGGCTTGTCCATTAGCTTGTGGATGATAGGCGGACGTAATCTTATGTTTAACTCCATATTTTGAAAGAAGGGTTCCTAACCACCTATTATTAAAGTGGCTCCCCCCGTCACTCAACAAAGCTCGTGGAGTCCCGAAACGAGTCAAAATGTTCTTATTAAGAAATTTAATCACCACTTTCGAATCGTTCGTAATCGTCGGCATCGCCTCAACCCATCTCGACACGTAGTCGACCGCAAGTAGAATATACGAATAGCCTCGTGATTTTGCAAACGGGCCCATAAAATCGATACCCCATACGTCAAACAACTCTACTTCCATAATAGTGTGCTGCGGCATCTCGTCTCTTTTTGCTATGTTCCCCAATCGTTGGCATCTATCGCAATGTTTCACAAAAGCTTGGCAATCTTTATGAATACAAGGCCCATAGAAGCCACATTGGTACACCTTCATGGCCGTTCGATTCGCTGCAAAATAACCCCCACTCGGTGCACTATGGCATTCTTCAATTATCCTTTGCCATTCGCTTTGTCGAACACACATGCGAATAATCCCGTCCGCGCACCTCCGATAAAGAATAGGGTCTTCCCAATAGTAGAATTTAACGTCATGGAAGAATTTCTTTCTTTGATGAGAAGAAAGACCCGTTGGAACATGCTTGATAGCAAGGAAATTAACATAGTCCGCGTACCATGGTGTATCATCGGCCAAGGCTAGGATATGCTCGTCTGGAAAGTTCTCCTTTATTTCGATCCTCGAATCTTCTCCCTCAACCGGCTTCTCGAGACGGGAAAGGTGATCGGCAACAACATTCTCGCACCCCTTCCTATCCCGGATCTCCATGTCGAACTCTTGTAGAAGGAGTATCCATCTCACTAATCTCGGCTTTGAATCCTTCTTGGCAAATAGATAGCGAATCGCTGCGTGATCGGTATGAACAATAGTGTGAGTGCCCACTAGGTAAGGTCGGAATTTGTCGAATGCATAGACCACATGAGCATCTCTTTTCCGTCGTGGTGTAGTTCATTTGGGCCGAATCCATCGTCTTACTCGCATAATAAATTACCCGGAAAAGCTTATCCCGTTTTTGACCCAAAAGCGGCCCCAACGCTTGATCGCTCGCGTCGCACATCAACTCGAATGGTGCACCCCAATCCGGAGTGATCAAGACCGTCGTCGAAATTAAGGCTCGTTTCAATGTCTCAAACGCCCTTAAGCAATCATCATCAAACTGAAATTTCGCGTCTTTCTCGAGCAAGGAACATAACGGCTTCGTGATTTTTGAGAAATCCTTAATGAACCGTCTATAGAACCCCGCATGGCCTAGGAAGCTTCGTACTGATTTAACATTGGTTGGAGGCGGTAATTTCTCGATAGCAACCACCTTCGCTCGATCAACCTCCAATCCTTCCGAAGATACTTTATGCCCCAGCAGTACTCCCTCTTGCACCATGAAGTGACATTTCTCCCAATTTAGAACAAGGTTCTTCTCCTCACACCGGGCAAGTACCAAAGATAAATTTTTCAAGCAATGGTCGAAAGATGAACCAAAAACTGAAAAATCATCCATAAAGACCTCCATTATGTTCTCGACTAATCCGTGAAAGATGGCCATCATGCACCTTTGAAAAGTTGCGGGTGCGTTGCACAAGCCAAACGGCATCCTCCGGTAAGCGAATACCCCATAAGGGCACGTGAAAGCGGTCTTGTGCTGGTCTTCCGGAGCGATAGCAATTTGATTGTACCCCGAATACCCGTCCAAAAAGCAATAATACTCGTATCCGGCCAAACGATCTAGCATTTGATCAATAAATGGAAGTGGAAAATGATCCTTCCTCGTCGCCGCGTTAAGTAGCCGGTAGTCGATACAAACTCTCCATCCCGTGACTAGCCTTGTCGCGATTAATTCATCTTTCTCGTCCTTGATCACGGTCATACCCCCTTTCTTAGAGACGACTTGAGTAGGACTCACCCACTCACTATCGGAAATCGCATATATCATCCCGGCATCTAATAATTTGAGCACCTCTTTTCTCACAACCTCTTGCATTCTTTGGATTTAATCTTCGTTAATTTGCACCCTCGGCTTATGATCGTCTTCTAGCAAAATCCGGTGCATACAAATAGAAGGGCTTATTCCCTTAATGTCCGAAATCGTCCATCTAATCGCCCCTTTGTGTTTTCGCAGCACCCGTAATAGCTTCTCCAAGTAAGTAGGTCCGAGAGAAGAAGAAACTATCACGGGATAAGACTCGTTCTCGCCCAAGAAGCAATATTGTAAGTGATCCGGCAATGGCTTAAGTTCTAACTTCGGCACCTCGATCGATCGGTCCTCAGCGACAACTCCCCCTTGAACGGGTTTGTTGACATCAAGATAGCATACGTCCTTCTCATTAGATCGAAACTCGTTCGCCTCCAACATTCGAACATACTCTGGCAATTCCTCGTAAATTTCTTCAACATCGGAATGTGAGTAAATGGAGTGTGAAATGCAATGCTCCAACAAGTCGGTTGGGGGCGGCATAATAGACTCAATTGCATAACATTCCTCGGGCGCATCCTCGGGCTTCTTCATTGCGTCATAGATGGAAATTTTCAGATTCTGATCATTAACCCGGAAGGTAAGATCACCCTCTTGGATGTCTATTAGTGCTCTCCCCGTCGCTAGAAACGGTCTCCCAAAGATCAATGGTTGATTCTCGTCCTCGGGCATATCAAGAACTACGAAATCGGCCGGGAAGACTAAGTGTTGGACTCTAACGAACACATCCTCCACAACTCCCCTCGGATAAGAGATCGACCGGTCCGCCATGAGTAGAGAAATGGTAGTCGGATTCATCTCCCCAATCTTCAACCTCTTAAAGATGGATAGAGGCATAAGATTGATGCTTGCCCCGAGATCACACAACACATTACGGAACGTTTGGTCGCCAATCATGCATGTAAAAGTAAAACGTCCCGGATCCTTCTGCTTGAGCGGGAGCTTGTTTTGAATGATAGCGCTACACTCCTCTGTCAAATTTATTGTTTCAAACTTCGCCAACTTCCTCTTGCTTGCCACAGCGTCTTTCAAGAATTTAACGTACCCCGGCATGTCTCTCAAAGCGTCTAGAAGTGGAATGTTGATATTCACCTTTTGAAACATGTCGATAAATCGTTGAAGCTTTTCATCATGTCTCGACTTGGCCAATCATGTGGAAATGGAGCTTTTACCTCAAAATCCTTCACATTCGAACTTCCAGAGCCTTTCGGCCGATAGGGGGTCGATAGGCTCCACCGCCGGCGTGCATGCAGGTATCGGGTGGGCTATCGGCCGATAGTCTTGGCCGATGGGCTCTTGTGTTTCATCTTCCTTCTCGTTCTCGGCTCCGGTTCTAGTACATCCTCGTTTCCATTTCTCAACTTCAGCCCCATGATTAATGTACCTTGTCCCACTCCGAAGCTCGATTGCGTTGCATTGTTGCGTCTTCGGGTTGGTCTCGGTCTTTGCTCGGAAAATGGCCGGCTTATGAAATCCGGCAGGCGTTCGCCATTTGACTCATTTGGGTCTCCACCATCGACATCCGCTTTGTCAAGGCTATCACCGAGTTTCCAATAGATGTCACACTATGCTCGAGAGCCCCGAACCTCTTATGCTTTATAAATAAAATCTTTTTGACTTGCCTCTAACCGTTCCAACATCTCTTCCATCGGTGTCTTAGCAATCGGCTCTTGAATAACCCCGTTTTTCACGTTAAATCCCGGTGGTGGCTGGAGAGCATTGTTTGGGTTGGCATAGGAGAAATTAGGGTGGTCTCGATTGTTCGGATAATAGTTCCCCCTATTTCCCCCTTGCCGGAAGTTTCCTCCTTGCACGTAATTCACATCCTCCTCAATTGCAATAGGCTCGTTTAGCTCTTCAAAAACTGCATTGACTCCCAAAGTCTTATTTTTTAGCATCTCAAGCTCTTTTTGTTGTCTTTCAAATTTTGCCTTCAAATCACCGTAGGCGTCCTCGTCACCGGATGGAACCTTTCTTCTCGTCATCTTCCTATCGGTCACCTCCTCGTAATCATTGTTAACTGCTAGCTCGATGAGATTCTTGGCCTCTTCATAATCGTTAGCAAGAAATCCCCCTTTCGATGAATAGTCCAACTCTCTTCTAGCCTTCCTCGTCAAACCCCGATAAAACCGAATATAGATTTCCTCCTTGTCAATTCCATGCTGTGGGCATTTGCGAAGTAGCTTCTTAAATCGGATCCATGCCTCGTATAAGTATTCATCCTCATATTGCTCGAATTGCAAGATATCATTGATTTGTTTTTGCACCTTCGAGGGAGGATAGAACTGTGCTAAGAACAACCGAGTCATCTCTCTCCAAGTACCAATTTCCTTCCGATCTAGGCTCTTGTACCAATCTAGCGCATCGTCTTCTAAGGAGAACCGGAATAGGCGGAGCTTAATGACATCCGGAGGCACTCCGTTTTGCTTGATGGTGGCACATATGTCCAAAAACGACTCAAGATGAGCGTTTGGATCTTCATTAACTCCTCCTCCGTATGTTTGAGACTTCACCGTAGCGATGAGGGACGGCTTAAGCTCGAAGTTGTTGGCATCGATCTTCCCCCAACCTCCTTCTTGATAATCGTCCAGCTTAGGTCGAAAGCGGGCATTCAAAGGAATCTTCTCGGGACGAGCGAGTTCTCGTGGTGGGTCAACAATGCCGGCCATGGTATCAACGAAAGGTATAGAAATAGTCTCGGTTCTCGCTTCTTGCTTCTTCCTCCTCAAAGACTTCTCGATTTCCGGATCCAAAGGAAATAAGTCCTTTCCTTGGGATCTTGTGATCATGCACCGCCTACAAGGAAGAGAAAACAAGATGTGAGAAAACGAGATCGAATATTAATAATAATAGTAAACAACCTAAAGTAACAATCTCTTCTTTTTCGAATTATCCCCTAAAGTTTTCTATCAACTCCCCAAACAGCGGCGCCAAAATTGATCATTTGGAATTCGCGTAGTATGGTTTTCAAATCCGATCAATTTTAAAATTTGTAAAACCTCGAAGTAATTCCAAGGTGTCGAACCCAAGGGAATTGATGTGTCGAAAATAAAGGAAGTAACTCTACTCAAAATTTGACTGCTATTTAGGAATCTGAAAGTTTGTTTTGTTTCTAATTATCTAACTTCAACAATCGAAATATAAAAATTAAATAAAAGATGAATTATCTAAATCAAGCAAATGAAGCAAATTAGCAAGATAAAATCACGAGATGAAAGTTAATTGATCCTAGGGTAGTATCATCTAATTGAGTTCACACAATTCATTCACTTGATTCCTTTTCCCCAAATTTTAATTCAATCCTAGAAATAATCACTCACCCGATCTAGAATTCCGATCAAGGCAACCTAGAAATATAGTTAATTTTAAACCCTTTTTCCCGCTAAGGCTCAAAGAATTTAAATCACTTAAAAAGCGCCAACTTATTTATCTATGATTTATCTTACTCCACTTAGGTCTTAAGATTAAATCATATTGTGCATCAAGTATTTCCACTAATTAATTAATCCTTCCGGCAAAATCAATTAGCTAACATGCATCGATTAAGGGCCCTTTAATCTAGCATGAGATTTAACACATCTTGATCACAAGCCTAGGATGAAAGGTAAAAAGGTAATCAAAGGAACATCATGTGAACATCAATTAAAATCACTAACCCTAGAATCAATCAATGGATTTAGCCAGACATAATTGAAATTAAACAAGAAATAGATGGAGAATGCATATTATTAATATGAAAAGAGAGATTACAACCCTTACGGATGAACTCTGAGTCTTCAATCTCCGAAAAACAATAATAATTGCTGCTCCAAAAAGTTCTAGTCCCCAAGAATTAATCTTGCCAAAATATGTAAAAGATTGCAAAAGATGATAAAAGATGAAAAAGAATGATCCAAGATAGTAAAACTATCTAGGAAATAAAATCTATCCAAAAGAGTCATAATCCGTCAAAATACGAGAGCTCGCGTAACAGCCTATCGGCCTGGCCTATCGGTCGATAGCTTGGCCGATAGTTGGTTCGTCGATCGACTTCACTTGGTAGGGCAGGAACACCTTTCGGACGCACCTATCGGCCGATAGGCTGGGCCGATAGGGTGGTCTGTCTCTTGCAAAAAAAATCCGTTTCTTCCGTCCGTGACTCGACTCTCGGTCCTTTGTCTCGTTTTGGGTCCTTTTGGCTCTAAAAACCTGCAAACACACTAAAACCAATCCAAACGCGTAATACAGCTCGACTAATCATAAATAAGCCAAATACGAGCACATTAATCACGAAACGAGATAAAAACCTAGTATAAAATCCTAGAAAAATGTGGTAAAATTACCACTTATCAGAGGAACACACACGTCAACTCACGAGCTACTCAACTTCTCTATTGCGCTCTCAATCCCGAAGAACTCAATAGGATATCGTCCTACGAAAGCACAAAGGAAATTTGGGAAATTCTCGAAGTCACTCATGAGGGAACCACCTAAGTCAAGGAAACCAAAATCAACATGCTACTTCATGACTACGAACTTTTCTCCATGAAAGACGAGGAAACGATCACAAACATGTTGGATCGATTTTCGGCTATAACCAATGGTCTTGCATCCTTCAGAAAGCCTATATCGAGCAGCGATAAAGCAAAGAAAATTCTTCGCTCATTGCCACGAGAATGGGATGCTACGGTTACCGTGATTATGGAATCCAAAGATCTCAACAAGCTTGAGTTTAGTGCCCTCATCGGGTCACTCATCAATTATGAGATCGTTCTCAAGTCAAGAGGCACCAAACCAAAGCTTCGGGAAAGAGTAGTCGCATTCAATGTTGATAGCGATGTTGAGGAAGATGTCCCCGAAGATGAAGACGACAAGGAACTTGCTCTCTACGCCAAGAACTTTAGAAGGTATAAAAGCCTAATTCAAAAGAGGCGAAGTTTTCTTGGTCGAGATGGCAAACCGGAGCAAAAGAAGAGTGGCTATACTCCTATAAAGAAGTTCGACAATAATTGTCGGAAATGTGGTCAAGCCGGTCACTATGCCAAAGAATGCCGAGGATCCACTTCAAAGCCTCAAATAGAAAGATTCAAAATGAAGGAGGTCCTAATCGCTTCTTGGAGTGATGACGAGGAGGAGATTGAAAGATCTCTAGATGCAAATCTCGCATTCATGGCACTCGACTCTAAAAGTAATATCGAGGTAAGTTCTAAACTCAATGATGACGAATATGATTCTTTTGATTTTTGTGATTCACAAGAAGTTCATCATGATGATGAGTTATTAAGTGCGTTTGAATCCTTGAACACGGAGTATGACGAGATGGTCAAAATAAACATATCTTTAAAGAGAAAAATAAAATCTCTAGAACTCGAAAACTCCTCTCTTCAAAACAAAGGCAAAACTATTGAGATCGACCATACCTTATGTCTTGAAAAGGAAAACGTTTTGAAAATCGAGTTGACGAAAACTCAAAAGGAGCTAAAATATATTTTGAACAAATTTACTCTCGGAAACGAGAAATTCGAAAGGCTTTTATCTATTCAAAAACCGCCTTTGCTAAAACACGGTCTTGGTTTCGATCCATTTAAACGGGAACAATCCCTTATCAACCTTGACAAAATAAAGAAAACCGAAACCGAGAACTCAAAAGATCCTTCCAAACGAGTTCACGATGTTAATGTTCGTTCAAAGTTGAGAACCATCAAAGTTAAACAAATATGGGTTCCTAAAGGGACAATTGTTCCAAATGCTATAAGCATAGTTAACTTTGGAGGACCCAAACGGGCTTGGGTACCGAAACAACCGAGAAATTCTATTTTTGTAGGTACCGGCACCAAGGAAAAGCAAGTGGTACATGGATAGCGGATGCTTAAGGCACAAGTGCGGCTCCGAGGACTTATTTGAAGACCTCAGATATCAAGAACAAGGACATGTGACCTTTGGGGATAATCAAAAGGGAAAAATCAAAGGTATCGGCAAAGTCGGTAAGGAACCTTCTCCCTCTATCAACAAAGTATTGTTTGTTGGAGGCTTGCATAATAATCTTCTTAGCGTTTCACAACTTTGCGACGAAGGTTTTAAAATTCTTTTTGAGCAAACGCATTGCAAGGTATTTAGAAATAATAAAATTGCATTCATTGGTTTGAGATGTGGAAACATCTATATTGTTGATCTTAATGATAAAAGTTCATTCAATGAAAAATGTCTTATTACTTTGGATGATAATGCATATTTATGGCATCGAAAATTGGGGCATACTTCTCTACCTATCATTTCTATTTTATCTAGACACGACCTCGTTCATGGATTGCCCAAACTCAAGTTTGATAGAAAGCATTTGTGTGAATCATGCATAAAAGGGAAACACACTCGAGAATCTTTTAAACCAAAATTCGAGGTTTCCACTAGTCGCGTTCTTGAACTTGTGCACATGGATTTGATTGGACCATCTAGACATGTTAGTTTAAATGGCAAACTTTACACTTTGGTTATTGTTGATGATTTCTCTCGATTTACTTGGGTTAGATTTTTAGCACATAAGGATGATGCATTTTCCGAGTTTTCTAAATGGTGTCGTTTGGTATCAAATGAGAAAAATCTCTCCATAATTTCTATTCGCACCGATCACGGAGGTGAATTTGATTGCACTCCATTTGAACTCCTATGTGATAAATATGGGATTAATCATAACTTTTGGGCCCCTAGAACGCCTCAACAAAATGGAGTTGTTGAAAGGAAAAACCGATCTTTGGAAGAAATATCGAGGACTATGCTTAATGAATACTCTCTTCCACGATATTTTTGGGCCGAAGCAATCTTTACGGCATGCTATGTGATTAACCGGGTTCATGTTCGTAGAACTCATCTCAAAACCCCATATGAATTATGGAAGGGCAAAAAGCCCAATATAGCTTACTTTCATCCTTTTGGTTGCAATATATTTATCTTAAACAATGGTAAGGATAACTTGGGCAAGTTTGATGCTAAATCCGACTCCGGAATATTTATTGGTTATTGCACTAATAGCAAAGCATATCGCATCTATAATATTAGAACGAATAAAGTTGAAGAGTCCATACATGTTAAATTCAATGATATGATCTCACCCCTGAGAAAGGTAGAATATTTTGATGATGCAGGTACTTTTCTGGATCCCTCACCCGAAGTGAAGAAAATTTCGGAAATCGAAACGAACACAATCATTGATTTACCGAAAGATTGGAGGCACATCAAAGACCATCCAAAGGATCTCGTGATTGAAAACATTGAAGACGGTGTTCAAACCCGAAGGAGAACCACCGAATTTATGGCTCATTGTGCTTTTGTATCCGAAATAGTTCCCAAGAATATATCCGAAGTTCTCGATGATGAAAGTTGGGTGATGGCAATGCAAGAGGAGCTTGTGCAATTCATGCACAATAATGTATGGAATTTATATCCCGCTCCTAAAGATAAAACAATTATCGGAACTAAATGGGTGCATAAAATTAAGAGTGACGAAGACGGTTATCCAATTCGAAATAAATCTCGTTTGGTCGCTCAAGGGTATAATCAAGAGGAAGGTCTTGATTATGAAGAAAGTTTTGCTCCCGTGGCTCGACTCGAAGCCATCCGCTTGTTATGTGCATTTGCCGCCCATAAAAAGATCAAACTATTTCAAATGGATGTGAAAAGTGCATTCTTGAATGACTACATTCAAGAAGAAGTCTACGTCAAGCAACCTCCCGGCTTTGAAGATCATCAATTTCCGGATCACGTCTACAAGCTCAACAAGGCACTCTACGGGTTGAAGCAAGCACCCCGAGCATGGTATGATCGTTTAAGTCAATTTTTAATTGTAAATGATTATAAAAGAGGCAAAGTCGATAATACCTTGTTTGTGAAAATATTGAATGATGATATACTTGTTTGCCAAATCTACGTTGATGACATTGTATTTGGAGCTACTAAAATCTTTGTGCCAAGATTTCTCTAACCTTATGAAAGGAGAGTTCGAGATGAGTATGATGGGAGAATTAACATTCTTCCTCGGGCTTCAAATCAAGCAATGCGAAGATGGAATCTTTATCCATCAAACGAAGTACTCAAACGACCTCCTCAAGAAATTCAAAATGGAAAGTAGCAAGGTGATATCTACACCAATGTCTTCATCATTGAAGCTTGAAAAAGATGAAAATGGCAAATCTGTAGATCAAAAATTATATCGAGGTATGATCGGATCTTTGTTATATTTGACTGCATCTAGGCCAGACATAATTTTTGCCACATGTTTATGTGCTCGATTCCAAGCTAATCCCAAGGAATCACATTTAATTGCTTGTAAATGTATTTTTCGTTACTTAAAATGGACTACTGGACTAGGTCTATGGTATCCTTCTTGCTTAGACTTTAATTTAATTGCATATAGTGACGCTGATTTCGGCGGATGTAAAATTGACAAAAAGAGTACTAGTGGTACTTGTCATTTTATTGGATCATGCTTAATATCTTGGGGAAGTAAAAAGCAAACCAGTGTAGCATTGTCTACAGCTGAGGCCGAATATGTCGCTGCAGGGAACGCCTGTGCTCAGGTGTTATGGATTAAAAATCAACTCCGCGACTACGGCATATATTTTGAAAATACCCCTATTCTATGTGATAATACCAGTGCAATTAATCTGAGTAAAAATCATGTGTTGCATAGTAGAACTAAGCATATAGACATTAGACATCATTTTCTACGCGATCATGTTCAGAAAAAGGATATTTGTTTAATTTTTGTCGGGACGAAGGACCAACTCGCTGATATTTTTAAAAAACCTCTTCCTGAAGAATCGTTTAATTCTATTTGTTTACAACTTGGTATGGGACATGTAGACAATTTTTGAAATAAGTTTTCTACTCAAGAAATCAATATCCTTGATTCGCTTCATTCGCTAGCGCGCGCTAGCTTCACTTCCTTAATGCGCGCTAATTACTGCTTTCGATAGCGTACGCTAACCATATCTGTCTTGCGTACACTAACTAAAACCTTTCGTATTCCATATCAGCTACTGGACAGTCCAGTAAGCTTCCTGTTCCTACCTAACATACGCTAACCTTATGTTTCTAGCGTACGCTAATTAAAAACCCAGTTGACTATATATATTCCGTACGACCCAGAAACACTCTCACCCTTTTCTTAACGTACGCAATCGCAAGAAACCTCTTCCATAAAAACCCTAGCCGCAAATCCGAACCTTCAAAACTTCCAATTTCTCCCTCAAAACTTCAAATTCCTTCAGTATGTCTAGCAAGGGATGCAAAACCATGGGGAAAACCTACAAACGCCCTCGCGATACCGAATACGACGCGACCCAATTTGTTTCCTACGCCGCATTGAAGGTGTTCTTCGATATCCTCCCTCAGGAGAATCTTACCGATTGCTATTTCTTTAATTTCAGCAGTCTTGAACGGGTTAAGGTTAGTATTCGTGAGTTCTTTGAAGCATTAGGGATAGCTCAGTTTGTGGAATGCAAGGAAATCATATACCCTGCTTGTGTCCATGAGTTTTATGCAAATTTGCACTTGGGTGACAGTGATGGTAATGGTGGATTAGTGCTTGGTAGCCTGGTGAATGGAACTGTGGTGAAGATTTCCTCGGAAATACTTCACGAGTTATTTGGTTTATCGAAGGATGGATATGATTGCGTTGGGAAAACTATTGCCGAAGAGTCTCTTGTGTCCGAAAGAGATGTCGCCGACTTTTTGTGCTCGAAAACGGTCATTCACTTTTTGCCGAAGAGTCTCTTGTGTCCGAAAGAGGTTACGGATGAAGTTTTTGAGAATAATGATTTCGGTATTCACATTCGATTGTTGTTGGCTGCCCCTTGATGCCAAAAGTTAATACCCAACACAAGCTAGTAGGCGTTGACAAGAATGTGGTGTATCATGTGTTGAAGGACGATAGGGTGAACTTTACCGGTATTGTGCTAAACTGGATGAAGGCGAAAGGGATTCATTTCGCTCAAATAATTACATGTCGAGGACTCGGAAATCAGGACTTCCTTTTGGCTCTATCCTCACGGTGATCTTCCGGCATTTTCATGTCGACTTGTCGAGTGAGGCACCCGTCCCGGTGTCTCGGGGACACGAAATAAGCGACCTAACCCTCAAAGCTATGCATTATGTTGAAACATACAATAGAGGTTGGGTGTTGTTTCCGTATCTCCGAGAAGATGATCAAGTACCGAAGGAGACGCGAATGCCAACACCGGTCGAACGTGTGACGTACCGAGGACCCCATACGCTTAGGGAGATACAAACCAGAGAATTTGTTCGCCATCCGAAGACGAAAGGCAAGAGACCGATGCGAGACGCCGTCACGGAGGAAGAAGAAAGTGATCTTTGCGCTCGGATGAGGAGCATCGAGACCTCTCAGCTTGAAATTCAAGAGGATGTTCGGTCTCTTTGCACGGAAGTCGGGTCTCTTCGTTCGAAAATTGGGGAAGTTCGTGGGCTGATCTTCGATTTCATTCGTTACACACATCCGTCGTTCCCATTCCCATCCTCCTCTACCGATCCAGCACCTTAGAATCTAGGATCTTGATGTTTGATTGTAGAAGCTTAACATTCGGATGGTCTTTATGTTTCATGTCTTGAAATTTTATGTATTACATTGAACTTTGTTTTAATGATATTTGCATTTAGCTTCATTTGGTATTTGCTGTATTATTGTCTATGTGATTTCGTTTTGGTTCATAATATTTGTTAAGAAGGCAACAATTCAGGGGGAGTTCCTTTTTGTTTATGTCGAAAAGGGGGAGAATACTCCAAAAACTGAAACGCACTAATATATCGAACAAGTTACCTTGATTCGAATCATTTAAAATGTTTTTGCAGGTATAGATTAAATGTTTTGACATCATCAAAAAGGGGGAGATTGTTGACTCAAAATGTATTTTGATGATAATTTCATTCAAAACATTTAATTAAATCAATCTCAGCACGCTGTTATATTGAAGGAGCAAAATGGTGTTAGCGCACGCTACCTATACCAGTGTAGCGCACGCTATCGAGGAATGCATATTCAGCCTAGTTAGTCAGCTGCAGTCCAGTGAAGTTACCTGATGGATAGCGCACGCAAGTATTTCAACATTTGCACACGCTAAATTACTACAGTTAGCGCACGCTATACAACAATATTAACGCACGCTATCGCATCATCCAATCAGAGGTCAGTGAGGTCTGGACAGAAAATGGAAACGGCTTTGCGCACGCTACAAACAATTATTTACGTACGCTAATCCAAGGACTTAGCGCACGTTATTCTACATTACTTGCGCACGTTACCGTATATGGTCAGTAGGCCAGTAGCTACTGGACTCAAGATGAGAAGAGCTTTACGTACGCTAAACAGGGTTACGTACGTAACTGGAGAAAACATTTAGTGCACGCTACGATATAAACATTAGCGCACGCTAAAAGTAGTCAGCATCTTACCGTTGTAGTTTCTACCGTTGGAAAGCAAGAGTCAATGAAGATCCGTGAAATCTGGAAAAGCTGGAATTAATTAATACTAGCGCACGCTAAGTTCAGATTTAGCCGTTGGATAAAGAGACGTTGGGGAGACAAACCAACACGTCCAAAGTCAAGATTGAAGAACTGTTGACCAACCGATAACGCACGCTACGGGTACATGACTAGCGCACGCTAGCCATACAATTTTACCACTGGAACAGTTTTGTGACCGTTCAGGAAAGCCAAGTCAGAATCGATAGCGCACGCTAGAAGACATAATTAGCGCACGCTAATAATACGATTTTCAGTATTTGAAGAATGGCTCTCACCTATAAATACCCATAGGACTTGGGTATCATTTACACACAACTTCAAGCATACAAGCATACAAGCATTCTTGAGCTCAAATTGCTACTGATTACTACATTATAAGTTGTGAGAAGGAAAGATACAAGAGTGATTTTCATTGTAATATCTATTATACTTTGTATTCTTCCATTGGATTGTAAGTGTTGCATCACTTACACTTGAGTGTAAGAGAAACGAATCCAGAGTTACTAATCCGGTGTTATTAGGATCTTTGATCCGGCATTGTTAGGATTATACTCCCATATTCGTATAGTGAGGATTATCTAGTTCCTATAGAACACTAGATAAACAAAAGTTTATATTGAGAGAGAGGTTGAGCTTGGACCGATAGAAGACAAGCGGTTGTAACGGTTGTGAACTCGGACCGATCGAAGACGAGTTAAATTTGTGGTTGTTCTTGAGCCAATAGAAAAGGAAGTCGGAGAGATGACGTAGGCAAGTTGCCGAACCTCTATAAATCTTTGCGTCTTTATTTTCCGCACTATTTTTCATTTATTCGCAAGAAATTTCGTTATTCCGCATTACCACTATTCAACCCCCCTTCTAGTGGTAAATGTATCTCTTCATCTACAGTTGGTAACCCGTGGCCGTACCCATTAGTATCGACCCCCAGAAGCCCCGTCGAATGCTCCAGGTGGGAAACCACTTCCGCGGCCGTACCCCTTAGTATCGGCCCCCAGACGCCCCATCGAACGCTCCAGGTGGAAGTTTAACCACACACGCACCCAAGTCCACTTCCGTGGCTGTACCCTTAGTATCGACCCCCAGACGTCCCGTCAAATGCTCTGGGTGGAAGGAAAAATAACTCAGACACCCAAAATATCATAATTCATCATTCATATCAAAACTGTAACACACATAACGGAATGTAATACATATACTTGCCTTGAATACACGATGAGACGGAAACGGTGAAAGGAACGGTCCGAATAATCTTCACAAATCCGTTTCTAATACAATAGTGATATACAAATAATCTCAATATTGCGGAAACGTAGGAATTCATCCTAATTCTACCCGTTGGAACAATTCGTCGGTCACTACGAAGTCATAAACGATTCCAATCTATTAACGGTGAAAACCTAGAAGTTTAATCCGATAAACTATATTAAAAGTAAGGGACTACGACTATATAATCACAATCTAATAACTTATCGAAGTTAAATTGGTTTCAAATGGTAAAATCATGTCAAAATCCCGAAATCCCCCAAAACTAGGGTTTTAACGAAATATACCTCGATTCGGACGGAGAAGGATGATTACGATGATGATAAACCTCACTTGGAACACAATAATAGATCTATGGAGAAACTCTACGGACGGCTCTGCACGAATCGCTCCAAGTCCCTGAAGAACTCCCGTCGCGAGCAAGGGAAAGAGAAAGAAGGAAAATAACGCGTCTGAGGTCAACTCAGGATTTAAAGACCTAACAAAGCATTACGTATGTTAACACGAATGGTTAACGTACATTACGATGTTTATGTACGCAACTCCTACGAGTTAACATACGTAAGAGCCCGGCAGATCAAACTGCCCGATTAGATGAGGTCGTTAGCGCACGCTATGTTAAACCGTTAACGTACGCTATAAAAAGCTTTACGTGCGTAACACACACACGCTAACGTACGTAAGGGATAGGCAGAAACTGGGCAGAGCCCACGCTGAAGGCCATAACGTACGTTACCACTAAGGCATAAAGTACGTTATGCAGGTATCGATAGCACACGCTAAAAAGCATGCATAACGTGCGTTATGCATACAGCAGTTCAACACTGCTGAACATTGTTTCTGCACAGGACGACACAAAGACGGAACACAACATAAGGATAGGACCCAAAAGCCTAAACACGAGGTATCCACAACGACGAAGCTAAGTGCCGAAAGAAAATACACTTCTGACTACCGGGGAATTTGAAATACAGCAAGGAAGATAAAATTCCCTAAACTTTTAGGAAATTACAAAACGGCCCAAACGTCCGGAAATCACGATACAACATCGGATCAACAATCCGAAATTCACAACATGAGTAACTCAACCATAAGAACTCATGAAAATAGGGAAATAATGAAATTGAACGAGTTTTACGAGGATCGAACGTGCATACGACAAAACATAACTCAAGACGAAAATACGTAAAAACATCTCCGAAACTCGTTCAAATGTAAAAATTCCAAGAACAATATAGATTCAGAATTCCAAAACAGTAACAAACGAGTCGTCCAAAATGAACATACACTAAAAATAGAAATTACCAAAAAAGAAAGTGCGGATATTACAGCACCTGTACGGTTAGCCAGAGTTAGTGAATTCTTCAGAGATCAACCCGAGGATGTTCCTATTTTTGAGGCAATCAAGACGTTCAACAAACATCTAGTATATGCTCAAGATCAAGTTCGAGACAAGATGGCTAAAATACTTCATTTCGATGCTAGAATGAAACCTGAAGTTCGGAAGTATATGTCTGGTCTTAGGTGTACTACGTTGAGGGAGTATTAAGATAGAGCGCTTGCGTATGAAATGGTGACAGTACCGGTACAGACAAATCCTAGTTCGAAGAAGCCGAAGTTTTCTGGCAGTTTTCGAGGAAGCGGATCGCGTAGGCCTCGACCTTCTGTGCAGTCTTCCGTTGGTTCACCTCAGCCCAGTGGAGGAGTGCAGAAAGTTTGTTTTAATTGTGGGAACCTGGGTTCATTTTGCCCCATCGATTGTTTTAAGAGTGGGAAGCAGGTACATCGAGCATCATACTGTGAGACCGCGAGTAGAGTCTTTGCTGGTCAGTCTCCTACTCCAACAGTTACAGTTGCGGGTCAACCAACTCCGAGTGTCGGACGCGGATCCACGGTGACTTTCTTGCTTGGATGCTCCATATGTCCCTTCTCGTCTCAGCGGCAGAGGAAGAGCCGAGCGTAAAGATACCCCAAGCACTGGGTCAGCTCCACCTCGATTGTATGAGATGAGACAGACTGATGATGTTGGGGTTGCGACTACGTCAGGTATTGTTTATATTTGTATGCACCCGGTAGATTTATTGTATGATTCTGGAGCTACTCATTCCTTTATATCGTTGTCTTGTGTACGTCGTTTGGGTCTTAATGGCCTATCTGTGTGTGAACTATTTACCATTGGATTCCCGAGTGGGGAAAGGATAGTTGGGGATCAGGAGATTATAAATTGCCATATAACTATTGATGGTAGAGATTGGCCATCCGACTTAATTGTAATTGATATGAAGGGGAGGATTTGATTCTGGGTGATGATTGGTTAGACCATCATGGGGCGTTGGTGGATTACCGTCGAAAGATAATTTTGATCATCGCACAGGATGGGACCGAACATGTCTTTGAAGGACAGAAATCAGGCACTTCAGGAAAAATTATTCGGGCCATGAAGTCGATAAAGTTATTGTGATAAGGCTGTATTGGCTATTGGTGCTACGCAATGAAGACAGAAACTGTTGAAGTTCAGTTATCCTCTATTCCAATCATGAATGAGTTTTCAGACGTGTTCCCAGATGATTTACCGGGATTACCGCCACATCGTGATGTAGAGTTTATTATTGAGCTAGAACCTAATGCAGTACCAGTGTCTAAAGTGCCCTATAGAATAGCCCCATCATAAATGCAAGAGTTGAAAAAGCAACTAGGTGACTTGTTGGACAAAGGTTATATTTGGCCTAGGGCCTCTTTATGGGGCACGCCGGTGTTGTTTGTACGGAAGAAAGATGGATCCTTACGATTATGTATTGACTATCGTGAGTTGAATATACTCACTATCAAGAATAAGTATTCGCTGCCACAGATTGATGATTTATTCGATCAATTGCAAGGAGATACGAATTTATCAAAGATTGACTTGAGGTTGGGATATTATCAGCTGCGAATTCGGGATTCGGATATTTCAAAAACAACATTTCAAACGAGATACAGGCATTATGAATTCGTAGTTATGCCATTTGGTTTGACTAATGCCTCGGCGGTATTCATGCAGCTCATGAATAAGACCTTTATAGAATATCTGGATAACTTCGTAGTGGTGTTTATTGATGATATCTTAATCTATTCTAAGGGTGAAACCGAGCATGCTGAGCACCTAAGAATAGTACTGAGTATTTTGAGGGCTAATAAGCTCTATGCTAAATTCTCTAAGTGTGAGTTCTGGCTGAAAGAAGTTGCTTTTCTTGGCCATATTATATCAGCCGAAGGTGTTCGAGTGGATCCTCAAAAAATTGAAGCAGTTCTAGCATGGGAACCGCCGAAGAATGTCAAGGAAGTTTGGAGTTTTCAAGGATTAGCTGGCTATTATCGTCGATTTGTCGAGGATTTCTCGAAAATTACCCGACTACTCACCCAGCTGCTACAGAAAACTCTGAAGTTTGAATGGAATGACGAGTGTCAGAAGAGTTTTGATGAGTTGAAGAAAAGACTGACAACGTCACCGGTTCTAGCCTTACCACAGGGGACGGAGGGTGTCGTTATTTATAGTGATGCCTCTAAACAAGGATTGGGATGTGTACTGATGCAAAACGAGAAAGTAGTAGCTTATGCATCTGACAATTAAAGCCATCTGAGATGAATTATCCTACACATGATCTTGAGTTAGCTGCTCTGGTGTTTGCGTTGAAGATTTGGAGGCACTATTTGTATGGTTCTTCTTGTCGAGTGTATACAGATCATAAGAGTTTGAAATATATTTTTACTCAAAAGGAGCTTAATATGCGTCAACGGCGATGGTTGGAATTGATTAAAGATTATGATCTTGATATTCTTTACCATCCAGGTAAAGCGAATGTCGTTGCCGATACTTTGAGCGTCAAGTCAATCGTGTTACAGAGATTGAATGACTTACCGTTCAACTGAAGCTCAGACAAGAGTTGTTTGATTTTGGAGATTGAAATTTGGCCCCAAGTAACTCAAGGACAATTACGCCTCCTTGAGGTCACATCCTCCGTGATTGAAGACATTAAGTCCAAACAGTTCGATGATCACTTTTGTGTACAGCTTCGAGAAGATGTTGTTAAAGGAAAGGCACCTGGATTCATAATATACGAAGACAATGTTCTTCGATTTCAAGATAGGATTTGTGTACCGAATTAGGATGGTCTTAAGCAAATGATTTTAAATGAAGCACATTCTACTCCGTACTCAATTCATCCGGGTACGAGTAAAATGTATACAGACTTGAATAAGAATTTTTGGTGGCCGAATATGAAGAAAGACGTAATAGAGGTCGTGTTGAAATGTTTGACTTGTCAGCAAGTTAAAGCTGAACATCAAAGACCTGCCGGGAAATTGCAACCGTTACCAATTCCAGAATGGAAGTGGGAAGATATCATGATGAATTTTATTGTGGGAATGCTAAGGACGCGAACTGGAATGAATATAATTTGGGTAATCATTGATCGACTAACCAAATCAGCACATTTTCTGGGCGTTAAAGATACCTGGCGACCAGAGAGATTGGCTCGTTTATTCGTCATAGAGATTGTGAGACTCCATGGTACCTCAAAGAGTATTGTTTCGGGTCGCGATGGTCGTTTTGTATCACACTTCTGGCAAGCAGTACATCGAGCACTCGGTACTGAACTGAATTTCAGTACTGCTTATCCCCTCAGACGGATGGACAGTCGGAGAGAACCATCCAGACATTAGAAAACATGTTGAGAGCTTGTGCGTTGGATTGGAAAGAAGATTGGGAGATTCATTTACCATTGGTTGAAATTGTGTATAATAATAGTTGGCATAGTTCGATCGGAATGGCTCCATTTGAAGCGCTATATGGGAGATGGTGTAGGTCGCCAATTTATTGGGACAAAATTTATGAATTACTTGGAGTAGAACCGGACTTGATAATTCAAACAAGGTAGAAGATTGCTTTGATCCAACAGGAATTGGTAACGACCTAGAGTCGACAGAAGTCATATGCTGGCGTTCGACGTCGACCATTAGAGTTTCAGGCGGGCGATCATGTATTATTGAAGGTATCTCCGACGCGTGGAATTCTTCAGTTCGGTAAAAAATGGAAGCTTAGTCCTTATTACATTGGGCCTTTCGAGATCCTGGAGAGATTAGGTGAAGTAGCTTATCGACAAGCGTTACCTCCAATGCTTAGTCACGTTCATAATGTGTTCCATGTTTCACAATTGCGTAAGTATATTCCCGATCCCAGCCACATTATTGATTACAAGGATATTGAAGTTAATGATAATGCTACATACGAAGAGCGACTGGTAGCCTTATTGGAGCGACGAGTGAAACAATTGCGACGGAAAGCAATTCTGTTAGTAAAGGTCCAATGGTCTAAACATGGAATTGAGAAAACTACTTGGGAAACTGAAGACAGTATGCGAGCCCGGTACCCTGTGTAATATCCGGATTTATTACTGTGTATTTCATCTATATTCAAATCCTGTATTATTCGGATTTGTGGTTTTGATTATTGGAGTACGATATTTCTTGCATTGGCATCCTTGTACTTAAGTATAACAATATGCAAATTTTCTCATGCAAACTCGTGATAGCGCACGCTAAGAATGTAGCTTAACGCGCGCTATCGTCTATTACTAGCGCACGCTACGTATGTAGGAGTTGCGTATGCTAGACACTGAATTATTGAGGTAGGCGGCTAGCACATGCGCCAGCCGGGACATGGGTCCGGATAAGATTCCAGCGGACGAACCTGGACAGATTTGGAGTCAACGCTTATTAGCGCGCGCTAAGTATGTATTGTAGCGTGCGCTAATTAGCTGAAGTGCAGAATATTATAAATGAGACAACAACCCGTTTTGGCTTACATTTCCTTCGTCCATTCTTCATTCTTGAGAGGCCAGAGAGCTATAATCATTCTTCTAACACACTTAGAACACATCTTAGTGATCCTTGAATATTGGTTATCACTTGTGAGTGATCATTGAAGAGAAGTAACACCTTGGAGTGGCACATAACCAACCGGAGTCGGATTCTACCTTGTGGTTCAGTGATTTCGTCATATTAAGGTATGTTGATTCTATCTTCAACTCAAGATTCGTGTTATGGAGAATAAGATGATCATGTTAGCAAATATTGATCTTCTTGGAGGAATTATCCAAAGTACATCATGTTTGGAATATTGAGATGAATAGGCCTTAAGTATCTTGATGATGAACATCATGATTCGAATCTTATTACATTGAATAAGTAGAGGAAGCTTTTATCTTTGGTAATCCAAATCTAGTAGGTGTTTTCATAACAATCATGAACTTGACTTTTACATCATTATTGTTAGACAAATCTATAGGGTTGATCATGGAAGGATTTATTGTGTAAAGATGGAACATTATTCAAACTTCAGAGTGATAGTTTTCATTGATATAAAGGTGTTGATATCAACCGTTAAAGCCTTCCGAATCATCGCATGAAGAATTGTATTTGAAATGGAATATGGTTTCATAATAGTATATATATTCTTGAATCCGAAGTTGTTGTTATCCGTAAAATCATTCATAACCATATGAACATGATATTCATGGAGGTAACATGAATTAACACTGAGGATTTCATTTGGTTTGATCATGTTGAGATTCGTCTACTGCCCAGTAGTAAACTGCCATGCACAGTTAGCGCACGCTAAGCTATGTAGATTAACGTGCGCTATCGAGCATGAGTTAACGTACACTACGTTTGGTACGTAACGTATGTTAGGCCATCAGTCGAGTCAGTCGGATGATCAGTGAGGCACTGACCACGCCTGGTTAGCGTACGCTAGGATGTGTGTACTGCGTGCGCTAACGAGTAGCATTAACGTACGCTACATAGGATTCGTAGCGTGCCTTAAGCGATCCAGACAGATTGCATATTAAGGACTTCCTACCGTAATATTTGAATTGCTAGAAGTTCGTACGACATGAGATGAATTCTATACTATTTCTTTTGTTAAGGTTTGGGCTTAACACGTGGTTGATCGAAGGGGACGACCTTAGAGTATTTTGATATTCGTGGAAGTTTTATTCTTGTCAACGAGCCGAGGCAAGTACTCTAATTAGAATTGTTTATATTATGACAATTATGATGTGATTGTATCGTGTAAATATGTTGTGATTATATGTCCACCATGCGTTGATCCGACGGGAATTATCATGGGAATCTATAGCTGTGTGCGCTGGATCGTTGCACAGGTAGTTCCACCATGTGTTGGTCCGACGGGATCATCATGGGAATCTATAGCTGTGTGCGCTGGATCGTTGGAATACCATTAGTATGTTGAAACTGTTATGATATGATATGTGTTGTGGATATTTCTCGTTGGAGAAACTTGTTATGATAAAATTGTTGATTATATCACTGTAGTATGATTATTGTACTTGTAATAGCATCGTTGTGCTAACCCCTTCGGGGGTGAACATTTGTGTATGTTCAGGATCCAGGAGAGTGGGGAAACAACCACTGGAGATGCATGACGACGAGGGTGCAGAGTGATGTTCCGGCCGGGTTTACTGTCCGTTGTTTGTTGGTTATTTCAATAAGTACTCGAGTACGTCGTCAGTTTATAATGTTTGGATTTTAGTGATGTAATAATAACTCTTCATTGGATATTTGTATTCTCGGTATTGAACCAGACAATTGTATTTTATTTCAGTAATTTCATAAATTGGTATCTGTTAGTGTCATTTCTTTTATTCAGCCTTGTAAATTCTTATGTAAAGGATTTACGGCGCTGTAATATTCCTGAATATATCGGGGGTGTTACAGAATATGGTATCAGAGCTAAGATTATGGATATCTTGGCCATTGGGTTAAAATAGGGGTCATTTACGTCTTTTGAGGTAACCGGCCGTGAATGACATCACTGTACTGCCTACGTCTTCATGCAAACGGTGGTTGTAAGTTCCTAAACTCTATCTCGTTCTCTTTACATGTTGTACCTTCTTATACTTGAACATTAGAACGATGTTGTTTCCTGTATATTAAGTATTTGTGCTTACAGTATGTTGAGAGGCGGATGTGGACGTGGTCGCGGTCGTGGACGTGGACGAAGGAATGCTGAAAGGGAGGCGTCGCCTTCTAATCAGGCTAGTCATAGCTCCGGCGAGCCGCAACAATCCATCAATAACGAACCGGAACCTGCTGTACCAGAAATCCTTCGTCAAGTGGTGAATCAGATGACTCAGTTCGCTCATGTCGTGGACCGAATGCAGATGGTAGTGGGACTTCAGCAGGGAGATGGACCGCAAAGGATCCCAGAAATGGGAAATCGAGGTGATCGATGGTTGCAAGAGGTAGCGAAAATGCAACCACCCAAATTTTACGGCTTTTCCGAGACTCCCACTTGGGATCATTGGTTGAAGGAATTGGAGAAAATTTTTGCTGGAATTAATTGCCCAGACGACAGGAGAGCTCCTATTGCCCAATACTTTCTGATTGGGGAGGCATCCGAGTGGTGGGAAGCTATCCGACCTGCAGATCATGATGCTGATTGGACAGAATTTAAAATGATAATGGAAGCTCAGTACTGCCCTCGTCCTGTGAGGGAAGCCAAAATTCGGGAGTTTTTCTCTGCTCAGCCATCAGACAAACTCGTATCCCAGACAATTAAGACGTTTAACCAGCAGTTAGCATTTGTTCGACATCTGATCAGAACAGATGTGGAGATGATGATTCATTTTGAAATGAGGATGAAACCAGAAATCCATAGGTACATGTCCGGTTTTGAATGTACCACTCTCCGCCAATACCAGGATAAGGCGTTGGCGTACGAAATAAAAGAAGCAGCAATGGAGAAGTTTATGGAGTCGAAGAAACAGAAAGTCTCTGGTACTTTTACAGAGCACAAGAGCAGTGGGGCCCGCAAGGCCCAGTTTTCTTTTTCTTTTAAGAAACCTCCGCACCCATCTAAGAGTTGAAAGAATTACGGAACAATGTCAACCACGACGGATATATCTAGGAAGTGCTTTAACTGTGGTCGCCCAGGCCACCTTTGGCGTGATTGTTTGCGCACTCCAGTTACATGTTTTGACTGCGGACAGGAAGGGCACCGTGCGACGTTTTGCAAGGATGCCACCAAGTACAATGGAACCCGTTCATCGCAGCCAGTTCAGAAGGAAGCTAGTATCCAACAGACGCAGCAAAGTGTTCAAATGCCTCAAAATTTTGGCCGCGGACGAGGCAGAGGACAATGGGACCGAAAGGGCACATCGAGTGCCGAATCTGTTCCCCCACGTCTGTACGAGATGAGGAAAACAGACGATCAGGATGCTGCTGTCACATCAGGTACTGTCCAGATCTTTTCCGAGCCAGTTAGCGTTTTATTCGATACAGGAGCTACGCATTCTTTTATATCCTTGTCTTGTGTAAATCGTTTAAATATTTCCGGTTTTCATGCTTGTGAACCTTATGTTGTTGGTTTACCGAGTGGAGAGAGGATTGTCGGGAACTTAGAAACCAGAAATTTCCTTGTATCATTTGGAGGCAGAGAGTGGCTCTCAAATTTGATTGTAATAGAAATGCAAGGAGACGACCTGATACTCGGAGACGATTGGCTTAATCGATATGGAGCAATTGTAAACTACCGAAGGAGGAATATCTCGCTGATCGCTGACGATGGTTCCGAAGTACTGTTTGAGGGATGGAAACCAGGAAGCTCAGGAAAGTTGATTAAGGCGATGAAAGCTATCAAATTGTTGAAACAGGGCTGTACCGGGTACTGGTGCTATGCAATGAAGAAAGAAGACGAAACTGTAGAACTTTCATCCATTCCTGTTGTTAACAAATTTCCAGATGTATTTCCTGACGAGTTACCTAGACTACCTCCACGAAGGGATGTAGAATTTACCATTGAGCTGGAACCCGGAGCTACACCAATTTCTAGGGCTCCGTATCGTATGGCACCTACTAAAATGTATGAACTGAAGAAGCAGCTGGAGGAGTTACTGGATAAAGGCTATATTCAGCCAAGCGTTTCACCCTGGGGAGCGCCAGTCCTTTTTGTCCGAAAGAAGGATGGATCGCTTCGACTGTGTATTGACTATCGAGAGCTGAACAAGATGACGATTAAGAACAAGTATCCGTTGTCACGGATTGATGGTCTATTTGACCAGTTGCAAGGGGCAATAGTATTTTCTAAAATCGATCTGAGATCAGGGTATCATCAGCTGAAGATTAAAGAATCTGATGTTCCGAAATCAGCGTTCAGAACTCGCTACGAACACTATGAGTTTGTAGTGATGCCGTTTGGTCTCACTAATGCACCTGCTGTATTCATGCAGTTGATGAACTGAGTGTTCATCGAATATTTGGATAAATTTGTGGTCGTGTTCATTGATGACATTCTGGTGTATTCTAAGAACCCGGAAGAGCATGCACAACATTTGCGGATAGTATTAGGACTTTTGAGAAGCGAGCAACTGTATGCCAAACTCTCTAAGTGTGAATTCTGGCTAAAGGAAGTAATGTTCCTCGGTCATGTGGTATCAGCTGAAGGAGTCCGAGTAGATCCGCAGAATATCGAAGCGGTTTTGGATTGGAAGCCTCCAAAGAATGTGAAAGAAGTCCGAAGTTTCTTAGGACTTGCTGGGTATTATCGTTGGTTCGTGGAAGGATTTTCCAAAATTTCCCGCCCACTTACTCGACTCCTGCAGAAAACTCAAAAGTTTGAGTGTAACGAGTCGTGTCAGACTAGTTTTGATGAATTGAAGAAGAGATTGACGATGGCACCGATTCTACCACTTCCACAGGGAACTGGGGGATTTATAGTTCTGATGATGCTTGAACCAAGGACTCGGGTGCGTATTGATGCGTAATGCCAAGGTGATCGCTTATGCGTCGCGACAGCTAAAACCTTATGAAGTGAATTACCCAACACATGATTTGGAGATAGCGGCAGAGTTTTGCTTTGAAAATCTGGAGGCATTATCTGACGGACTCACCGCCGATCTTTACGGATCACAAGAGTCTCAAATACATCTTCAGTCAGAAAGAATTGAACATGCGGCAAAGAAGATGGTTAGAACTGATTAAGGACTATGACTTGGAGATTTTGTATCATCCAGGCAAAGCGAATGTAGTGGCCGATGCATTCAGCCGCAAGCCTGTTTCTATTCAGATGCTGGAGACTCTGACCTCCCAACTTAGTCTTCAACGAGAGATGATTCGAGAAGGAATTGAAGTGTGGTTACAAAGAGTCCAAGGACAACAGTGCGTGATGGAATTAACTTCGTCATTAACCGAAGAAATCAAATATAGACAGGCGGATGATCCTCTGATGATTCGGTTATGTGATGAAGTGATCCAAGGAAAGGCCCTCGGATTCCTAATTCATGATGATGGAGTTTTGAGATTCCAGAACCGACTCTGCGTTCCTGATATCGATGTTCTGAAACAAACAATTATGAAGGAAGCTCACAGTTCGCCCTATTCTATCCACCCGGGCACTAGTAAGATGTATAAAGACTTGAAGCAGAATTTCTGGTGGAGCAACATGAAGAAAGATGTAGCGGACTATGTTTCGAAATGCTTGACTTGTCAGCAGGTTAAAATCGAGCATCAACGGCCTGCCGGGATGTTGAAACTGCTCCCGATTCCTGAGTGGAAGTAGGAGGACATATCGATGGACTTTATCACTAGTATGCCGAGAACCAAGACCGGAATGAACATGATTTGGGTGATAGTTGATCGTTTAACCAAATCAGCTCATTTTCTAGGCATTAAGGACACGTGGGGACCAGAGAGGTTGGCATGAGTATTTATTTCGGAGATAGTTCAATTGCATGGTACGTCGAAGACCATTGTTTCTGATCGAGATGGACGTTTTGTGTCTCACTTTTGGAAAGCAGTTCATAAGGCCTTGGGAACCGAATTGAACTTCAGCATAGCTTATCACCCACAGACTGATGGACAATCCGAGAGGACTATTCAAACGGTGGAAGATATGCTGAGGGCTTGTGCTTTAGATTGGTCAACTGATTGGGAAGTTCATCTACCGTTGATTGAATTTACCTACAACAATAGTTGGCATGCTTCCATTAAGATGGCACAGTTTGAGGCATTATACGGGAGGAGATGTAGATCGCCCCTATGTTGGGATGATTCATCAGACTTAATCGGGACGGAACCAGATTTGATCGTACAGACTCGAGAGAAGATAGCCTTGATTCGTGAAAGGCTGTTGACCGCTCAAAGTCGCCAGAAATCTTACGCAGACGTACGTCGTCGCCCTTTGGAGTTCAATACGGGAGACCACGTACTTTTAAAGGTTTCTCCTACTCGGGGAATACTTCGTTTCGGAAGGAAAGGAAAGCTGAGTCCGAGATATATCGGACCATTTGAGATCCTTGAGAGAGTTGGAGAGTTTGCATACAGATTAGTATTGCCGCCGTCGTTGAGCCATGTTCATAACGTGTTCCACGTATCCCAGTTACGTAGGTATATACCAGATCCTAGTCATATCATTAATTTCGGCGAGATCGAAGTTGCTCAAGATGGGACATTTGAAGAAAGACCGGTCAAGATACTCGAGAGTCGAGTTAAGTAGTTGAGGAACAAACCAATCGTTTTGGTCAAAGTTCAATGGTCACGCCACGAAGTGGAAGAAGCCACATGGGAAACGAAAGATGGTATGAAGTCCAGATATCCCGAATTATTTTCGTCTTGAGTTTTGGGACGAAACTCCTTTTTAGTAGGAGAGTATGTAATATCCGGATTTATTACTGTGTATTTCATCTGTATTAAAACCCTGTATTATTCGGATTTGTGGTTTTGATTATTGGAGTACGATATTTCTTGCATTGGCATCCTTGTACTTAAGTATAACTATATGCAAATTTTCTCATGCAAACTCGTGATAGCGCACGCTAAGAATGTAGCTTAACGCGCGCTATCGTCTATTACTAGCGCACGCTACGTATGTAGGAGTTGCGTGCGCTAGACACTGAATTATTGAGGTAGGCGGCTAGCACATGAGCCAGCCGGGACATGGGTCCGGATAAGATTCCCGCGGACAAACCTGGACAGATTTGGAGTCAACGCTTATTAGCGCGCGCTAAGTATGTATTGTAGCGTGCGCTAATTAGCTAAAGTGCAGAATATTATAAATGAGACAACAACCCGTTTTGGCTTACATTTCCTTCGTACATTCTTCATTCTTGAGAGGCCATAGAGCTATAATCATTCTTCTAACACACTTAGAACACATCTTAGTGATCCTTAAATATTGGTTATCACTTGTGAGTGATCATTGAACAGAAGTAACACCTTGGAGTGGCACATAACCAACCGGAGTCGGATTCTACCTTGTAGTTCAGTGATTTCGTCATATTAAGGTATGTTGATTCTATTTTCAACTCTAGATTCGTGTTATGGAGAATAAGATGATCATGTTAGCAAATATTGATCTTCTTGGAGGAATTATCCAAAGTACATCATATTTGTAATATTGAGATGAATAGGCCTTAAGTACCTTGATTATGAACATCATGATTCGAATCTTATTACATTGAACAAGTAGAGGAAGCTTTTATCATTGGTAATCCGAATCTAGTAGGTGTTTTCATAACAATCATGGACTTGACTTTTACATCATTATTGTTAGACAAATCTATAGGGTTGATCATGGAAGGATTTATTGTGTAAAGATGGAACATTATTCAAACTTCAGAGTGATAGTTTTCATTGATATAAAGGTGTTGATATCAACCGTTAAAGCCTTCCGAATCATCGCATGAAGAATTGTATTTGAAATGGAATATGGTTTCATAATAGTATACATATTCTTGAATCCGAAGTTGTTGTTATCCGTAAAATCATTCATAACCATATGAACATGATATTCATGGAGGTAACATGAATTAACACTGAGGATTTCATTTGGTTTGATCATGTTGAGATCCGTCTACTGCCCAGTAGTAAACTGCCATGCACAGTTAGCGCACGCTAAGCTATGTAGATTAATGTGCGCTATCGAGCATGAGTTAACGTACACTACGTTTGGTACGTAACGTATGTTAGGCCATCAGTCGAGTCAGTCGTCTGATCAGTGAGGCACTGACCACGCCTGGTTAGCGTACGCTAGGATGTGTGTACTGCGTGCGCTAACGAGTAGCATTAACGTACGCTACATAGGATTCGTAGCGTGTCTTAAGCGATCCAGACAGATTGCATATTAAGGACTTCCTACCGTAATATTTGAATTGTTAGACGTTCGTACGACATGAGATGAATTCTATACTATTTCTTTTGTTAAGGTTTGGGCTTAACACGTGGTTGATCGAAGGGGACGACCTTCGAGTATTTTGATATTCGTGGAAGTTTTATTCTTGTCAACGAGCCGAGGCAAGTACTCTAATTAGAATTGTTTATATTATGACAATTATGATGTGATTGTATCGTGTAAATATGTTGTGATTATATGTCCACCATGCGTTGATCCGACGGGAATCATCATGGGAATCTATAGCTGTGTGCGCTGGATCGTTGGACAGGTAGTTCCACCATGTGTTGGTCCGACGGGATCATCATGGGAATCTATAGCTGTGTGCGCTGGATCGCTGGTCCGACCGAGGCTTCTGTGGTTCACTTGGTAGGGTTGTACAGCCAGAGGGGCCTGGCGAGGTCTCTTTGTGGAGTGGTATGTATATCGCGTGAGGTATAGTACCAGTATAGCCCCCGTTGTTTTGTAATGATGATTGTGATATGGTATTCCAGAATATTTGTGATGGCACTGTGATTCATGCTGTTTATTCATTTGTTGTACATATTCTAGAATCATTATACTTGCACCGGCTGTTTGCTGACCCATTTGGGTGTGAATACTTTTTCTGTATTCAGGTACAGGTCCAGAAGGCGATACGACACAGGACAGACACGAGCTTGATGGGCAGCATTGATGTCATGTGTCATTCCCGAGTTGTAGTTGTTTGGTTTGAGAAGAATGGTGGTTTGTTTTGTACTCGCGCGAGTACCGTCATGTAATATGTATTTTGGTGTGTTATTTGGTCGTTTGGTAATGATGTTGTATCAGTCATAGTTCCTCGGAATAATGTGTCGTTCGTTGTGGTGTTGAGTTGTTTTAAAGTGATTGTTGTTAACATCTCATGTATTCCGTGGATGTAAACTGTTAATGTGGTTTTATGTCGGTTTAAGCCTGGTAGGTTCTCCAACAAGAATCTACGGCGCTGTAATATCTCCGTATATCATGGGGGTGTTACAGGTTGTCGTATCAAAATGGTTCGATGCGATAGACACTACAAAAAAAACAGTTTTTACCGACGCCATTTACCGACGCCCGTACCCGCCGTTGTTAAACTTATAATTTACCGACGCCATTACTGACGCCCGTTATTTAATTGATTACCGACGCCATTGCCGACGACCGGTTCGCAGACTTATTTTTTTTTCTTTTTTATTTACCGACGCCACTTCGGCGTTGGTAAATTTGTATTTTTATCTTTTTTTTCTTTTTTCACAATTAACGACGCCGTTTACCGACGCCATTTTGGCGTTGATATTTTTTTTTAATTTAACGACGCCATTTACGCCATTACCGACGCCATTTCGGCATCGGTAAATTTTTTACACTATCCCACATCGAAAAAACAGTAGTGTTTTATGTGGTTTATAAACCAAAATCTTTCTCAACCATTTGAAATTGAATGGAGCCCGAACCTGACCCGCCCGGACCTGGACCTGACCGAACCTGACCCGCCTGAGCCCGGACCTAACCTGCCTGAGCCCGAACGTGACCCGCCTGAGTCCTGGCCTGACTTTTTTAGATTTTTTTTAATTTAACGACGCCAAAAATGGCGTCGGTAAATGGCGGCGGCGGTAATGGCGTCGGTAAAAAATTACCGTCGAGCGTTTTTCCAACGGCGGATTGTCGTCGATAATGGCGTCGGTAATTTTTTACCGATGCCATTTTCTGTTTTACCAACGGCGTTTGGCGTCGGTAAAAACTGTTTTTTTTGTAGTGAGAGGAGGTGAATATGTAGCGCCGCTTGAGGAATTATGCAACGAGAGTGGTATAATTCATCAAACAATAGCTCCATATGCCCCACAATCTAATGGCATTGCTGAACATAAGAATAGAACACTTAAAGATATGATGAATGTCTTATTAATTAGTTCAGGGTTGCCCCAGAACATATGGGGGGAAGCTGTCTTGACAGCCAACTACATACTGAACAAGATTCCACGCAAAGGTAAGGATGTTACTCCTTATGAGTTGTGGAAAGGTAGAAAACCATCATACAAATATCTCAAAGTATGTGGGTGTTTGGCGAAGGTTGAGGTGTCTCTGCCTAAACAAGTTAAAATTGGTCCTAAAACGGTCGATTGTATCTTTATTGGGTATGCACTGAACAACAGCGCTTATCGGTTTGTTATCCACAAGTCAGAAGTACCTGATATGACTGTGGGAACAACAATTTAATCAAGGAATGCTATATTCTTTGAAAATATATATCCTTGTAAGGACAATGATAAAGCTGAGAACAATTTTAGCAATAGAGTTGAAGATGAAGCAACAAGTTCAAAATTTGTGGATGTAGATCCAAAGTCACGTAAACGATCGAGATCTAATCAGGAAGATGTAGAACTAAGATGTGGTAGTAGGGTTAGGACACCAAAGATATTTGGACCTGACTACATAGCATTCATGTTGGATGAAGAACCGACATCGATCAAAGTAGCTTATGCTAGGCCAGACGGGTTGCTCTGGAAAGAAGCTGTTCAGAGTGAAATTGACTCAATTTTACAAAACCAAGCTTGGGTTTTGGTTGATTTACCTGAAGGTTGTAAGTCCTTAGGATGCAAATGGATCCTTAAAAGAAAGTATAATGCTGATGAGTAAATTGACAAGTATAAAGCTCGTTTAGTAGTCAAGGGTTTCAAGCAAAAAGAAGGATACAATTTTTTCGATACCTATTCATCTGTAATGAGGATTACGTCTATTCGAGTGCTTCTCGCGATTGTTGCTTTGCACAATCTTGAGGTTCATCAAATGGATGTTAGGACTGCTTTTCTGAACGGTGATCTGGATGAAGAGATCTATATGGAACAACCTGAAGGGTTTGTAGTACCTGGACAAGAGAAAAAGGTCTGCAAACTGGTTAAGTCTCTATATGGATTAAAACAAGCTCCACTACAGTGGCACTTGAAATTTGATAATGTAATGTTATCAAATGGTTTTAATATAAACGAGTGTGATAAATGCGTTTATATTAAGAACACTAATAACGGCTATGTTATTGTGTGTCTTTATATAGATGTCATGTTAATCATGTGTAGCAATATACAAGTGATTAACGACACTAAGAACATGTTAAAAAGAAATTTTGACATGAAAGACATGAGGCTAGCCGATGTGATTCTTGGATTGAAAATTTTGAGAAAATCTGATGGAATCATCTTGACACAATCTCACTATGCCGAGAAAGTTCTCAAGAAGTTTAATGCTTTCGATAGCTTTCCGGCTAATACCCCAATAAAGTTAAATGTTCACTTGAGCAAAAATCGAGGGGAGCCCGTTGCACAAGAAGAATATGCACGAGTCATTGGGTGTTTAATGTATCTTACAAATTTCACTCGACCCGACTTAGGTTGCTCTGTGAACAAATTGAGTCGTTACATGAACAATCCAAGCAAAGAGCATTGGAAAGCTCTTGTTTGAGTTTTGAGGTACTTAAAGTATACTCAAAACCTTGGGTTACACTATTCGAGATACCCCTCGGTACTTGAAGGGTACTGTGATGCAAATTGGATACCTGATACAAAAAGTTCATTTTCTACAAGTGGTTACGTGTTTACCATTGGGGGTGGATCTGTCTCGTGGAAGTCCGCGAAACAAACATGTATAGCCCGATCCACCATGGAACCAAAATTCATAGCTTTGGACAAAGCTGGTGAAGAAGCCGAGTGGCTTAGAATCTTTCAAGAAGATATTCCATGTTGGTCAAAGCCAGTGCATGCACTGATGATACATTGTGATAGCCAAGCTATTATTGGTAGGGCGAGAAGTAACGTGTATAATGGAAAGTCTCGACATATTCGTCGATGCCATAATATCGTGAGACATTTGATCAAAAGTGGGGTTATATCTATTGACTGAGGTCATTGGATAATCTAGCGGATCCGCTAACCAAAGGGTTAAACCGTGATCAAATGAATAAATTGCTAGAAGGAATGGGTTTAAAATCCACGAATTGAGAATTCTCATAATGGTAACCCAACCAAGATGACTGGAGATCCCAAGAACTTGGTTCAATGGGAAAACTAATCTATGAGAGTTCATGTGGAATACTCATCTAAATTTATTCCCTATAGAGTAATTGAGTGTTGAAAGCTTGCATAGTAGTGAGGTTAAGTCTATGACTTTTAATGATTCCTAAAGACCTCGAGGAGGTAGAGTATGACAAGATACTCAGTAAAGAATCACCTATATAAGTGATAAGTGAGGGTCGCTTCATGACTGTCTAAGGTCCGCAAAGGACACAAAACGTGAGAACAGATGAGGTTGAAGTGACAAGTGTTAGCACCATTGTCTCTGTGCACGCTGTGGGGAATAGTTCAAAGCATCACGCCACTAATCCGCCTGTGTACCCTATGATGTTAACTATGGAAGGTTTAAAGCCACGAACTACCTATCCTTATACTTTAACGCCTATTGAGGACTGAGCTTATGTTGTACATTTCATTTCGCTATTCTCACTCATGTGGGATATTGTTGGAATCGTTAATGAATTTAATTTATTTTGTGAAATTAAATATCACAGGATCGATCTACGTTCCGAGTAGATGACCATGGTATATTTACTTTCTCTAAACCGATTCCCGGTGAGTGGAAAATAGTGAATTAATGTTTGTCACTTAATTATGAATAAATGAGGGATGACTATCACACATTGATTAATGAGCTATCATTTAGTATATAAGGATTTTTCATTATCCATGTATTAGTTAATGGTATTTATGAATGGGCTTGAAGCCCACACGCGCGCCGCCGCCGCCCGCCCGCCTCGCCTCGACCTTGGACCTTGGCCTTGGACTTGGATCTTGGATCTTGGCAATTGGTCTTTGGGTGGTCTTTGGGCTATTCTTTGGGCCTGGTCGTGGGCTTGGCCTTGGCTTGGTTAAAGAATTTTTGGACTAGCTCAACAATGTTGTTGGGCTCGTATGTGTACATAAGGATGTCCAGGTACATCCCTCAAGCGGTCAAGGAGATGAATACAGTCCAGGTGCGTCCTAACTATTCAAATTCAGTCAAATCGCAGCAGTAACCTCCCAGATGAAATGAGGAGGAGTAAATGGCTGTTTGAATTCTGTAACTCCTGGCTTTTTGAATTTCGAAACTCCTGTATCAATGCAGCATCAATGCCTGCACTATGACAACCATTAGTGGCTGTGTTATCCCTGCAGAGTGAGATGGCCTATAAATAGGCATGCATCTCATTTGCATCTAACACACAAAAATCGAAAAGCTTTCTGCATACTATACTCTGCATTTCATAAGTCAGCTTTGTCCTCACCTTATTCCAGTTCATCGGAGCTCGTAGGTTTGTGGTGATACTACCTCCAAGACGCTTCCGTTTTATCTTTGGAGATGATACGTCAGAACCGAGAGCACTACCGAGGCATATTTCGTCTTGCGGATAGAGGATTCCTCGACTCGGCATTAGTTTACGGGTTTCTATTTTCTTGTAATTTTAATTCTGTTTTTTCTGAGTTTTGTATTTCTTTTTTTTTTTTAGTCTTATAAGTTCTGTTATTTTCGAGTTGCAATTTCATTTTCAGTTGTTATTTTTCGCCCAGCAAGTTTTACGAAGAAATTTCCAACATAGATTTTTTTAAATGTGTAATCATTAAATACTTATATTGGTGATTGTGTTAATGTGCTTAATCATTTTCAGGTTTATGTTATTTTAAATTTGTTATAAAACATAAATAGAATAATTATATACCACGATAAGTAGATTTCATCGTTATCACTATGTGGCCTTTTTCTAGCTCCGCCTCAGGTCTTTAAAGCAAATGGACCAGTTTTGGGTTAATATTTAGTTTGTACATATTACAGTGTACAACATCTTTAACTACTATATTCTAAGTTGAGACAACTATTTTATCATTTAAATTATTTTTAAAATTTTGAGTTTATGCAAATGTGACATTTGAAGAGAAATAGTCGGAAGTCACTTATGAATAACAAACCAACTATCATTATAGTAATTTTATTACAATTAAGAAGATGTGTCTCAAACCCTATTAAAGCACCCCAAGGGACTTAATTAGCGCACGCTAAGTGCTCTACTGATCAGAACATACTGGATGTTGACCCGTTAACGCACGCTAAGGGTATGGTTAGCGCGTGCCAATTGGGGCTGTATAAATATTGGACAACAGCCCTGTTCTCCTCATTTATTTCATTTCTCACTTCTTAAACCGGAGGGAGGGCGAGTGCGGCAACTTGGAGGTGTTAAGGTGCGATCCTTCACCATTTTTCCCGATCTTGAGTTCCTAGTGTGGATTAAACAACCTCTAATCATTGCCTTCGTCGGATCGAGGTATTTTCTTGATTTTCCCTAAAGTTGACTTTTCGGGATTTTGTTCTTGATCTCATTTTAATCCAGTTTTCATGGATCGATTGTTGTTAAACGTTGTTATCGATCATGTTCTGTGGATTGTATATCCATATCTCCGATTTATTTAATTCGGTTGATGAATTTAAAGTTCTTGAGGAACCGTGAAGATTTAGAGTTTGATAAAATATTTCAATGAATTTCCCTTTGGGTGTTAGACGCGTTTTCCATCGTTGTTGGCCGGTATTCTTGTGGTAATTATATTGTTGTTGTTTTTTCGTGGAGGTTGTAGGTTTCGAGGCTTTTCGGTTGAGCCATGTTCTCCGAAAGATTCACGTGATGAATATTGAGGCATGTATCTTGCTTATACGATTTGTATCTCGTAAATAGCGGTTACGCATGGGGTTGTGATAATTAATTTACTTTCGTAAACTTGATTCGTATGAATTTCTTATTATGAATGTCTTGCGGTAGTAATGGTACTCTTGGATGTCCAACGTGGTGATATTATGTTGATTGTGTGGGTTAGATAATACTCTTGAATGTGTGTTTCTACGTGTTGTGAATTATTCTTGAGTTATGAAGTTATGTCGATTCTAACACTTAGGTTGAATGAATTATACACTTGATTATGTGTTATAGTGTATTGTTGAACGGTTGGATATTATTGTGTAAATGTGTGTTGTTCATGATGATGAATTGTGATGACAGTGTGCGTGGTGAAGTATGTTTGTGTTCTGTTGGGATAACAAATACCCTGTATCGAAATTGTTGGGACAACAAATCACTGTATCGATACTGCCCTGTATTGATCGTAGTGTCAGTATGTTTTGACAATATACCAATCCAGAATGCAGTAAGGAAACTGTATCGAAAAGCTGATCAAAATATGTCAACCTGTATCGAAGACCTCTCGTAAGATCCAGCATATAGTACAGCAAAGAAGTCTCATAAAGACTAAGTATGGAAGCTGTCTCGAATCGTCAATACAGTAATCCTGCCATACAGCTCTCAACAGGACAAAGAAGGAATCTTCAGTATTCACTAGAAGTCAAGTCCCGTTGATAAAGAAGTATTTAAATACTAAAGGATAAAGTATTTAAATACTGTAAGTTAGAAGATCTTCAAACAAGCGCAAAATCCGGATCGTGTTTTATACAAACACATCATCCCGTTGGAACGGAATCTTGCTCAACGAATTTATCTCAACGGATATATTTCGAAAACTATATATATCTCCTCAAGGCGTTGAAGATCAGTTACCAATACCAACGTTATCAAAAGCTTACGAAGTTATTATCATATACATCAGAGCAAAACATATCTCCAAAGCTCACTGCTATTCAGATCAAAGAGATATACAGTGCTCAACAACTTGAACAACATATCATCAGCTAGAAGCTCAGAAAGTCAAAGCTGTTGTTCATACCATGTTCTATCCTTGAACAAACCCAAATCAGCCCTGTGTGGACTGAGTAATCTTTGCTACTCCGGAACTGTGTGTGAAGGAATTGCATCGAAGAAGACGAAGCTTCAGAAATGTGTGTGAAGAAGCCAGTCAAAGTGTTAGCTCAAACCAATCTGTGTGAACGGTTGAAGCTAAGATCTTTATATCAATCTGTGTGAATGATATATTGATTAAGTGTTGTTATAATTACGTAGTTGTGTACGCAGTAATTATAATTAACTTTTTACTCCTGTGTGGAGGACCAGTGGACGTAGAGGGGTTTACCTCGAACCACTTTAAATATTGTGTTATTTACCTTCTGCCCTTTACTGTTTTAATTACTGTGATTATTTAAGTATACACTGCACATCGAGTTGTTGTATCCACAACAACTTACTGTATTTAAGATTTCCGCTACGCACTCAGATTTAAAACCGTACACTTTGTAGTTTAAAACACTTTCCAAGCTGTATCCAGTATACTTAGTGGCCAACAAGTGGTATCGGAGCGGTTGATTCTAAAAAGAATCAGTCGTATTTCTAACCGAATCAGATCCGAATCACTTAATTTTTTTTAAAACTGTCGTTTTCATTCTTTTATCCCCATATGGATACATCTATGATCAACAAAGTGCCCATGTTCTCTATTAATGAATTTGATGATTGGAGAATCAGGATGTAGGCTCATCTTGCCGCAATGCACGAAGAAATGATTTTTGTTATACAGGATGGTCCCATGAAGATCATGAAGGTAAACACGGCCACAAGGATTGAAGACCGAGCTCATGCTGAGATGCTCGAGAAGGAGCACGAGCAATGGACAAAAGATGAAAGAAAGCGTGCCAATCTCGACAATGTGGCTAAGAACGCGTTATTTGTCACTCTTGACAAAGGCACGTTCTCAAAGGTAAGAAGTCAAAAGCGGCCCCAAGGAAATCAGGATAAACTCAAGTTGATTTGTGAGGGAACTGAGCTCTCAAAATAAAACAAAATTTCAAAACTGACCAGCAATTTGAATCTTTTGAAATGAAACCAACTGAGACACTTGAGGAACTTGACCTCAGATTCACTGGTATTGTTGGTGAACTTGAAGCTTTGGGCAAAATTTATACCCAAAAGGAGAAGAATTTAAAAAATTTCAGATCTCTCCCTGCCCGATGGGATATTAAGACCACAGCTATGCGTGTGTCTTGCAATCTTAATGAAATATCTACTTTTAATCTCTTCTCTGACCTCAAAGCTTTTGAGTATGATATTGACAGAAGAGAGAAAGCTGAAGAATCTCCTTCAAAGGTTCTGACACTAGCAGCCATATCAGATAAATCGACAAAGCATGCACAACTCGTCAAGCCTAGTCACAAGAATGCTTGTGATGGCACGACATCTGTCTCAAGATGAAATGGCGCTTCTCATGCACAAATTCAAAAAGTTCATCAAGCGATCTGGAAAGACTCCTACGAGCCCAAACACATCACAAGGTAAGTACCGAAACTTCATCCGGTGATGCTAACCTATGCTATAATTACAGGAAACCGGGATATTATGCAAATAAATGTCCTCATCCTAAAGTTCAAAGGTTGCCGGTGGCCGAGCAACAAGAGAGAGATGAAAGAAGACGTGCTTGGAAAAACAAGCTCAAGGCCCTGATTGGAGAATCAGAAGCCTCCCCCACACCATCAAAATCCGAAGAATGTCTTCAGGTGGTCACTGAAAGTGATTCATCTGACGATGAATTCGATGATAAAGCATATATGTGCTTTATGGCCAAGGACATTCCGGAAGGTGAAGATAGCGACGATGAGGTAAGCTCAACCTCAGCCATTCCAGTAAATGCATCTCATACTTTTGAAAACATGATGAATGAGTTTAAAAATATTCAAAAGACCCATAAGACATTGAAAAATGAGAATATACAGCTCCAACTGTCTAACCTAGAGCTAAAAGGTGAAAATAACTTGCTGAAAATAAATTATAAAAATATGTCTATTGATTGTGAAACCAGCAAAGTCGATTATGAAAAACTCATGGAGAGCAATCATCAACTTGCTCATGAACTAAGTGAGGTTAAAACTCACAATGAGAGCAAGACAAATGATTTTGTTCTACTTCAAGCCAAAGTCAAAACTCTCGAATAACGAGAAGATGAACTTGAGACCATTCTAAAATCTTTCGAGAAATCATCCAAAAGAATGGAAGAAATTCTAAGCACTGGGAAACATGCTCATGATAAAAGTGGCTTAGGATACAGCTCATGTTCAAACAAAGGGAAAACTAGTACTGTGTTTGTCAAGAGTGTGGAACACATTCCTGTATCGAAAGAAACTTCGAGTCCTGTGAAGGAACCTGTTGCACAGCGAACAGCAAAGGCTGCCATTCCGCCACCTCAATCATACTCCAGACAGCGGAATCACCAGCCATTCAGACCTAAAAGGCACACTCAACAGCATGCTCCCCGAGCATATCAATAGCGCCAATAGCCGTTCAGAAGGAAGGCTGTATCCAAATACCAAAGGCACACTTGCGGCGATACTATCGATCTGAGACGCCTAGGTATTGGATACAGGAGCCCCGTTATTCCTCGAGACAGCAGGTGTTCGCACAGTATCAACAACAGCGTTTGGAATCCAACTAGAGACCCAGAAGGCAAGCCGTTAGGCCAAAGAAAATGGCTCCACCTCCAAGACGGCACTCGTACTGGACTAATAATAATAACCCTGAATTTTACATGCATTATAATTATCATGGTTATAGCGACTACGTTTATTCCCCACGTAGATACCACAACACTGTACCGAATGTGACCTACAGTAAACCAATTGCTGTCAGGAAAATGTGGGTACCTAAAGGCACTAACATTCATGGACCCAAAAATCAAAGGGGACCTAAATCTACTTAATATCTTTGCATACAGGACATCTTAGAGGAGGACACCTGGTACTTCGATAGTGGATGCTCTCGGCACATGACCAGAGATAGAAGCAAGCTATCATATTTTGTAGAAGGTCGCGGTCCAAAAGTTCGCTTCGCTGATAAATCTAAAGGGAGAACAAGAGGGAAAGGAAATCTTCTTGTAGGAAAATTCAAAGTCACTGATGTTGCGTATGTTGAAGGCTTACAGTACAATCTACTTAGTATTAGCCAGTTCTGTGATAAACAGTTCTCGGTTAAATTCTATATAGATCACTGTAGAGTCAAGAACATCCAGACCAATGAAGTTGTGCTTACAGGAAGCAGATCAGGTAACATGTATATTGCTGACTGGAAGCCTATGAGCTCCTCAATTCCATGCTTTGTTGCCAAAGGCACTGCAGATCTAAGCTGGTTGTGGCCCAAGAGGATGTCTCACGTCAACTTCAAGACGATCAACAAGCTCTCAAGACAGGGAATGGTAAGAGGATTGCCAAACATGTCATTCAAAAAGGACAGCGTCTGCGGACCATGTCAGAAAGGCAAGCAAATCAAGTCCACCCTGAAGAGAAAATCCTACCTTTCAACCCAAAGAGTGTTGGAGATGCTACATATGGATCTCTATGGTCCTGTAGACCCGGTAAGTTTGGGAGGTAAGAAATACTGTCTTGTTGTTGATGATTACTCCAGGTATGCTTGGACAATTTTCCTAAGCAAGAAGAAGGAAACAACATCAAAGCTGCCCGAGCTCCTGAGAAAGCTTCAAAATGAAAAGGCATTGAGTATCGTGTCCATTCGTTCCGACAGAGGTACAGAATTTACTAACCGCTTTATAGAGCAATACTGTTCGGAAAATGGGATACAACATGAATACTCAGCTGCCCGTACACCTCAACAAAATGGTGTTGTCGAGCGAAAGAATAGGACGCTGAAAGAAGCAACAAGGACAATGATTGTCGCAAGCAAGTTGCCACAGCGTTTCTGGGGTGAAGCAACCAATACAGCATGCTACACTCAAAACCGCTGTATCGTCAACAAGCACCACAACAAAACAGCATACGAGGTATGGAACAACAAAACTCCGTTAGTTTCATATTTTCACATTTTTGGATGCAGGTTCTATGTGTTGAATAATGGGAATGATCAACTTAGAACCTTTGATTAGAAGTCAGATGAAGGAATATTTGTAGGATATTCCTCCGTCAGCAAAGCTTACAGGATCTTTAACAAAAGGAAGCTGATGATCGAGGAATCAGTTCATGTAGTGTTCGACGAACCTCACCATGATCCTATAGGAGTAGAAGATGTTACTCAGTACATCCAACAACTCTCCATCTTAGATCCACCAATCCCCATAGAACCTGTTGTTAACCTAGAAATCAACCCCGCAGCTGTAAGAATCGACGTAGATGAAGCCGATGCTATCCAAGCTGAAGCTGTATATACAGAAACTCTCAATACAGTATGGGACCCTGAAGTAGAACCCGACCGAATATGGTTGAGAGATCACCCACAAGAGCTGATCATTGGAAACATCGATGCTGGTGTTTCTACTCGTAGGAGAATACAGAGTACACAAGAAAATGTACTGTGTGCACAAGAAGAACTAGATACTGAGATATCACCATTCCCTTAATGGAAATCTCAATCCGAGCTTAGAAGGCTCAACATGTGCACTATTTCTGTATTCTTAGCCCAGTCCGAACTTGTTTCTACCATAGACGCTCTTAATAACTCTCAATGGATAACATCTATGGAAGAAGAGCTTAACGGTTTCGAAAGAAACAATGTATGGTATCTTGTACCCATACCTACGCATCAATCGGTTATAGGAACCAAATGGGTATTTAGGAACAAGAAGGATCGAAATGGACTTATTATAAGGAACAAATCCAGGCTAGTCGCACAAGGCTATAGACAGGAAGAAGGCATAGACTACGATGAAACGTTTGCCCCTGTAGCCAGACTAGAGGCCATTAGGATATTTTTAGCCTTTGCCGCCCATAAGAGCTTCATTGTATATCAAATGGACGTCAAAAGTGCATTCCCAAATGGAGACCTTGCAGAAGAAGTTTATGTTGAACAACCACCAGGGTTTGCCAACACAGACGGTATCGATCTAGTATACAGGCTGAGGAAAGCACTGTATGGACTTAAGCAAAGCCCCTAGAGCATGGTATGAGACCTTATCCCAGTATCTAACCGATAATGGATTTGAGAAAGGAGTTGTGGACAAAACCTTGTTCAAAATACAGGAAGGCGATGACCTTTTAATGGTGCAAATCTATGTAGATGATATAATTTTTGGTTCAACTAACCTTGCTTTGTGTCAAAGGTTCTCTCATCTCATGCAAAGTAATTTGAAATGAGTATGATGGGAGAACTTAGTTATTTCCTAGGTTTGCAGGTAAAGCAGTTGCCTACAGGAATTTTCATCAACCAGGATGAGCACTTCCGTGCAGATTAGTGCTGATGAAGCCGGAAAGCCGGTTAACCAATCACTCTACAGGAAGCTTATTGGATCGCTCTTGTACCTAACGGCTAGCAGGCCCGATATCCAGTTTACTGTAGGAGTGTGTGCGAGATATCAAGTAGCACCCAAGGAATCACACTTCAGTACAGCTAAACGAATCCTGAAGTATATTAAAGGAACAGTCGATGTAGGACTGTGGTATCCTAAAAAAGGCGGATTTGATTTAGTTAGATACAGTGACTCGGATCTCGGAGGCTGCAAGCTAGATAAGAAGAGTACAAGTGGAACTTGTCACTTTCTTGGACCTAGACTTGTTTCTTGGTTCAGTAAGAAGCAATTGGCAAACTCACTTTCCACGTCTGAATCAGAATACTATGCTGCTGGTAGCTGCTGTATGCAGATCCTTTGGATGCAGCAACAGTTGTCAGATTATGGAATTGAAGCCAAGGAAACGCCGATCATGTGTGATAGCACGAGTGCAATTGCAATCACGCACAACCCTGTACTGCACTCGCGCACTAAGCATATCAACATGAAGCATCATTTCATAAGGAATCATGTCGAGAACAAGGATGTTCGGCTCGAAAAGGTTCATACAGATATTCAGTTTACCGACATCTTCACCAAGCCTCTCGACACAGCAAGATTCAACATGCTTAGACAAGAATTAGGAATGCTACAGCCCGACTCCCTGTAAGTAATTTACTATTTTTACTCAACAATTGAGGGGGAATGCTGTAAGACCCAAGAATACAGTATCCACCTCTAATTATCTGTACACTCAGAGCCTTCAATACAGCACTATAGGGAACAAAGTGATATGAATCATCCTACAGCTGACGTGTGCAATAATTAAGGGGGAATACAGTATGACCCATGAATACAGCATTAATCCAAAAGTTGTTGTATGGAATTAAAACCTATATGTACCTTTTAAGGGGGAATGTTGTATCGTCGCGGATACAACACATACTATGGGATTTCGATTCAGTATATATTATAATATTTCATTTTAAAATAATTTTTGTCCACGTGCCCTGTTTTTATGTCAAATGTCATTTACATTAAATGCCTTACACGACATCTGGACAACTAAATCTCAAAAGCCGCAATGTTTTCAAATTGTTTAATGTTTAATACCGCCGTTTCAGGCATCGAGGGTAATAAAAAATGTCAGGAGTGGGACCCGCTCCTATTTTAAAATTCACTAGATAAGTGTACCAGTTACACTCAGTCCATCGTGACCGTTCATTTCAAAAGTCGGTTCCCATCCCTTAAATCTGACCATTCGTTCTCTGAAAAATCCTTCTTCGCCGCCCACTATAAAAGGACTGCAATTTCCATTTGAGACTCTTTACGCTTTCTGCATATTTTAAGAGCACTCAAGCAAATACAGCCTACAATTTTTCTTTGCATTTTACTGCAAATTTCTCTTAATATTTTTTTTATCTTTTCTTGAGAATCATCAATGGCGTCTGCTCAGACCTCTGCCACCGCCCTCAAGAAATCCTCGAACATCATTGATGGACAGATCTTCTCCAGATCTGTCGTCATCGAATGAATTCTCGCTAAAACAAATGACGTGGAACCGAGCATGATCCATAGAAAAGGCCATGGAGACACTCGGACTATAGGAGCTTAAATCCTTAGTGTATTATTATTTGTAATTTTTCTTTCAAAAACAGCAATCCTTGTACCCTATTTTTGAATATCAATAAAAATGTTTGCCTGTCTTGAGAGATTACAACTCGTAATCTACCGTGTTATTGTATGATTACGTACCTTAAATTTAATTGCTAAAATTAATCACAAGTATAGAAACTTGTTTAAAAATTAAGCTGTACGAACTTGTCTGCGAACTGTTCATAGATTCAGTTGTATGCATCTAGAATACATTGTAAAGATTGTGCCTGCCCGCCAATCATAAGCTTAAGCTGTAAAAACTCTTAGCTGTATCGAACTCGCCTGCGAGCAGTTCATAAATTAGACTAAGTTGCTGAAAGCTAGATCATTCGACAGAAGACCAAGATATCTGCCCGAAGTCATCAAGAAGGTTATTCACTTCATGAATAAGGTTTTGGCATCATCAAGAAGGCTTGAAAGATTCAAGTCTTGGCAAATTGTCAAAAGGTGAAAATTGTTGGGATAACAAATACCCTGTATCGAAATTGTTGGGACAACAAATCACTGTATCGATACTTCCCTGTATTGATCGTAGTGTCAGTATGTTTTGACAATATACCAATCCAGAATACAGTAAGGAAACTATATCGAAAAGCTGATCAAAATATGTCAACCTGTATCGAAGACCTCTCGTAAGATCCAGCATACAGTACATCAAAGAAGTCTCATAAAGACTAAGTATGGAAGTTGTCTCGAATCGTCAATACAGTAATCCTTCCATACAGTTCTCAACAGGACAAAGAAGGAATCTTCAGTATTCACTAGAAGTCAAGTCCCGTTGATAAAGAAGTATTTAAATACTAAAGGATAAAGTATTTATATACTGTAATTTAGAAGATCTTCAAACAAGCGCAAAATCCGGATCGTGTTTTATACAAACACATCATCCCGTTGGAACGAAATCTTGCTCAACGGATTTATCTCAACGGATATATTTCGAAAACTATATATATCTCCTCAAGGCGTTGAAGATCAGTTACCAATATTAACGTTATCAAAAGCTTACGAAGTTATTATCATATACATCAGAGCAAAACATATCTCCAAAGCTCACTGCTATTCAGATCAAAGAGATATACAATGATCAACAACTTGAACAACACATCATCAGCTAGAAGTTCAAAAAGTCAAAGCTGTTGTTCATACCCTTTTCTATCCTTGAACAAACCCAGATCAGCCCAGTGTGGACTGAGTAATCTTTGCTACTCCGGAACTGTGTGTGAAGGAATTGCATCGAAGAAGACGAAGCTTCAGAACTGTGTGTGAAGAAGCCAGTCAAAGTGTTAGCTCAAACCAATTTGTGTGAACGGTTGAAGCTAAGATCTTTATATCAATCTGTGTGAACGATATATTGATTAAGTGTTGTTATAATTACGTAGTTGTGTACGCAGTAATTATAATAAACTTTTTACTCCTGTGTGGAGGACCAGTGGACGTAGAGGGGTTTACCTCGAACCACTTTAAATATTGTGTTATTTACCTTTTGCCCTTTACTATTTTAATTACTGTAATTATTTAAGTATATACTGCACATCGAGTTGATGTATCCACAACAACTTACTGTATTTAAGACTTTCGCTACGCACTCAAAGTTAAAACCGTACAGCTTGTACTTTAAAACACTTTCCGAGATGTATCCAGTATACTTAGTGGCCAACATGTTCCTAATATGGTCAGAAGAGGTCTCTAGAGTTCATTACTTGTGGGTACCAACAGTGTGTGCCGTGTTCCGAGTAGGGTCCGACGAGGCCTCTGGAATTCGTTACTTGTGGGTACGAATAGTGCGTGTGTTACGAGTAGTGTCTGACGAGGCCTCTGGAGATCATTACTTGCGGGTACGAACAGTGGGTGTTGTGTTCTGGGTAGGGTCCGACGAGGCCTCTGGAGTTCGTTACTCGCAGGTACGAACAGTGTGTGTTGTGTTCCAGGTAGGGTCCGGCAAGGCCTCTAGAGTTCATTACTTGTGGGTATGAACAGTGCGTGTGTTTCATGTAGGGTCCGATGAGGCCTCTGGAGTTCGTTACTTGCGGGTACGAATAGTGTAGTGTGGTTTGGGTCGAGGACCCTGTGATGGATTCCATGCATTGTGGTTTGAAAATAATCGTGCTGAGACCCTAACGATTGTGTAAAAGATCTACCAAGCTAAACACTACAAAACGACTAACTGTTTGACCGGTCGAGGTCAAACAAGATAACGACATGGACCGATAAGGTTAAACAACTAAATTAAACTAAATAAGCTTAGTACAACACATACCCACGCAGGGGTCCAAATACAAAACGACATAGCACATCGGAAGACTGAGAATAATACAATAACATAACGACATAGGACTGAACTCCATTATCTTGATTAGTATCGCATCCCATCATCTTCCGTGCCGATCCTGTGACTGATCCAATGAACCAAGCATACCTGAAATACATAAAACGCATTTGCCCCATTTAAGGGGTTAGCAAATCGAATTTGCCAGTACAAGTATCATAACCATACGAAATGTAGCAAGCAAACAACAATCACAAATCAGATAAAGACAACCATCCAATAGTTATTCCCAAGAGGTTTTGGTGTTTAGAAAACAAAGCACTTGAAGCATTTGATAATAGAATCATCATCTCGGGAATTTTAGAAATACAAAGCCCTTTTTGGACTTCAAGTGTTAGGAGTATGCCCTCGAATGCCACTCAAGGGATGTAACAGTGAGGGCATTGTACTTGTTATTATGTAATATCATTATCATAAGGCATTGTATGTTTCTTTATTTACTGGTAGTCACTGGCGATCCTGACTCGTAAATATATATATATATATAGAAACTAGTCTGTGTATTTGAGAGCAAAACATTCCACTCCTTATTGGATAAGGGGATCGGCATTGGAAAGGTTTATGGCTCAAATACTTAATCGTTCGCAAGTCGATGAAACTTGACTGGGGGTTAAGTTTATGTAAAGACTTGTATGACGTGTTCTTTGACTTAGAGAGTGCCTGTTGAATACTATTGGTTAGTGGGAGCACACATTATAGGTATGCTAATGAGATTTAGTATACTCGAACCGACTCACCCTCGATTCGTCACACGGATTCACTCTGGGACAGTCAATGACGGAATCGAAAGGTTGTGATAGGTATTCTTGAACCTTTGACTTGAGAATTTAGTAGGGATGTGCTTGTGACGTTAAGATTTTCATTAGAGTAGTTCGACCCAGAAATCCCAAAGATGGGGGTCAACCTCGACGTGCATCTTGATGGGCAAGTAGCAGGTTCTACTAAATACCAAGATAGGATTCTTTCTCCTATTAGTGAACGGGTATATGTCATATGCGGTTATTGGCAAATGGGATCATAAGTCTTTGGACAAAGCATTGGAGCTAGTTGTATTGGATACACGAGAGCTCAGTGATTTCGGTTTGCATTAACTCATGCATAGCGTCAAGTACAGATAGGGTTTGACTGACCGTGACCCTATAACTTGATCGGGACATTTGAAAGAAGGGTTTATACGTATACTGGTATTCACGACAGAAAGGTTTTGGAATGATCCCCATAATTCGTTCTCAGTTAGGGTACATTGTAGGCCGCAAGGCTGGCTAAGTGGTGCTACTACTCTTTGGTTCCTCCTATTGCTAACTGAGACGGACCTACCGAGTCGCGCAATAGGATTGACGACGGAATGAATCGAGCTTATTCTCTCTTTATAAATATTAGATATTGGATATCTAATTTATTGGACATTGGATGTCTAAATTAATTTATTGGATAAATTAATTTACGGCCTAATGAATTAAATATAATACTGGGTGATTAATTTGATTTATGAATATAATTATTTCTTGGAGAAATTAATTATGTTATTTTGTATTTGATATGATTAATTAATTGGATTAATTAATTAATATAAATACATAAGAACAGATTGGAGTTTATCTGATTGGACTCACGAGAGTTCGAAACGAATCGAACTCATCCGGTTCTTCTAGAGGCCACCCCACCTACTTCACCTTCTCTTTTGGTCTTTGTATCCATTTTAATAAGTGGGAGACCAAAGAAAATAAGAGATATGATATCTCTTTTTATATTGAAAGGTGATTTGGTCTTTGATGTGATGAAGAATAAATAAGAAGACTTCACTTTCCCTTATACTTGATCCCACTGTTTTGGCAAGAAAGAGAGAGAGAGAGAAAATAGTTTTTTCTCCAAGTCTTCATTTTCTTCTTCATCCATCTTGAGATTTTCTTGGAGAAAAATTGAGAGATTATTGAGAGATAGTGAGTTATACACTTAGAGTATAATCATAATTGATAGCTTCATCATCCGATTCTAGCCGTAACCTTGGAGGTTAATTGGGTGGTTGTCGTTCCGATCGTTTCTCCAGCCCGTGGCAAGTAGAGACGTGGTGCTTTAGGTGTTGGATCATTCAATGTCTTGACGAATCGGATTCGTATGGAAGATTACCTAAAGCTTGGAAATCACATACGTGGAGTACATCATTTAATCAACGGACAACAAGGGTATGATTTCGTATCTTACTTTGTTTCGTTTTATATTCGTATATACATAGCTTGATCGATCCTCTTATGGGATTCGGATCGAATTAGATTCGTATATTGCTTCCGTTGCACCTTCGTTTTAGGCACCGAATCCCAATAGTGGTATCGGAGCATAGGTCTTGCAACCGTATATACGATATTTAGCATTTGGAATGCTTGATTTGATGGTGAATGATTTGGAATCATTTATAGTCATAATCGTAGTGTGTGTTTTTCCGTTCGTTGTAGTTATATTTCCATAAATTTATGTCTAAATATGAATCTTTAATTTCTGGGAAATGTGATTTATATTGTAGATATGAAAGTCGGAAAATATAGATATTGGATATCCGGTCGAATATCAAGCACCGGATCGCCGTTGGACGGCTTTTTGGACGAAATTTGGATTCTGGTCGGGTGACCCGACCATGTCACTTTTGACATGGGTCGTGTTCGAACGTCTGGATGGGTAAACCGACCATGTCAATTGGCACGGGCCGCGCCAGCTCCCAGTTTCGTCCAGGGTTTGATTTTTCCATGTGTTCCAGAAAATTAATCTCACGCGTGTAAAATTAGATTTAATATGATTAAATGATTTATGGTATTTCATTTTATAAGGGAGTATTGATTGATTGGAATACTTGTGGATGGCCGAAATACTCTGAACATTTTCATATTACCGATTGTGTGAATTGATTGGATCAATTCAATTTATTGTTGATTATTTATATTGGTTGGATCAATATTCATAATGCGTTATCCATTTATTTAGTATTTATTGGATGAATACTTTTAAATGGGGATGTGGTTCATGGACTTAGTTTTGAATCGTTCGTTTTATTCGATTGGGTTGTAAAGGCCATTTTGAGCCTATTTATTTTACTAGAAATATTTGTATCTAGGATGCAATTTTTCAATGTAAAATTTATATGTAATGACGAAGATCGGAAAAAGATCCGTTCGAGAAGACGATGATTCAAGACCGAAGACTTGTAATTAGATTACGATGTTTTTGTTCTAGGAACAGTCCATGAACTACATGCTGGTAGTAACTAGGTTGTGAATGTTTATTCATATGGTATGAATGCTACAAACGCGCTTAAATGAATTAATGTGCAAAGTGTAGCATTAATCGCGAAAATTCTCCCACGACAAATTATTAAGTTTAAAAGGTTTCAAGGTTTTCCTTCCCTCCATCGAGCTTTCAGAAAATTTAAATCTAAACCGGATGTGCTATGCTCCCGAGTTATCGGGGTAGTCACTCGGGGAAGATCGATAAATTACTGATAGCGCACTGGATGCCTTCGGTTGGAGCAAATTTTATCCCTAGAAACATGTTTGGTTGCCGGATAAGATTCAATTGTGAAACTGATTTGTGTCGATGGTATAAACTTAACTTGTTCACGAACCATAGAAACCGTATAGGTTGAGGGGAATCAACAAGGGGAAAAAGAAGATTGAATCATCCATTAGATGGGTTGGTGTTGGACACCACTTTATGAAGATTAATAGACTAGAAACCTGTTCTGTTGTCCTCTATTAAAATTTATAAAGAACTCGATCACCACTATGAAGCAATACTTCCAGATTTCACATGGGAGTGTGTTGTTCCGATAAAAATAGTGGGAGCTGGGTTATAAGAATAGAAACGACCTTAATTCTATACTCGGATCATAAACGAGTCACTAATAAATCTGTCGCACTTAATGTTGACAAATATCAACTCTCAATATGACAATGAACCCACTCGCGATACTACTCGAAAAGAACACCTTAATTGGTCCTAACTTTGTGGACTGGCTCCGCAACCTGATGATTGTCCTCAGTATAGAGGCACTGGGATACATCTTGGAGGACATTCCAGCGCCTCCGGTGCGGACTAGAGCCAATCAGGAAGAAATTGAAAACCACAAAAGTACGTTAAGGATTACATAAAAATCCATGCCTATATGATGGCTTCTATGTCTAATGAGCTTTAGAGAGCTCATGAGAAAATGACTTCTGCTAGGCATATTTTATCTCACTTAACCGATCTTTATGGTGAGCACAGTCAAACTGCTAGATATGAGATATCCAAGCAACTGTTCGGTGCTAGGATGAAGGAAGGTGAGAAGGTTGGGCACCACATCCTCAAAATGATATCTATGATCGAGTGATTGGAGGCTCTTGATTTTAAGATGGATACTTCTCTTCAAACCGACCTTATCCTACAGTCTCTTCCTGATTCCTTCTCACAGTTTGTTATGAATTTCAACTGCAATGAGATTGCTTGCAACTTAGCAGGGTTGATGAACAAACTGGTGATCGCTCAGTCTCAGATGAAGACTCCACGGATGAAGGATTCTGCCATTGTGATTTCTTCTGGACCTCGGAGGTCTAAGAATAAGAAGAAAAAGACCAAGAAGCAGACGGGACCACAAGTCAAGGACCTTAAGGGTAAGGGCAAGGCCCGTTGGTTCACAAGAGCAAGAAGAAGAAGGACGCATGTCTCAAATGTGGTGAGCTGGGCCACTAGGCTAGAGACTGTCCGATTCTTCATGGCGCTTCAGGTACAGAACTTTTAATTTTGGAAACAAATTATTCTGCTATTGTATTTTCTACTTCTTGGATACTGGATTCAGGTGCTAGTTCTCACATTTGTACCGTGAATCAGGATCTGGAACAAAGTAGGAAGCTTGGAGCTAGGGAAGTGATGATTACTGTCGGAAGCGAGCATAGTATCGAAGCAACTGACATAGGATCACTTCTTTTGGATTTGAAATCCGACTTTGTTTTAACTTTAGATGATGTACTTGTTTTGCCCAAAGGGCATAAAAACAATGTATCCATTCCAGTCATGGGTTGGAAAGGCTTTTCATTTTTCATTGGTAATGGTTCCTGCAAAATTTATTTTAGAAATAAACTAATAGGCACTACTACATTGTTAAATGGACTGTATCATCTAAACCTAAGTAACAACGTCATTGTAAATACTATGACTAGAAAGCGTGGTAGGGATGAAACTAATCAAGTTTTGAAATGGCATCTTAGACTTGGTCATGTTGGTCAGACCAAGGTTTACAAAATGGAAAAAGATGGATTTATAGGTACATTGGGATCGGATCCCTTTCCAACTTGTGAATCTTGCCTTAAAGGTAGACCTGGCAAACGGGCGGGCCCGGCCCAAACGGGCCGGGCATAAAACGGGCGGGCCTTTTTTGGGCCGGGCCAAAAAGGCCCGGTTTTTCCTGGGCCAAAATTATTATGCCGTGGCCCCTCTGGCGAGCTCGGCGACCATGGGCCTCGATTTTTTTTTTTTGAAATATTAATTCTGAAATAAATATACAAATATTTTTCGATCCTTAATTATTATATTATTCACTATACTATGACAATCAGATAAATAAATATACAATTATTTTTATTTGATAATTACATTATTTACTACACTACCATAATCAAAAGACAAATATACAAATATTTTTATTTGATCATCATATCATTTATCACTACTAATTTCTTATAAAAACATAAAATAAAAATAATATTATTATTGATATGAGATACTACAAATAATCACAAAGTCCCAAAAAAAATAAAATTACATCAATAATTAACATATAGATGTATTATAATCTAACAAACAAGGAAAAAAAATTAAATATTATAATTACACATAACATACATAAAAAAAAAAAAAAAAGCTGGGCAGGCGGGCCTTGCGGAGCCTCTATGGGCGGGCCAAATCTGGGCCGGGCCAAAAGGCCCAGGTTTTTGGGCTAATAATATGCGGCCCCGCCCAAAGCAGGCGGCTGGCCCAGCAGTGCAGGCCTATTTTGCCGGGTCTACTTAAAGGCAAAATGACTAAGTCCCCCTTCAGAGGGACCTTTTAAAGAGCCACTGATAAACTTGGATTATTACATACCGACTTATGTGGTGCATTGGAAGCAGCACATGATGGATATCAGTATTTCATTACGTTTACAGATGATCATACTAGGTATGGTTATGTATACTTAATGAAACATAAATCCGAGGCCTTTGAGAAATTCCAGGAATTTAAGGCCCTAATCGAAAAACAAACTGGTAATCATATCAGAACACTTCGGTCGGATCGAGGTGGCAAGTATATGACTACGGAGTTTGACGAGTTCCTAAAGGAATATGGAATAGTATCACAACTAACACCTCTAGGAACTACACAAGTACAACCACCTTGTAGGTCTAGTAGGGTGTCTCATTTACCTGAGAGGTATGGCCTTGTGCACCTGGAGGAGTTGGGTCTCCATGAGGTTCCAGGTGATAGCCAAGAGATCGACCCAATGACCTATAACCAAGCGATGGTGGATGTAGACTCCACGAAATGGCTTGAAGCTATAGAAGCTGAGATAGACTCGATGTATGTCAATCAGGTCTGGACTCTAGTGGACCGCCCCAATGGCATAGTGCCTATTGGGAATAAGTGGATCTACAAGAGAAATACTGGTGGGGATGGAAAGGTTGACACCTATAAGGCCAGGCTTGTGGCAAAGGGTTATACCCAGAAAGAAGGGATCAATTATCACGATACCTTCTCGCACGTAGCTGTGATCAAGTCTATTCGCATGATGTTTGATATAGCTGCCTACCACGATTATGAGGTATGGAAAATGGACGTAAAGACGGCTTTCCTCAATGGATTCCTCAAGGAGGAAATCTATATGGAGCAGCCTAAAGGCTTTGTGTCCGAAGTCAATATTCAGAAAGTGTGCAAGCTTCAGCGTTCCATTTATAGACTTAAGCAAGCTTCGCGTTGTTGGAACCTTCGTTTTGACAAGGCAGTCAAAGAGTTTGACTTCGTGCAAAATGAAGAGGAACCTTGTGTATACAAGAGGGTTAGTGGGAGAAAGATCGCATTCTTAGTACTATATGTAGATGACATTCTACTAATAAGAAATGATGTGGGAATGCTTAGTTCTGTGAAAGCTTGTCTTTCGAGTAATTTCTCCATGAAAGAATTGGGAGAAGCAACCTATATTCTTGGTATTCGGCTCTACCGAGATAGATCGAAGATAATGATAGGTCTTTCCCAAGCCCTCTAAGATGGATGATTCTAAAAGAGGGTTCCTACCGATGCGACAAGGAATAAAACTCTCCTCGAAGATGTGTCCTCAAAGTGAGGAACAACGAAAGGAAATGAGTAATATACCATATGCTTCGGCCCTGGGTAGCCTTATGTATGCAAAGTTGTGTACGAGACCTGACATTGTTCACGCTGTGAGCGTGGTAAGTAGGTTTCATGCAAACTCAGGAAAGAAACATTCGACTGCCATAAAGAACGTTCTCAAGTACTTAAGAAGGACTAGAGATCTGGTTCTAATGTATGGCAGTGGAGAACTTGATGTGATGGGCTTCACTGACTCAGACTTCCAAGGAAAGAAAGAGGATTCGATGTCTACTTCTGGCTACATATTTACTCTTAATGGAGGAGCAGTATCTTGGCGAAGCGCCAAGCAAAGCGCGACTGATGATTCCACTAGCCAGGCTGAGTATCAAGCAGCCTCGAAGGCTTCTAAGGAAGGGTTCTGGATTAAGAAGTTTCTGGGAGAAGTTCAAGTGATACCATGTGCTGAGCTGCCTGTTCCGTTGTACTGCGACAACGACGGAGCTGTAGCGCAGGCCAAGGAGCCGAGGTTTCACAACAGCACCAAACATATTGAGAGGAAGTATCATCTCGTAAGAGAATTTGTTCGCAAGGGATACATTGTGCTGCATAGAGTAGACTCAGCCGACAACATCGCTGATCCACTGACCAAGCCACTTTCTCAGATTATCTTGGAGTGTTATCTGGAGAACATGGGTATTAGATACCATAGTGTGTGGCATTGAGTGCAAGTGGGAGATTGTTAGGAGTATGCCCTCGAATGCCACTCGGGGGTTGTAAGAGTGAGGTTATTGTACCTGTTATTATTAAATACCATTATCATAAGGCATTGCATGTTTCTTTATTTGCTGGTAGTCACTTGCGTTCCTGACTCGTAAATATATATAGAAACTAGTCCCCTTATTGGATAAGGGGATCGGCATTAGAAAGGTTTATGGCTGAAATACTTAATCGTTCGCAAGTCAATGAAACTTGACTGGGCGTTAAGTTTATGTGAAGACTTGTATGATGTGTTCTTTGACTTGGAGAGTCCCTATTGAATACTAATGGTTACTGGGAGCACACGTTATAGGTATGATAATGAGATTAGTATACTCGAACCGACTCACCCTCGATTCGTCACACGGATTCACTTTGGGACAATTAATGACAGAATGGAAGGGCTGTGATAGGTATTCGTGAACCTTTGACTTGAGGATTTAGTAGGGATGTGCTTGTGACATTAATATTTTAATAAGAGTAGTTCGACCCAGAAAACCAGAAGTTGGGGGTCAACCTCGACGCGCATATTAACGGGAAAGTAGCAGGTTCTACTAAATACCAAGATAAGATTCTTTCTCCTATTAGTGAACGGGTATATGTCATATGCGGTTATTGGCAAATGAGATCATAAGCATTTGGCCAGAGCATTGGAGCTAGTTGTATTGGATACACGAGAGCTCAGTGATCTCGGTTTGTATTAACTCATGCATAGCGTCAAGTACAGATAGGGTTTGACTGAATGTGACCCTTTAACTTGATCGAGACATTTGAAAGAAGGGTTTATACGTATACTGGTATTCATGACGGAATGGTTTTGGAATGATCCCCATCATTGATTCTCAGTTAGGGTATAGTGTAGGCCGCCAGACTGGCTAGGTGGTGCTACTACTCTTTGGTTCCTCTCATTGCTAACTGAGACAGACCTACCGAGTTGCGCAATAGGATTGACGATGGAATGAATCGAGCTTATTCTCTCTTTATAAATATTAGATATTGTATATCTAATTTATTGGACATTGGATGTATAATTAATTTAGGGACATTGGATGTCTAAATTAATTTATTGGATAAATTAATTTACGGCCTAATGAATTAAATTTAATACTGAGTGATTAATTTAATTCATGAATATAATTATTTCTTGAGAAATTAATTATGTTATTTTGTATTTGATATAATTAATTAATTGAATTAATTAATTAATATAAATACATCGGAACAGAATTGGAGTTTATCTGATTGAACTCACGGGAGTCTGAAAGGAATCGAACTCATCCGGTTCTTGTAGAGGCCACCCCACCTACTTCACCTTCTCTCTTGGTCTTTGTCTACATTTTAATAAGTGGAAGACCAAATAAAATTAGAGATATGATATCCCTTTTTATATTGAAAAGTGATTTGGTCTTTGATGTGATGAAGAATAAACAAGAAGACTTCACTTCTTCCCTTATACTTGATCCCACGGTTTTGGCAAGAAAGAGAGAGAGAGAGAGAGAGAGAGAGAAACTAGTTTTTTCTCCAAGTCTTCCTTTTCTTCTTCATCCCTCTTGAGTTTTTCTTGGAGAAAAATTGAGAGATTTATTGAGAGATAGTGAGTTATACACTTAAAGTGTTATAATCACAATAAATAGCTTCATCATCCGATTCTAGCTGTAACCTTGGAGGTTAATTGGGTGGTTATCGTTCCGATCATTTCTCCGATGCGTGGAAAGTAGATACGCGGTGCTTTCGGCATTGGATCATCGAAGATCTTGACGAATTGGATTCATGGGGAAGATCACCTAAAGCTTGGAAATCACATACGTGGAGTACACCATTTAATTAACGGACAACAAGGGTATGATTTTGTATCTTACTTCGTTTCGTTTTATATTCATATATATGTAGCTTGATCGATCCTCTTATGGGATTCGGATCGAATTAGATTCGTATATTGCTTCCACTGCGCCTTCGTTTTAGGCACCGAATCCCAACATCAAGTCCTTAGTTGTAAAACTTTTTTAAAATCAATTAGGTATCGGCCCAAAATCGTTTTCCGTAAAACATCTGTAATACATCCTTTACACAATCATTATGGTCTCCGCCCAATTCCTTTCAAACCACAATGCACGGAATCTATCACAAGGTCCTCGAGAGGCCTCGTCGGACCCTACCCGGAACACATCACACACTGTTCGTACCCACAAGTAACGAACTCCGAAGGCCTCGTCGGACCATACCCAGAACACAACACACACTGTTCGTACCCACAATTAACGAACTCCAGAGGCCTCGTCGGACTCTACCCATAACACAGCACACACTATTCGTAGCCGTAAGTAACAAACTCCAGAGGCCTCTCCGCACCCTACCCGGAACACAACACACTGTTCCTACCCGCAAGTAATGAACTCCAAAGGCCTCGTCGGGCCCTACCCGGAACACACGCACTGTTCGTACCCGCAAGTAACAAACTCCAGAGGCCTCATCGGACCCTACCCGGATTACAAACACGCTTCACCACACATACTGTCATCACAATTCATCATCATGAACAATACACATTTACGCAATCATATCCAACCATTCAACAACACACCATAACACATATTCAAGTATATAATTCATTCAATCCAATTGTTAGAACCGACATAACTTCATAACTCAAGAATAATTCACAACACGTAGAAACACACATTCAAGAGTATTATCAAACCCACACAACAACACAATCAACACAATATCACCATGTTGGACATCCAAGAGTACCATTACTACCACAAGACATTCATAACAGGAAATTCATACGAATCATGTTTACGTAAGTAAATTAATTATCACAACCTAACGCGTAACCGCTATTCACGAGATACAAATCATATAAGCAAGATACTTGCCTCAATATTCGTCCCGCGAATCTTCTGGATAACACGGCTCAACTGAAAGCCTCGAAACCTACAACCTCCACGAGAAACAACGACAATACAATTACTACAAGAATACTAGCCAATAACGATGGAAACTGTGTCTAACTCCCGAAGGGAAATTCATTGAAACATTTGATTGGACATTAAATGTTCACAGTTCCTCAAGAACATTAAAATCATCAACCGGATTAAACGAATCGAAGATATGAATATACAATCCATAGAACATGATAGATAACAATATTTAACAACAATCGATCCATATAAATCAGATTTAAACGAGATCAAGAACAAAACCCCCTAAAAAGTCAACTTTAGATAAAATTAGGAAAATACCTCGATCCGACGAAGAATAAGGATTAGAGGTTGTTTAATCCACACTAGGAACTCAAGATCAGTGAAAAAGGTGGAGGATCGCACCTTGACACCTCCAAGTCGCCGCACTCGCCCTCCCATCGATTTAAGAAGTGAGAAATGAAATAAATGAGGAGAACTGGGATGTTGTCCAATATTTATACAGCCTCAATTAGCGCGCGCTAACCATATCCTTAGCGTGCGCTAACAGGTCAACATCCAATATGTTCAGATCAGTAGAGCACTTAGTGTGTGCTAATCAATTCCCTTAGCATGCGCGAGCGAATTCTAATTCTAGTCCAGTAGCTACTGGACTATGATTAGAATTCGCTCGACTATCTCGGCCTCTCCATATAGTGCGCTACCTACCACAATAGCATGCGTTAACTCTGCAGATTAGCGCATGCTATAACTCAGCAGAGCGTGCGCTATGCCCACTGCCCAGGCAGCATGACAGCTTGAGAATTCAACACAACAACAAAACTCCTCGACAAAACAACGATCATTAAACATGCAACTAAACACTAATGGACGACACCAGCAATCCAAATAAAAAACAAGCAAATAACAAAGAACGACATACGATCACATAAACACAAACACCACATATCCGCTTTACATCATGAATACGGTGGCACGATACCAACATGTATTAATCAACAACCAAATATTACCAACCGCTCGGCAACAGACAAAAATATAATGCATAAAATGACAAACAACTCAAGGTAACCGGAAACGAAAATCTCAGGTATTACATTCTACCCCACTAAAAACAAATTTCGTCCCGAAACTTAAAACGAACCCCAACATGAACGCAAACCAAAAGCAAGGAAATCAATTAACACTGATCTTTATGAGTCGATCTCTGAAGTTATTTTGTTGACCAAATCAAGTAGATTTAAACCACGGAGCGCTTATGCAGTAAAGTTGCATCTTTCACTATATGGGTTGAAGCAATCTGGAAGGATGTGGTACAATCGCCTACGTGAATACTGACCATGCATTTTCATGAAAAGAATAGATGCATGATTCATGATTTTAGCCGTCTATATAGATGACATGAATGTTATTGATACATTAGATGAGGTTGATGAAACGGCCCGCTACCTTAAGTCCGAATTTGATATGAAAGAGCTGGGGAGAACTCGATTCTATTTGGGCTTAGATCTGGAACATTGAGATCATGGTATACTCATTCATCAATCTGCCTAAGTCCATAAGATGCTCAGGCAATTTAGCATTGGCAAGGCACATCCTATCGCTACCCCATGGTTGGTCGAAGTCTGGAAATAAACAACGATACGTTTTGTCCTAAAGAGGAGGATGAAGAGGTCCTTGGAGCAGAACATCGTACGTTAGCACAATCGGTTCATTGTTATATCAGGCTCAATGTACTCGCCCTGACATCGCATTCTCTGTAAATTTATGAGCAAGATTCAGCTTCGCTCCCACGATAAGGCATTGGAATGGAATAAAAGACATATTTCGATACTTGAAAGGCTCTAGTGATCTTGGACTATTCGTTTCCTATGCAAGAGAGAGTGATATTCCAAAAGGAATTGTTGAGGTTAAGGCGATGCATACTGACCGTCGATCTTCCTCTGATATCGCAGCTAAGCATGGCAGCTTGACTACCAGAAGTGCTAATGCGAGCAAGCTTGTCCCCTATGCAGAGAATCCCAATAATATGTTAGTTGGATTTGCTGATGCCGGTTATCTCTCTGACCCGCATAAAGGACGTTCCCAAACTGGTTATGTGTTCATTATTAGGAATACGGTGATATCTTGGCGATCTACCAAGTAGATCCTGGTTTCTACTTCCTCGAACCATGCAGAGATAATTGTGTTAGGAGTATGCCCTAGAATGCCACTCAGAGGATGTTGAGTGAGGGCATTGTACTTGTTATTATGTAAATCATCAATATAAGGCAATGGATGTTTCTTTATTTACTGGTAGTTACTGGCATTCCTAACTTGTAAATATACATGTAGAAACTAGTCCGTGGATTTGAGAGCAAAACGTTCCACTCCTTATTGGATAAGGGGGTCGCTGGAAAGGTTTATAGCTCAAATACTTAATCGTTCGCAAGTCGATGAAACTTGACTGGGCGTTAAGTTTATGTGAAAACTTGTATGACGTGTTCTTTGACAAGGAGAGTGCCTGTCGAACACTAATGGTTAGTGGGAGCACACATTATTGGTATACTAATTAGATTAGTATACTCGAACCGACTCACCCTCGATTCGTCACATGGATTTCACTCCGGGACAGTCAATGATAGAATCGAAAGGTTGTGATAGGTATTCGTGAACCTTCGACTTGAGGATTTAGTATGGATATTCTTGTGACGTCAAGAATTTCATTAGAGTAGTTCGACCCTATAAACCGGAAGGCGGGGGTCAACCTCGACGTGCATCTTGATGGGCAAGTAGCAGGTCCTACTGAATACCAAGATAGAATTCTTTCTCCTGTTAGTGAACGGGTTATATGTCCTATGCGGTTATTGGCAGATTAGATCATAAGTCTTTGGCCAAAGCATTGGAGCTAGTTGTATTAGATACACGATAGCTCGATGATCTCGATTTGCATTAACACATGCATAGCGTCAAGTACAGATGGGGTTTGACTGACCATGACCCCATAACTTGATCGGGACATTTGAAAGAAGGGTTTATACATTTACTGGTATTCACGACAGAATGGTTCTTGAATGATCCCAATCATTCGTTCTCAGTCGGGGTACAGTGTAGGCCACCAGGCTGGCTAGGTGGTGCTACTACTCTTTGGTTCCTCCCATTGCTGACTGAGACGGACCTACCGAGTCACGCATTAGGATTGACGATGGAATGAATCGAGCATAATCTCTCATTATGAATATTAGATATCGGAGTTTATCTGTTTGGACTCACGGGAGTCCGAAACGGACCGAATTTTTCCTACCCTTCTAGATGGCCGCCCCCTATTTGTCTTCCACCTAATGTGGTGGAAGATTTCATGATTTAATATCATGAAATGTTTATCAATAGGGGACATGGAATCTCTTTTATTATAAAAGTGATTTGATGAGTTGTTGAATGAAGAATAAAAGGAGTAGACTAACCTTTCCTCCTATACATTAGCTTCCTACGTGAGTTGTGAGAGTTCAAGAGAGAGAATTGTTTTCTCATATAGTCTTCCTTTTCTTCTTCATCTTCATCACAAGTTCTTGGTTTTTTCTTGGAGAAAACATCAAGACATAAAAGAGAGATTGTGAGTTATACACTTAGAGTGTTATAATTTCATATTGGAAGCTTCATCACTTATCTCTAGCCGTATCCTCGGAGGATATCAAGGTGATCGTCGTTCCGGTCGTTTCTCCGGCGCGTGGCAAGTAGAGATGCGATGCTTTCGGCGTTGGATCGTTCAAGGGCTTGGAGCGGATTGAACTCGCAGAGATCAAACTAAAGCTTGGGGAATAGCTCAAGAGAAGGTTACCATTTAATCAACGGACTTTGAGGGTTAGTTTCTTATGACTCTTGCTTTTCATTTATATATTCGTATATACGTAGCTCGATCGATCCTCGTATGGATTCGGATCGAATTAATTTTCGTTTTACCACTTCCGCTGGGCCTTCGTTTTAGGCACCGAATCCCAACAGTGGTATTGGAGCGTAGGTCTTGCGATCGTATATACGATATTGGCATTTGGAATGCTCGATTAGATGGTGAATGATTTGGAATCATTTTAGTCATAATCGTGGTATATATTTTTACGTTCGTTGTAGTTATATTTTTCGTAAGTTTATGTCTAAATATAAATCTTAATTTCTTGGAAATATGATTTATATTGAAGATATGAATGTTGGAGAATATATATATTGGATATCCGATCGAAAAACTAGCCCCGAAATGCCGTTGGACGGTCTGGGAGGGGTCCGGGAGCAGGGGCCGCGGCCCAGGGCTCGGGGGCCGCGGCCTGTGGTCATGCTGGCCCGGGCGAGGATCAGACTGGGGCCGCGGCCCAGGCTCAAGGGGCCGCGGCCCAGGGCCGCTGGCCGTGTCCTGACCGGCAGCTTCCGAGCGTGACTCAGCCATGCCAGGCCTGTCTGGCGGCAAGCTGCCGAGGGTGACTCGGTCAGGCAGGCCTGTTTTCACCCCGGCTCGATTTTTTCGTGAATTCTTGAAAATTAATCTCCCACAAATTAAATTGAATTTAATATGATTAAAATGATTTATGGTATTTCATTTTATAAGGGAAATCTGATTAATTGGAATATTTATGGTCGACCAAATTATTTTGAACGTTATCATATTACCGATTGTGTGAATCGATTGGATCGGTTCGTATTGTTGATTGGATCAATGTATCTCTATGCTTTTCATTTATATAGTATTTATTGGATGAATGCTTTTGAATGGGGATGTGGTTCGTGGACTTAGTTTTGAATCGTTCGTTTTATTCGATTGGGTTGTAAAGGCCGTTTTGAGCCTATTTATTTTACTAGAAATGTTTGTATCTAGGATGCAATTTTCGATGTAAAATTTATATGTAATGACGAAGACCGGAGGAAGATTCATTTCGAGAAGACAAAGATTCAAGACGAAGACTTGTAATTAGATTACGGAGTTTTTGTTTTCTAGGAACGGTCTATGAACCACATGTTGGTAGCAACTAGGTTCTGAATGGTTGTTTCATATTGTATGAATGCCACAAACGCGCTTAAACGATTAATGTGCAAAGTGTAACGTTAATCACGAAAATTCTCCCACGATAAATTATTAAGTTTATAAGGTTTCAAGGTTTTCCTCCCCTCCATCGAGTTTTCGGGAAATTGAAATCCAAACCGGATGTGCTATGCTTCCGAGTTATCGGGGTAGTCGTTCGGGGAGGACGGATAAATTACCGGGAGCGCATTGGATGCCTTCGGTTGGAGCAAATTTTATCCCTAGAAACCTGATAGGTTGCCGGATAAGATTCAATTGTGAAACTGATTTGCGTCGATGGTATAAACTTAACTTGTTCACGAACCATATAAACCGTATAGGTTGAGGGGAGTGAACAAGAGAAAAAAGAAGATCGAATCATCCATTAGATGGGTTGGTGTTGGACACCACTTTATAAAAATTAATAGACTAGAAACCTGTTCGGTTGCCCTCTATTAAGATTTATAAAGAAATCGATCACCACTATGAAGTAGAGCGACGATACTTCCGGATTTCACATGGGAGTGTGTTATTCCGATAAAAATAGTGGGAGCTGGGTAACAAGAATAGAAAAGACCTTAATTATATACTCATAACATAATTGAATGAGTCACTAATTAATCTATCGTACTTAATGCAGACTCAAATCTCAATATGACTCTGAATCCACTCGCAATTCTACTCGAAAAGAACACCTTAATGGGACCTAATTTTGTGGATTGGCTCCGCAATCTGATGATTGTCCTCAGTATAGAGGCACTGGGATACGTCTTGGAGACGGACATTCCGGCCCGAGCCAATCAGGAAGAGATTGAAAACCACGAAAAGTGGGTTAAGGGTGATGTGAAAGTCTGTGCTTATATGATGGCTTCCATGTCTAATGAGCTTCAGAGAGCTCATGAGAAAATGACTTCTGCTAGGCAGATTCTATCACACTTAACCGAGCTTTATGGTGAGCACAACAGAACTGCTAGATATGAGATATCCAAGCAACTGTTCGGTGCAAGAATGAAGGAAGGTGAGAAGATTGGGGAACAAGTCCTCAAAATGATATCCATGATCAAGAGATTGGAGGCTCTTGATTTTAAAATGGATACTTCTCTCCAAATCGACCTTATCCTACAGTCTCTCCCTGATTCCTTCTCACAGTTTGTTATAAACTTCAACTGCAATGAGATTGCATGTAATTTAGTTGGGCTAATGAACAAACTTGTGACCGCTCAGTCTCAGATGAAGACTCCGCGGATGAAGGAGTCTGCTCTTGTGATTTCTTCTGGACCTCGGAGGTCTATGAATAAGAAGAAAAAGACCAAGAAGCGTACTGGACCGCAAGCTAAGGACCTTAAGGGAAAGGGCAAGGCCCCGATGGTTCCAAAGAACAAGAAGAAGAAGGATGCTTGTCTCAAGTGCGGTGAGCTGGGCCACTGGGCTAGAGACTGTCTGATTCTTCATGGCACTTCAGGTACAGAACTTTTAGTTTTGGAAAGAAATTGTTCTGCTACTGTATTTTCTACTTCATGGATACTGGATTCTGGTGCTAGTTCTGATATTTGTACCGTGAATCAGGATCTGGAACAAAGTAGGAAGCTTGGAGCTGGAGAAGTTATGATCACAGTCAGAAGCGAGCATAGTGTCGAGGCGACCGACATAGGATCACTTCTTTTGGGTTTAGAATCCGGCTTTGTTTTGACTTTAGAAGATGTACTTGTTCTGCCCAAGGGGCACAAAAACATTGTATCCATTCCGGTCATGGACCGAAAAGGCTTTTCATTTTTCATTGGTGATGGTTCCTGCAAAATTTATGTTAGAAATAAACTAGTGGGTACTGCTACATTGTTGAATGGATTGTATTATCTAAATCTCAGCAACAAAGTAGTTGTGAATACTATGACTAGAAAACGTGGTAGGGATGAAACGAATCAAGTTTTAAAATGGCATCTTAGACTTGGTCATGTTGGTCAGACCAAGGTTTACAAGATGGAAAAGGATGGACTTATGGGTCCATTGGGATCGGATCCCTTTCCTACTTGTGAATCTTGCCTTAAAGGCAAAATGACTAAGTCCCCCTTCACATGGACTTTTGAAAGAGCCGCTGATAAACTGGGATTAATCCATACTGACGTTTATGGTGCTTTGGAAGCAGCACGTGACGGATATCAATATTTCATTATGTTTACATATGATCATACTAGGTATGGTTATGTATACTTAATGAAACATAGATCCGAGGCTTTTGAGAAATTCTAGGAATTCAAGGCCCTAGTCGAGAAACAAATTGGTAATCATATCAAAGCACTTCGGTCGGACCGAGGTGGCGAGTACATGAGTACGGAGTTTGACGAGTTCTTTAAGGAACATGGAATAGTTTCACAACTAACACCTCCAGGTACTCCTCAGTTAAATGGTGTGTCAGAAAGAAGGAACCGGACCCTGTTGAACATGGTCCGTTCCATGCTGGGGTATACTGACTTGCCGATTTACCTATGGGGGTATGCACTCCTAACTGCCGTGTATATCTTGAACAGATGTCCTTCCAAATCCGTTCCTAAAACTCTACATGAGATGTGGGAGGGAAGGAAACCAAGTCTTAATCACATTAGGATTTGGGGATGTCCCGCCTATGTCAAGAAGACTAAGGTGGAAAAGTTGGAAGCTAGGTCTGCGAAGGGACGTTTCATTGGATTCCCGTCTGGGACGATGGGATATCTATTATACATGCCCGAAGATCGAAAGATCGTTGTTGATTTACAAGCACACTTCCTGGAAGATGAGTTCATTCAGGAAGGCGGAGCAGGTAGAAGTATTACTTTAGAAGAATACAATGAAACTCCTCGGGAGACACCTGTGCAAGAAACTGGAACCGAACTTTCTGAAACACATGTACAACCACCTCGTAGGTCTAGTAGGGTGTCTCATTTACCTGAGAGGTATGGGCTTGTGCACTTGGAGGAGCTGGGTCTCCATGAGGTTCCAAGTGATAGCCAAGAGACCGACCCGACGACCTATGACCAAGCGATGGTGGATGTAGACGAAATGGCGTGAAGCTATGGAAGCTGAGATAGACTCGATGCATGTCAATCAGGTCTGGACTCTAGTATACCGCCCCAAGGGCATAGTGCCTATTGGGAACAAGTGGATCTACAAGAGAAAGACTGATGGTGATGGCAAGGTTGACGCCTATAAGGCCAGGCTTGTGGCAAAGGGTTATACCAAGAAGAAAGGGATCGATTACCACGATACCTTCTCGCCCGTAGCCATGATCAAGTCTATTCGCATGATGCTTGCTATAGCTGCCTACCACGATTATGATGTAACACCCCCAAGTTATTCAGGGAATATTACAGCGCCGTAAGCCCCGCCGTGGGACCCACAAGGCTAAACATACGCGGAACTATAAATTTTGACCGAGAAGGTCTACGCATAATGGAATGAAAAACAATACAAAGGTATTCAAAACATAACCAATGTATCCACAGACATCACAATACGAATCAATACTTCGGCAAACACAGGCCGGAACAACAAGGAAAATAGAAAACAATACTCGAGTATTCAATAGCCAATCCAGTACAACAACACTGAATGGAAAACTCAAAACATAACTGGAAGAAAGACACAGTATCACACTTGCCCACCATCTTCATGCCGACCCGATACCTGCCTGTCTGCTCTCCTGGAACCTGAAATACATAAAACGTATTTCCCCCATAAAGGGGTTAGCCATCGAATAGCTAGTACAAGTATATCAAGTATGAAACACAATACTCCTCGACAATAAAGTAAATGTAACCGTCAATTCATCAATTCAAGACTAGTATTCCGGAATAACTAAATCTCATAGTGTCACACCAAGACGTATGTGAATGCCGTAGAAACGGTTCGTTCATATCATCCGTCAATACATGTATGAATGCCGTAGAAACGGTTCGTTCATATCATGCCATCAATACATATATGAATGCCGTAAAAACGGTTCGTTCATATTATGCCATCAATATATCTATGAATGCCGTAAAAACGGTTCGTTCATATCATACCATCAATATTTCTTACTTTCAAAGTCGAGAACGTACAATCATAATTATATACTTGCCTTTGAGACATCGAGAAATCGAACGGAGGAAGGGTATGAGTTCGGTAGGTCCAAGAACGCGCTTCCGGCACCTAAACGATTCGCAAGGAATATGATAGTCAAATATCCATACTCAAATTACACGAAGAAACCCCCGAAACCCGTCTACGATTCACGAAAAATACACGGGTAAACAATTAGAGGTTGGAAAATCGTTCAAACTCCTAAAAGTCCGAAAAATCATAGGAAAGGCATGTATACGGTAAAGATACATCATAATCTCAAGGTTCTCAAGCTTCAAATCGGATAAATCAGACAAATCCACGAAAACCCCCAAAATCCAACACAAAATTCAAAGTGTTCTTGAATAATCTTTCAATAATCCGACGAATACTCAAACATGCCCATAATCATGCGTATATCACTTCATACACCATGATTTTAACATCTGAAACGTCATTACCCAATATAAAATCGAAAACCAAGATGTCGAAGAAATTACCTCTTGAAGATCCAAGCTCTATAATCCGAAGAATACGCGATAGATCGATGATCCGGGCTTCCCAACCGAATGAAATTGATAAAAATTCAATACTCAAGAGGTAGATGATGCCAAGTTCTTTCATGGAGCTCTCTCTCTCTCGCGTGTGGGTTGAATGAAATGGAGGAAATGAGCTGCATCTCGCTCAAAAAGCATAATTATGCAGTTGACCGCATTGTGTGCCTCGGCTCAGCTTAGGTGTGCCGCGGCACAGGCCCAAAAAATGCTCCCAGGGCTCGGCAGTGTGCCGCGGCCCGGCTGGCGTGCGCCGCGGCACTGGGTATAGTCGGTTTTGGCTGACATATGCAACACGAGTGTGCCGCGGCCCGGACAGGTGTGCCGCGGCAGTGACTCGGCAGTGTGCCGCGGCCCTGCCGGCATGTGCCGCGGTCCGCTCGGCCAGGTCTAGAAAATGTGTGTGCCGCGGCGCACACTCCTTGTGTCGCTGCCCACACCCCCCTCGGGTCCTAAAATGATGAAAAATGACCCGGGAAGAGAATAAAAGCAATAGGACTCAATATCTGGGAAACAATAACACGAAATGGAAGTACGGAAATCCCAAAACGGTGATTCCAAGCAATAATTACAAGGGTTCGCCCAACAAAACACAATTTGAACAATGAGGAGATTTGAAATGACATGAATTTCAACCGGGTATTACATTCTCCCCCTCTAAAAAGGAGTTTCGTCCCGAAACTTAAGAAATAAATAGTTCGGGGTATTCCACCCGCATCTTCTCTTCCGTCTCCCAAGTCGCCTCCTCGACTCCATGCCTCGACCATTGCACTTTAACCAGTGGAATGGTCTTATGCCGAACTTGTTTCTCGCGGCGCTCAAGAATTTTCACGGGTTTCTCCGGAAAGGTAATATCCTCGGCTACGTCAATCTTACTGTAGTCGATAATGTGGCTCGGATCCGGTACGTACTTTCTCAACTGAGACACATGAAAAACACTGTGGACGTGACTCAAAGCTGGAGGCAATGCCAAGCGATAAGCTAAATCCCCAACTCTGTCCAAAATCTCGAAGGGCCCGATATACCTCGGACTAAGTTTCCCCTTTTTCCCAAAGCGGAAAACTCCTCTGGTCGGCGACACCTTGAGCAAGACATGATCCCCCACCTCAAACTCCAAAGGTCGACGACGAGTATCAGCATAAGATTTCTGACGACTCTGGGCAGCCAGCAATCGGTCCCGGATAATAAAAATCTTTTCCTTAGTCTCCATCAACATATCCGGCTCCGTCCCAACTAGCTCAAAAGCCTCGTCCCAACATAATGGCGACCTACATCGCCTACCATAGAGTGCTTCGAAGGGTGCCATTTTAATCGACGCATGCCAACTATTATTGTAAGCAAACTCGATCAACGATAAGTGAAGCTCCCAATCATTACTCCAATCCAAGGCACAAGCTCGTAACATATCTTCCAACGTCTGAATCGTCCTCTCTGTCTGACCGTCCGACTGAGGATGAAAGGAAGTGCTCAATCTCAACTCCGTACCCAGAGCCTGATGAACGGCCTGCCAAAAATGCGATACGAAACGACCGTCTCGATCAGAAACAATGGTCTTGGGGGCACCGTGTAACCTCACGATCTCAGCAATAAAAGTTCGAGCTAGTCTATCCGGTCCCCAAGTGTCCTTAATACCCAAGAAGTGTGCAGACTTGGTCAACCGATCGACAATTACCCAAATCATATTCATTCCGGCCCGAGTTCTCGGCATGCCAGTGATGAAATCAATAGAGATGTCTTCCCACTTCCACTCGGGAATGGGAAGTGGCTTCAACAACCCCGCTGGTCGTTGATGTTCGATCTTGACTTGTTGACACGTCAAGCACCGTAGTACAAACTCCGTAACATCCTTCTTCATGTTATTCCACCAAAAATTGCGCTTCAAATCTTTGTACATCTTACTCGTCCCGGGGTGGATTGAGTAAGGCGTAGCATGAGCTTCTCGGAGAATCCTCTGTCTCAACTCTAAATCGCTCTAACACAAAGTCCGCCTTCAAATCTCGTAATACTATCCTCGTGAACCATAAAGCCAGGAGCTTTTCCTTTAATTACATCTTCCTTCAGTTGAGAAATCATCGGGTCACTCCACTGCTTCCCTTTGATGTCATCAACTAAGGACGAAGTAATTTCGAGAGTACACAACTGTCCCTGTACTCGTTGAAGCCAAACTTCTATCCCTTGCTCAATTAAATCCTGACGAATTTTCGTCTGGGATGTAAGAACCTCGAGCATTTGAAGAGATGCAGATTTGCGGCTCAAAGCATCTGCAACGACATTGGCTTTTCCGGGGTGGTAAAGAATTTCCAAATCATAATCCTTTATCAACTCTAACCAACGTCTCTGTCTCATATTCAGCTCCTTCTGACTGAAAATATACTTCAGGCTCTTGTGATCGGTATAAATTCGGCACGGTGAACCATACAAATAATGTCGCCAAATCTTGAGTGCGAAGACAATTGCGGCCAACTCTAAATCGTGAGTAGGATAATTCATCTCATAAGGCTTTAATTGTCGTGACGCAAAAGCTATCGTCTTATCATGCTGCATAAGTACACAGCCCAGGCCTTGACCCGAAGCGTCACTATAGACTGCAAAGCCCTCGCTACCATGTGGTAAAGTTAAAATCGGCGCTGAAGTCAAACGTCTCTTCAGTTCATCGAAGCTCTGTTGTCTCTCATCCGTCCAAATAAACTTTTCGATCTTCTGGAGCAATTTCGTAAGCGGTCGAGCGAGTTTCGAGAACCCCTCGACAAACCGACGGTAATACCCAGTAAGGCCCAGAAAGCTACGAACTTCCTTAACATTTTTAGGCGGTGCCCAATCTAGCACTGCCTCAATCTTCTTCGGGTCCACACGAACCCCTTCGGCCGAAATCACATGGCCGAGAAACATAACTTCTTCCAACCAAAACTCACATTTCGAGAATTTTGCATAGAGGTGCTCGGTTCTCAGAATGTCTAAAACCAAACGCAAGTGTCGGGCATGTTCCTCCTTATCTCGAGAATAGATCAAGATGTCGTCAATAAAGACGACTACACACCTGTCGAGGTACTCGATGAATATTTTATTCATTAACTGCATGAATACTGCCGGCGCATTAGTCAACCCAAAAGGCATAACTACAAATTCATAATGCCCATATCTCGTCCGAAACGCCATCTTCGGAACGTCGGACTCCCTCACCCTGAGTTGATAATACCTGGATCTTAAATCAATCTTCTAGAAAACCGCAGCTCCTTGCAATTGATCAAATAAATCGTCTATACGAGGCAAAGGATATTTGTTCTTAATGGTTACTTTATTCAGCTCACGGTAGTCGATGCACAAATGTAGTGAACCATCCTTTTTCCTCACGAAGAGAACAGGCGCGCCCCAAGGCGAAGCGCTCGGTCTGATGTACCCTTTTTCCAAAAGTTCTCCCAACTGAGTCTTCAATTCCTGCATCTCGGAAGGTGCCATCCGACAAGGTGCTTTAGAAATCGGAGCCGCATCTGGCTCTAAGTCTACGGTAAATTCTATCTCTCGATCTGGCGGTAATCCCGGGAGATCATCCGGAAAAACATCGGGATACTCATTAACAACCGGAATCGAAGAGAAATCGACTTCGTTTCCTTCCTTTTTCAAGGCATAACACCAATAGCCCGTACAACCTTTATTCAAAAGTTTTACGGCCTTGATGGAACTGATAAGTAACTTGGATTGGCCCGACTTACGTCCCAAAAATGAGTACTCAGATCCGTCTTTAGTCATCATGGTAATAACCTTGGTACGGTAATTCATAATCGCTTGGTGATTATCAAGTCAATCCTCACCGAGGATCACGTCCTCGCCTTCCATATCAACTACAATCAGATTCGATAACCATTCCATGCCGGATATAACCACCGGAAAATCTCTAATCTCCCGATTCCCCACAATCCTATCCCCGCTAGGCAGTCTCACGATAAAGGGATCGCAAGCAGTCAAACAAGTTAGATTCAAACGGCGTACACACTCCAAAGAAATAAAAGAATGTGTAGCACCCGTATCAAAAAGTACACGGACTGGATAAGATAAAATATGGGTGGTACCTGAAGCCACCGCCGCTTCGGGTTCGTCTGTTCGACGCATCTCATAAACCTAAGGTTGTACCGAACCGACGCTATAATTCCCCCCTCCAGCATTCTGACCCCGTCCCCGGCCCCTGCCGAAATTCTGCTGAGGTTGACCAAAAGATTGTCGTTGATTCATACTTTGATCAAGTGGTGCTGGGGCAGAAGCCCGAGTGTCCAAAGTCTGGTTCGGTTCGGAACAATAAGCCGCTCTATGCCCCATCTGTCCGCACGTGTGACACTTCAATGGTGGAAAGTGGCATTCCGAATTAAAGTGGCCTGGACGGCCACAATTATAGCAAGTCACCATGCGATTTGAGGTACCCGGAGTGGGACGGTAACCCCTCTTCCTTTTATTAGAACGTGACGACTGTCCGGCAAAACGGTTAGTCGTCTGTGACTTCTGAAAGTTGCCACCCTTAGAGCCAGAAAAATTTCCCGCGACTTTATGCTTCTTCGGTTCTTCAACGGTATCATTGTCGGGGTTCAACATATCATGGGCTAAAGCTCTGTCCTGATACTTTTTCAGTGTGGTACAAGCAAATCCGGCCATGTATCGCCGTAAGTCCAAATTGATCTGCCTATCAAAATAATGGATCTTATCATGCTCGTTACGCACTTGATCCTTCACATGGATCAATTGTTGGTTGTACTCCACGATCGCCTGCGAAACGGAAATATCTTGTGGTTTAGCCTCGAAAAAGGCTCGGATTCAGCCCTCTCGCACCGGTCAAGGACAAAACTCGGCCTCCAAGAGCTCCTTAAATTCATCCCACGTGGCAATACGATCCTGTGGCTTGATGACCTTCCACCAAGTAGCGGCCTCCTTAGTGAGGAAATACTGAGCAATCGGTACTTTCCTCACCTCGGGGCAATCAACCGCCTCGAAAATCTTCTCCAATTCCGCTAGACAGTCTTCCCAGCCTAACAGGTCTGTGGCACCGCCAAACTGTGGAGGGTGCATACGGATTACATTCTGAAGCAAGGCATCCGTGTTTGGGTTCGGGTTATTCAGCTGAACAGTTTGGGCTAAAATAGTCATCTGGGTAGCCAATTGTTGAAGTGCATTCGTAACTCCAGCGTCCGCGTTGTTCCCCTGACTGTTTGATTGGTCGTGCTGACTTTCGGTGTCAGGATGCACCGAGTTCGACAAACTGGGATTGGTCGACCCCGCAACTGAACTGATGGAAACGGCCGGGCCACGACCTCTTCCTCGTCCACGGCCACGACCATGGCCACGACCCCTACCAGCTGACATACTGAGGAACACACAAGGTACGTAAGCATAATTCAATCGCACGTCATTAGGGTGATCGATTCTCAAGAATATCCGTAAAAGAAGCATAATGAATAAGGGAAACATCAGAAGAGTAAGAGGTCTTACAATTACCGGTCGCACTGTGATGATGGCAGAGTAGTGATACTGTGGACAATGACGACTCATTCGACCTAAAAGACCGACAGCCTAGGTATCCATAGACCTAAGCTCTGATACCATATTCTGTAACACCCCCAAGTTATTCAGGGAATATTACAGCGCCGTAAGCCCCGCCGTGGGACCCACAAGGCTAAACATACGCGGAACTATAAATTTTGACCGAGAAGGTCTACGCATAATGGAATGAAAAACAATACAAAGGTATTCAAAATATAACCAATGTATCCACAGACATCACAACACGAATCAATACTTCGGCAAACACAGGCCGGAACAACAAGGAAAATGGAAAACAATACTCGAGTATTCAATAGCCAATCCAGTACAACACTGAATGGAAAACTCAAAACATAACTGGAAGAAAGATACAGTATCACACTTGCCCACCATCTTCATGCCGACCCGATACCTGCCTGTCTGCTCTCCTGGAACCTGAAATACATAAAACGTATTTCCCCCATAAAGGGGTTAGCCATCGAATAGCTAGTACAAGTATATCAAGTATGAAACACAATACTCCTCGACAATAAAGTAAATGTAACCGTCAATTCATCAATTCAAGACTAGTATTCCGAAATAACTAAATCTCATAGTGTCACACCAAGACGTATGTGAATGCCGTAGAAATGGTTCGTTCATATCATCCGTCAATACATGTATGAATGCCGTAGAAACGGTTCGTTCATATCATGCCATCAATACATATATGAATGCCGTAAAAATGGTTCGTTCATATTATGCCATCAATATATCTATGAATGCCGTAAAAACGGTTCGTTCATATCATACCATCAATATTTCTTACTTTCAAAGTCGAGAACGTACAATCATAATTATATACTTGCCTTTGAGACATCGAGAAATCGAACGGAGGAAGGGTATGAGTTCGCTAGGTCCAAGAACGCGCTTCCGGCACCTAAACGATTCGCAAGGAATATGATAGTCAAATATCCATACTCAAATTACACGAAGAAACCCCCGAAACCCGTCTACGATTCACGAAAAATACACGGGTAAACAATTAGAGGTTGGAAAATCACTCAAACTCCTAAAAGTCCGAAAAATCGTAGGAAAGGCATGTATACGGTAAAGATACATCATAATCTCAAGGTTCTCAAGCTTCAAATCGGATAAATCGGACGAATCCACGAAAACCCCCAAAATCCAACACAAAATTCAAAGTGTTCTTGAATAATCTTTCAATAATCCGATGAATACTCAAACATGCCCATAATCATGCGTATATCACTTCATACACCATGATTTTAACATCTGAAATGTCATTACCCAATATAAAATCGAAAACCAAGATGTCGAAGAAATTACCTCTTGAAGATCCAAGCTCTATAATCCGAAGAATACGCGATAGATCGATGATCCGGGCTTCCCAACCGAATGAAATTGATAAAAATTCAATACTCAAGAGGTAGATGATGCCAAGTTCTTTCCTGGATCTCTCTCTCTCGCGTGTGGGTTGAGGGAAATGGAGGAAATGAGCTGCATCTCGCTCAAAAAGCATAATTATGCAGTTGACCGCATTGTGTGCCGCGGCTCAGCTTAGGTGTGCCGCGGCACAGGCCCAAAAATTGCTCCTGTGGCTCGCGGTGTGCATGGCCACTGGCATGCGCGCAAAGACCGGCATCGGTTTTGGCTGAAATATGCAACACGAGTGTGCCGTGGCCCGGACAGGTGTGCCGCGGCAGTGACTCGGCAGTGTGCCGCGGCCCTGCCGGCATGTGCCGCGGTCCGCTCGGCCAGGTCTAGAAAATGTGTGTGCCGCGGCGCACACTCCTTGTGCCGCGGCCCACACCCCCCCCGGGTCCTAAAATGATGAAAAATGACCCGGGAAGAGAATAAAAGCAATAGGACTCAATATCTGGGAAACAATAACACGAAATGGAAGTACGGAAATCCCAAAACGGTGATTCCAAGCAATAATTACAAGGGTTCGCCCAACAAAACACAATTTGAACAATGAGGAGATTTGAAATGACATGAATTTCAACCGGGTATTACATATGAGATATGGCAAATGGACGTAAAGACGGCTTTCCTTAATGGATTCCTCGAGGAGGAAATCTATATGGAGCAGCCTAAAGGCTTTGTGTCCGAAGTCGATATTCAGAAAGTGTGCAAGCTTCAGCGTTCCATTTATGGACTGAAGCAAGCGTCGCGTAGTTGGAACCTTCGTTTTGACGAGGCGGTCAAAAAGTTTGACTTCATGCCAAATGAAGAGGAACCTTGTGTATACAAGAGGGTTAGTGGGAGCAAGATCGCATTCTCAGTACTATATGTAGATGACATTCTACTAATAGGAAATGATGTGGGAATGCTCAGTTCTGTGAAAGCTTGGCTTTCGAGTAATTTCTCCATGAAAGACTTGGGAGAAGCTACCTATATTCTTGGTATTCGACTCTACCGGGATAGAGCGAAGAGAACAATAGGTCTTTCCCAAGCCCTCTATATAGATAAAATCTTAAAGCGATTTAAGATGGATGATTCTAAAAGAGGGTTCCTACCGATGCGACATGGAATAAAACTCACCTTGAAGATGTGTCCTAAAAATGAGGAACAACGAAAGGAAATGAGTAATATACCATATGCTTCGGTCATGGGTAGCCTTATGTATGCTATGTTGTGTACAAGACCTGACATCGCGCATGATGTAAGCGTGGTGAGTAGGTTTCAGGAAAACCCAGGTAGGGAACATTGGACTGCTGTAAAGAACGTTCTCAAGTACTTAAGAAGGACTAGAGATATGGTTCTTATATATGGTGGTGGAGAATTGGATGTGGTGGGATTCACTGATTCGGACTTCCAAGGACTGAAGGATGATTCGATGTCTACTTCTGGCTACATATTTACTCTTAATGGAGGAGCAGTATCTTGGCGTAGCGCCAAGCAAAGCGCGACTGCTGATTCCACCTGTCAGGCTGAGTATCAAGCAGCCTCGGAGGCTTCCAAGGAAGGGTTCTGGATTAAGAAGTTTCTGGGAGAACTTCAAGTGATACCATGTGCCGAGCCGTCTGTCTACTGCATCGCGACAACGACGGAGCTGTAGCGCAGGCCAAGGAGCCGAGGTTTCACAACAGAACCAAACATATTGAGAGGAAGTATCATCTCGTAAGAGAATTTGTTCGCAAGGGATACATTGTGCTGCACAGAGTAGACTCGGACGACAACGTCGCCGATCCACTGACCAAGCCACTTTCTCAGACTAGCTTAGAGCGTCATCTGGAGAACATGGATATTAGATACCATAGTGTGTCACATTGAGTGCAAGTGGGAGATTGTTAGGAGTATGCCCTCGAATGCCACTCAGAGGATGTTGAGTGAGGGCATTGTACTTGTTATTATGTAAATCATCAATATAAGGCAATGGATGTTTCTTTATTTACTGGTAGTTACTGGCATTCCTAACTTGTAAATATACATGTAGAAACTAGTCTGTAGATTTGAGAGCAAAACGTTCCACTCTTTATTGGATAAGGGGGTCGGCACTGGAAAGGTTTATAGCTCAAATACTTAATCGTTCGCAAGTCGATGAAACTTGATTAGGCGTTAAGTTTATGTAAAGACTTGTATGACGTGTTCTTTGACAAGAAGAGTGCCTGTCGAATACTAATGGTTAGTGGGAGCACACGTTATTGGTATACTAATTAGATTAGTATACTCGAACCGACTCACCCTCGATTCGTCACACGAATTTCACTTCGGGACAGTCAATGATGGAATCGAAAGGTTGTGATAGGTATTCGTGAACCTTCGACTTGAGGATTTAGTAGGGATGTGCTTGTGACGTCAAGATTTTCATTAGAGTAGTTCGACCCTATAAACCGGAAGACGGGGGTCAACCTCGACGTGCATCTTGATGGGCAAGTAGCAGTCCCATCAATACCAAGATAGAATTCTTTCTCCTGTTAGTGAACGGGTTATATGTCCTATGCGGTTATTGGCAGATGAGATCATAAGTCTTTGGCCAAAGCATTGGAGCTAGTTGTATTAGATACACGATAGCTCGATGATCTCGATTTGCATTAACGCATGCATAGCGTCAAGTACAGATGGGGTTTGACTGACTGTGACCCCATAACTTGATCGGGACATTTGAAAGAAGGGTTTATACGTCGACTGGTATTCACGACAGAATGGTTCTTGAATGATTTGAATCATTCGTTCTCAGTCGGGGTACAGTGTAGGCCACTAGGCTGGCTAAGTGGTGCTACTACTCTTTGGTTCCTCCCATTGTTGACTGAGACGGACCTACCGAGTCGCGCATTAGGATTGACGACGGAATGAATCGAGCTTAATCTCTCATTATTAATATTAGATATTGGATATCTAATTTGGGACATTGGATGTCTAAATCGATTTATTGGATAAATTAATTTACGGCCTAATGGATTAAATAAATTACTGGGTGATTAATTTAATTCATAAATATATTTATTTCTTGGAGAAATTAATTATGTTATTATGTATTTGATATGATTAATTAATTGGATTAATTAATTGATATAAATACATTGGAACGGGATCAGAGTTTATCTGTTTGGACTCACGGGAGTCCGAAATGGACCGAATTTTTCCTACCCTTCTAGATGGCCGCCCCCTATTTGTCTTCCACCTAATGTGGTGGAAGACTTCATGATTTAATATTATGAAATGTTTATCAATAGGGGACATGGAATCTCTTTTATTATAAAAGTGATTTGATGAGTTGTTGAATGAAGAATAAAAGGAGTAGACTAACTCTTCCTCCTATACATTAGCTTCCTACGTAAGTTGTGAGAGTTCAAGAGAGAGAATTGTTTTCTCATATAGTCTTCCTTTTCTTCTTCATCTTCATCACAAGTTTTTGATTTTTACTTGGAGAAAACATCAAGACATAAAAGAGAGATTGTGAGTTATACACTTAGAGTGTTATAATTTTATATTAGAAGCTTCATCACTTAGCTCTAGCCGTATCCTCGGAGGATAGCAAGGTGATCGTCTTTCCGGTCGTTTCTCCGGCGCGTGGCAAGTAGAGACGCGGTGCTTTCGGCGTTGGATCGTTCAAGGGCTTGGAGCGGATTGAACTCGTAGAGATCAAACTAAAGCTTGGGGAATAGCTCAAGAGAAGGTTACCATTTAATCAACGGACTTCGAGGGTTAGTTTCTTACGACTCTTGCTTTTCGTTTATATATTCGTATATACGTAGCTCGATCGATCCTCGTAGGGATTCAGATCGAATTAATTTTCGTTTTACCGCTTCCGCTGGGCCTTCGTTTTAGGCACCGAATCCCAACAAATTGCACTGCACGAATCCATTAGGGAGTGTATTTGACTTCGGTCAGCCATAGACCATATACGAGGAACTTGTGGATTAAAGTCCACTACAACGACCCCTACTTGCATATTTGAGGACAATGCGGCATGCATTGAGCAGATGAAGTTAGGTTTCATTAAGGGTGGCAATACCAAACATATCTTGATGAAGTTCTTGTACAATCAGCAACAGCAGAAATTGCTGAATATCGAAATGAAACAAGTGAGTTCGATGAGAATATCACAGACTTGTTCACTAAGTCTCTGCCAAAATCTACATTTGAGAAACATATGAGGAGCATTGGCATGCTTCGATTGTCCGAGCTCAACAAGTGATAGCTCATTGGAATGAGCTCTTGTGTATACTTCAGGGCGAGTATACTCCACATGATCCTTGCATGTGTAGTTGGTGCATTATGCGCTTTTTGCTCACCAAATATTTGTTTTTTTTTCACAGGGTTTTTGATTTGGAAAGTTTTTTTACCGAGGCAACATTTTATGCACCATGATTGCATTAGTGCTCGACACAAGTGGAGTGTTCCGGGATATCCTTCCCTTGTTGGTGTCTTGCCTAATACTGGCTGTAGGAAGATACATATATGGAAGGTTCTAGATCCTTCTATAGGTAGTAGGATCCCATTAGGTGTCTTACCTTAACTACGAATCGTCGAATCCTATGTATGGAAGGACTGTCATTGTATTGCCTATATAAAGCTCACTTTATCAATGTTATGAATATAATTGATTGATTCATCTTTACTGCTCTCTTACTTTCTCCTTACACAATAATTTAATTTTATAGTAGATTTAGAAATAATTAGACTAATATTGTAACGATGTGTCAGTCGAAGCATGAGGAACCGGCACATAAACAAACGAAATATAAGAAGACCACATGTGGTAGATGAAGCCTGAAAAACTGCAACTTAGGCTCGATTAGCAAAAAGCAATACATTTATTTTGAGTTTCTTATGTATCTACACATAAAAAAACTAATTACATAAATATAACACAAAAAGAATAATCGAAATTGACACATTGAATATTTGTAATTAATAGTTTGGTTATATGACATAATACATTTGCCTACCAGTTATTCGTATCAAAGATCTCAGCCTCCAATGAAGTATATATACTTACAAGTAATGCTTTGGTTACATAATATATTGTATTTTGACACCAGCTAAAGCCGTAACTTTTGTAATTATTTTAACATTGTGATATTTTTACAATACTTTAATAAAATGTACTATCTCCATTACGAAGAGATTGTCCAATTTTGATTTTTTTTCAAATATTTAAGGAGTTAGTGTTATATTTCAATTTTACCTCCATTACTATTTGAAAATACTCAGATATAATTAGTTTTGAAAAATTAAAAAATAATCAAAACGGATCATTTTTTTGAAGAGGGGTGATAGGGCAACACCCTGAACCACACCCCATACACACCACGTGCTTTATGGGTGTTGTACCGCATGCTTTACAGATAAAATACTTATAATAATATTATAATAAAATTAATAGTAAAGTACGTAGTACAACATCCATAAAGCACGAGTGTGTTTTGGGTGCCTTGCCCTATCATTTCTCTTTTTTAAACATAAATAGTTTGTGTAATCTACCCATTATTTTCTTCTGAAAGTATCGATGGAGCCCAAGCCCAACCCAATCAAATTAGGCAAACGGCCCACAAATACACTGCACATGCCGTTCTAAGTTCTACTTTGGTTGTGATTTGGCGAAGTTTCATCAGATTTGGTTAATTAATCAAAGAGGAGAGGAAATAAGGAATATGGTGAGCTTATTTCAGATGGGGAAGACAAGACTATGTCTGCTTTACATAGTATCTCTTATTTTAATGACTCTGCTACTCTGCTCTCAATCACAACCAACCCAGGTAGTCATCATTTTCTTGCAAGATCCATGTCGGGATAGAAGTTTGAACTAAGTACCTGAGGAAGTAATCGTTTTCGCTGTTACGATCATAGGTTCGGAGGAACTCTTTCCTCCTCTGAACTAATTCTGTATAAGTCACTGTCCTGCTATTTTCACTGTACTTCCCCTGCTTCTCATGCTATTTGTCGCATTCCATTATCTAATTTGGCCATTGTGTTGAAGTCTTGATAAGTTAATTTATTTATCTGCACCTAAACTCACTAAGTTTAACCTCCTTGAGTATTTGCACCTTGTTCTTGTTGAGTTTGCATTTAAATCATGGGAAGTTGTGTGCTATACCTCATGGTAGCATTCTGCAGTCTTGTTTTCGATCAGTATAAAGAATGTAGGTTTACACATAACATTACTCATTTAGTTTTACTTTTGCCTCAGGGTATTGACATCGCTGCCTCAAGGTAACATTCCTGTCGGTTTATTTTTAATTTATGCCTTGATAACTCCACCCTGCAACTCCTTTCCCCCCACCCCACCCACCCCTCTGGTTGGGGGGGGGGGGGGTGCCGCTGGATTGGGAGGTTTTTATTTTGCAGTAGCATTTACTTATTTCTTGTGTGCATTCACTGAAACACGTCATTTGTTGGGAGTATTACCTTCAAATAATTATACAAGTCAGGAAGATATGAATTTAGGGCTGTTACCGAGCCGAACTCTACCGAACTTTCATGGGTTCTGCCCAGCTCGATTTTTTTTTAAACATATTCAATTCGGCCGAATATCAACAACAAAGGTTCAATTCTGGTTCGAAACCCTTTTTTTGGGTTCATTATTCGATTCGATTCGATATTTTGGATCGAACGTTCGCAAATAGTTCGATCCGGCCTTATAAAAATTGAAAATCGGAATTGAGTTCGCAAATAGTTCGATCCGGTCTTGTAAAAAATGAAGAATGGGCCGGGGTTATAAGAATATCAGACCGAGTCGAATATTTGATCCGATTTGGGTCGAATCCAAAATCAGGGTTTGGCCCTATATTTGATGGGACGAATCGAGCCCAAATCGAGCTTTTTCGAGCCGAATCTGTCGAACCGGATCGAATATCTACGTTCACTCACAGACCTAGATATAATATGGCGATCATATTGTTGATGACATCTATTTTGTTGTTTTAATGCTTAGAGATCTTAATGAAAAGCAGCCTGAAGTTCATTGTTCCAGAGAGAGGAGTCGAGCAGCCTGGAAGATAATAGAAGAGGTATCTAAAATTTCCAAATTTGTCTCGGCAGATATGTGTATATCAACCTTTATATTGAGTTGGAAATGCTATTTTGCAGTATCTCATGCCTTTTGTGGAGAAAGAAAAGTATCTACTTCTAAGTCATTGCAGACTTCATCCAAGCAATGATATATTTAGAGACCAAGAGGAGCATAAGATTCATGTAGACATAAATGAATGGAGATGTGGGTATTGTAAGAAAATCTTTCGAGCAGAAAATTTTCTGGATCAGCATTTTGATAACAGACACTACCATCTTCTAAATGTTGTATGTGCCGGTGTTTTTACTTTCTTAATCCTTGGAGTCTCAATTATGTGTTCCAACTCTCCTGGTGGCATTATTCACATGAATTGTCCTAATTTGCTTGCTAAGTTCATACATTCTTCTTTCTCTTGAGAAAATCTGGTTTCTTTTTTTAATTTGCAAAGATGAGAGGCTGTGATGGGAAAGATCCACAATATCATGATTTCAGGTTTTTCTAGGTAGTCATGTGACCCGTGAGTTGTATTACAGGACTTCTAAATTTTTGGGCTGCACGCGATTGAAAGTAGCATTAACAACCTTGATAACTGGCTGAAAATTTTCTCATTATGGCCCCACAGAAGGGAGTTGGGATATCACATGCTTTAGAGATTTGTCCACCTGCCAGTCGTGTAATTTCCGTTGTACAAATCTGCTTATTATATGACATGGTGGCTTTCTCTCTCTCTAGGAATTGTTTTGAGCAGGAAGTAAAGATGGTGCTGAAAATCACCAGTAATAAGGAAACTGAGTATGCAATAGGACTGGCTTAGTGGTGTGCAGTCAGTCACAAAATTCAAATGTAATGTTGTCAGGTGTCCTGACAGTTACTTATCAATTCATGAGCTGATATTATTCTTAATTGAGTTTCAAATTGTTCAGAATTGAATATTTAACTGTGGAACATGAAGAAAGTGATCAAAGCATTTAATTACATTCTATTGAATGATTTTTCCACATGGTACTGCAATTCATGTGTGTGATGTGATGTAGAACCATTGAAAACGAGTCCATTCCATCTTAATTTTTAGGATGATGGAAGGACTCACCTCGCTCTATTTTACGTCAAAGTTACTTGGTCTTCCTTTCAGTCTGTGGATCATGTGATCATAAAGACATTTGTATTTTGCTTCATTCTGTGAGTTTTTAAGTTGAACTTTAGTCTTCCATTAAAATATGCATGTAATCAATACCGCTTTGTCTCCTTGTATGCATTCAGAGTCATGGAAAGTGCTTGGCAGATCTATGTGGAGCCTTGCATTGTGATTTCGTGATTAATTCACAATCTCATAAAACCAAGTGTAATCCCGCTGCTGCTTCTAGGAACCGTCACTTATGTGAGGTTGTTCTGGCTTCCTGATATTTGATCTAGGACTTGGTTTTTGCATTGTATCTGTTATCTGGTGTCTGTTTTCAGGATCTAGCTGACAGCTGTTTTCCTGCTAATGCGGGTCCTTCAGTGACTCGTCTTCATGGTACCAACTCTCTTAAACATGTTAATGCATGGAACGGCTTTTCTTGGTTCTTGGTTGTAAACGACATCTTTCTCGTGATGTGTTGCAGAGTTTTTTTTACTTCAATTTTGTGATGCCCACACTTGCTCCAGAGGGCGAAAACCTTTCTCTAGGGGAGGCAGAGTAAGTAATTAGTTTTTGATTACCAGGTTATATTAATCATTGTTATTATTATTATTGTTATTATCACAAATGGTGTTTTTTGCATAATGAAGTATGACTAGATGACTTGGTTGATTGGCCTGCTCTTTCTCCTTTCTTTCTTCCTTTCTTTAGATTTACTCTTTTACATTCTTTTTTTTGTATTTTTTGCTCATCATTCTGATTATTTCATTCCTCACACTTACAGAAGCATACCAGTATCTTCTACTTGGCGACATCAGTACTCATTTTGATGTTCCTTCCTATATTCTACTTGATTGTGTATTTGTGTCAAAGGTACTCTTATATTAATTAAGAAAACTATACAGGAATATCCATATATATATATATATTATATATATCAAGTAAAATTGCTAAAGGTCACCTAACTTCACATTGCTCTGGTTTTATATATATATATATATATATATCAAGTAAAATTGCTAAAGGTCACCTAACTTCGCATTGCTCTGGTTTTATATATTGCAGGGAAATGAGAACCGGGAAAATACTGCTTAAGCGCATATCAAAACCTGGAAGAAAGCCAAAGCCTTATTAATTGTACATGGTAATTAATTTTCTCTAGTTCCAGGAAATAACCCCCCAAAACGGGTTTAGAGTTGGCTTTACAATTCCTGAGTTTATATCCACCTTACGTTTTGTTTCCTTTTTTTTTTTCCTTCTATATTCTTATATCTTATATATGTATCCTTGTGATGTTGAATTCAAGGAGTAAATGGAAAAGTTAATTGCGAGACCGTTTTAATTGGACGTATTAGAAAATATGTATATTATTAGTAGAAAACTGCATTTGGAAAGCGTAATGTGTGTTTGGTTTTGTTTTATGAGAAGGAATTGAAATGAGAGATGCCAACTATTTTCGTTTCTTTATAAGCATGATGGCTTGGGAAGCTCGCCTTTCTTCAGCAGCATATTTGCTTTGAAATACTGCTTTCATCATACCGTAATTCTCGTTATATATGAAAGGTGGTTAGTGATGATGGTTTATTGAAATCCTAATAAAAGTTCAAATTTATATACGCATTGAGTTTTCTGTATAAAAAATCACTTTCTTGTTAAATAGTAAATTAAAATAAAGTTAGTTATGATTATATTATTAAATGACCTGATCCCGGTTTCATAAACAAGTGATTATAACAGTGATATTTTTGTTGCAGGTAAGAAATATTGGTGTTACATATATCAAAGCAGATAGGAAAATGAGCACAGCTCTATCAGAGGCAGGGACATGATCTTGTTCTTCGATGTCGAAGTTCATATACTACAAGTCTACAACATGTGAGATCACAGGACTACTATGTGCTATTTGGATTTTTTTTTTTCTTTAAATTCTCAAAATTGTAGTGAATCTATTTCACTTTTGATGGTAAAATGTCATTTCTAGATTATACAAAACATCGGAGGTGGCAGCATTTCTGTTGCATCATTGAGGTTTCATTTTCGGATCTTAGACCTGCAATTGTATAACTATTTCCAGTTGCGTTCCATTGAGTTTTGAGTGGGTAAAGAAATTGTGTATTATTAGGAAAGTTTCTAAAAATAATTGTGTTGCGTTATTTCTTGAACGTTCAACATATATTTCTTCAAAAGGTTAAATTGTGTTATGCTGTAAAACTAGCCACCCAATCAGTCATTGTGAAACTCGGAAGCTCACTAAATTTGATAATGCTTATGCACAACTAATTTAACATGAAGTCTATGGACCTCGTGTAACACCCTCAATCTACTCGGGAATATTACAGCGTCACAAATCCTCTCCACGAGGATCTATCAGGTTAGATAACCAAAACAAGACATCACATTAATGTCAACATGGCTGAATAACAAATCAGTAGACCAATTTGTTCTTTCATCAATAACATACATCTTAAACTTCATTTACATCTCTATCTCGACTCGTACCCATGCAAGGGTCAAATACACTAACACTCCCAATATATGCGAAAAAAATACTACAACAAGAAAGAAAATACAATTCGACCAACCGTACCAAGTACTGGCCCTCATATGATTAGTATCATTTATGTTCCATCATCCTTCGTACTGATCTTGTGTTTTTGCTCCTCAAAAACCTACATGTACCTGAGCGCATGGGCAACCCACCCCGAATACTCGGGGGTTAGCAAACTGGAATTTTGCTAGTGCATGTACAAAATATGCAAGCTATACGAGAAATATTCACACCAATCCAAACGAGTCACAAATGCAACACAAATCACAAGATCCCCAATACCACCGAATTGTATTTGCATACGCAAGAATACCAATCATTCATAGAAATCACTCCTCAAAATAGAAGTAAGAATACGAGATTTTCTACTTTAGTAAAATAGTATTGCAGTCCGCTACACAACGAGGAGGTGTGATGGATTATGTGAAGACACAGATTGTAATACCGCTCGAGCGTGGATCAAAGGATTGTAATCTAGATTCGTTCGATCAAAAATTCTGAGTAAAGGGCTAGCTCATGATATGGAAAAAGAAAAAAAAAAAGAAAAAGAAAAAGATAGAGTTTTACGTATCATGAGCAGGCGGAAGAAGAATGAAGAAGAAGGAAGAAGAATAAAAAACGATCAAGGATCCAATTGTCCACCAAATCTACAGGAAAGAAAATCCAAAAAAAAAAAAAAAAAAAATCCAAGCACGGAACATGTACATATATTTGTAACAAGGGCTTTTCTACGGTTCACCTTGTGTTGTACATGGTTAACGTTCATCCTATTCTATCATACTTATTAATAATCGTTAGATCAGTTGTATAATTAATTAAATCAATTGTACTAAATCCTGACCGTCCGTACAATATTATAATGTGTACAAGAGTATTTTGAAAATTCAATTAGAATATTGAAAATTACACTATAACCTTTTATTTAATTTAAACCCAATTAAAATAAATAAATCAATAAAATAAATTTTATATTACAAAAACTGAATTATAGTTCTCTCTATCTCGTGATCTTCTCAAATAAAAGCAGTCATTTGTCTTTCTCGTGTTTCTACTCCTCGTCTTTCTCAGTAAATTAGGTTTATATTAGAGAAAACGAATCTGATTCCTTCTTATGAAAAGGCCGATCTCTCTTCCTCTCATCGTCTTCTCAGAAATTTGGGATAATAAGAGGTGTCAGTAACTGTCTGCCAAAAACCCTAATCCCATTTCTAACACTCTCCTAAGAAAGAAGTCTTTAATGGCTGACAGAGAGAACCGAATTCCTATCCAAATTAAAACACATCGCAAACGACCCAATCAATCCGCAGAAGGTAATCCGACGATAACGAAGCGGGTCATATTGGGGGAGCTCACTAACATCTCGATCGATGTCTCGGGACGGACTCAAAACTCGGGCATGGGGAAAACCCGGAAACGCAAACCCGAATCCATATTTGAGAAGACAGGAAATGGAGTGCATTTAGATTTGGTGGTTAGCCCGGGATCTGATGAGCCGCAAAAAGTTGGATATACTTCTTCTATATTTCAGTATCTACACTCTGGAGGTATCTATTTTTCTTGTTTTTTTCTAGGTTAAATTCTCAGCTATTATATTGATGTCAGACGTCTTTTTCTTTTTCTTTTATGGAATTTCTTCTTCTTTAGAGAGGAATAAGATTGTAATAGCGCTGAGATTTGACTGTTACTATGCTAGATATTGTAGCACAGGTGATCCGAAGAGAGACTGGTTAGGGCTTCGACTATTAATTTTTCCAGTTTGATATTTCGAATTCATCTGAACATACCCAAATTCTAAATCCTCAATCCAATTTTACAAGGTATTTTGATTTCATCTTCTTTTCTATTATGATATTTAGTTGTTCAATGAATTTGGATTAAGAAATTGCGAAATTCACACAGAAAGACCCATATCGATAATCAGAAAGAGGCGACCTTCAACTGGTTTGGGGCTCCAAAAAAACATGAAAATAATCCTCTAAATTTTGCAAGTCCAAAAACAAAACCAAAAAACTGATTAAAGATTGTCCATTGCTCAATTTCCTTGAGGTACTCACCAAAATGCAGAAATTAACCACAATACAATCTACGACCATCGGCCGAAAGCAGGTTTACATAAACAAGTTGGGCCTCGACGCCTTGTATGTAGTCTTGAGCTTCCTAGTTGGTGGTCTAACCTTCCTGAACACCAACGGGAACTTGATCTTCGAATCATGAAATTGCTTAGTGCTCTCCCTCTTGCAAAGCTTAGCAGGGATGGTGGCCGTCGTGATGATCTGGATGCAATGCTGACGGACCCTATGACGAGAAGCCATATCAGTGTACATCTGCTCGACAGCACCGTTCAAGGTGGTATCTCGGTACTCCTTGTACATGTTGTGGTAACCAGTTCTACTTTGGTATCTCAGCCAGATTCCATAGTTCTTGATGGTTGTTGGGTTCTTCTCAAAAATCTCATTGATAGCAAGAATCTGGTCGTTGCTCTTTTTCACCTTTTTAAGCTTCCTCAAGAAATACCAGAATTTGAATTTGGCGCGGACTTCATTGTTGTGCCAAAGCTTCATCCTGTAGATCTTCGGATGCTCCTATGTCTCCGTCTGGAGAGCTCTCCCCACCACCTGGAACCGACGGAACATGTAAGTCACCATTTCCGACACGACCTCTCTCTCTCTCTATCTCTCTCTCTCTCTTCCAATTTGATAAAACGAATTTCATCTGGACTTGGCTAGATTCGAAATCCTCAATTCGATTTTACACGGTATTGTGATTTCATCTTCTTTTCTACTATGATATATAAACTATTAACTAAATCTAAATGAGTCTATAGTACTCCATAAGAAGGCATATGGTACTCACTATGCAGTGCCGGCCATCTAATTAAAAAAAAAAATTGATGAATGATTTGAGTGACTATCCTGAGTGAGTATTGCAAGCAGGTGATATTGTTGTAGTTTCAGTTTATATTCAAGCGAAATTTGTGTACCTGAATCATGTTTGTGGAATGATGAATTTAAGTTATATTGCTTTTGAGAATTACTTTTTTTTTTTTAAGTTGAAGATTACCTATTAATTTGAGAATCATTTTTACAAAGCTAAGAATAAAATTTTTAAGTATAAAATTACTTGCTTAAATTGAGAATCACTTTTGTAAGTTGAAGTTACTTTTCTAATTTGAGGATCGTTTTTTTAAGCTTAGAATCACTTCTTAAGCCTAAATTTACTTTTAATCTCAAAATCACTCCTTTTAAGTTTAGAATTATTTTTGTAGCTCCTAAGTTTCTTAAGTTAAGAAAAAAATAATCAACTTTCGTCAATATTTTTTGGTCAAATTTATCTTTTGTTATATTTGCCAGACTGTGTTTTTCACTTTTTATTTGCAACCAATGTGTTATGCAGTGAAAAGATGTGTCCTTTCCTTTCCTTGGGATCTAATTTTAGACAGTATTGTGTCAGACCACCGAATTTTCATATTGGAGCTTGTTCTAATCCCACCATATTGATCAGAGTGTGTTATAGGCTCATACAGTGATATCACTTATATGAATCCATCTTGGAGGAACTTGGTGGAGCAAGTTCTTTGTTTTCTTTAAAAGATCGGCTGAATCGTATTGTGTTGGATCTTTAACTACATCATAAGCGATCTAATCAATCAATGAAGATTGATTTGCAAGAGCGGACTAATCAGAGTGATTCAAGACACACCAGTATTAGCATGTCAGGTACCCTGCAATTGAGTTTAGAAATGTCATATTTTAATGACTTTCTCATTCTTTTCTCGATGCTGCCATTTGTAGCTATTAGCGTGAGTATGATAATTATTTTGGCGAGATAAGATATATAATTAAAAAGAAAATAATATATTTTCATTCAAATGCTTTATTTACAAAATAATGAAAGATAAGTCCCATAAGGTTCATAAATAACACAATTATTTAAACTTATTCGCATTTGGATTTATTATTCAAATCATTAAAATCATCAAAAGTAATAATAGGGAAGTATATCCAAATTTGAGCATAGTTATGTTTGAATTTCTCCATACCCACCCTATTGGGGGTCTTTAGAACGATAACATCCTCCAGTATGATTTTCATTAGGTTTTATCGGTACATTCGGGACTAATTCAACAAGATGCCAAGTGTGGTTCTGCCGCAAAGCCATCCTCTTGAGGAAGTGATGCAGTTGCAAGTTTGGGGATATATACTTCATAAAAGTAGTCTTCCCTTCCAACACCTTCGAGTTTCAAAATATTGGATGAGCCATCTCACAAAGGGAATGAAGTCAGAAAAAAAGCATGTGGAGCACCTAAGGAGTCGGTTGAACTGTCAAGAAGATGTGTAGTTGTAACACATATATACCTGCCTCACAAATTTGTAATGAACACTAGAAAAGGACTTGTAGTTGTAAATTTTGGGAGCTTGTTGGCATTCGATACAGACATAATCGATTTGAATTATACATAATCGACTTGAAACTTTACATGATCGGTTTGAAATTGTACATAATTTGTTAAAATTATACATAATCGATTTGAAAATGTACATAAACGATTCAAATTTGTGCATAATTGGTCGAAATTGAACATAATTGGTCAAAATTATGAATAATTAGTTGAAATTATACATGATCAATTCGAAATTGTACATAATCGATTCGAAATTGCACATAATCAATTTGAAAATGTACATGATCGATTTGAAATTAAACATAATTGGTCGAAATAGTATATAACAGGTCGAAATTATATACACTGAGTTGCAATACTACATGATCGATTTGAAATTATAAATAACTGATCGCAATTATTTATAATTAGGTGTAATTATACATGATTAATTTGAAATTGTACATAATTTGTTGAAATTATACACAATAGATTTACAATTGTACATTATCGGTTTGAAATTATAAATAATTGGTCGAAATTGAACATAGTCGAGTTGAAATTATACATAATCGATTGGAATTGAACATAATCGATTTGAAATTACATATAATGGGTCGAAATCGAACATAATTGGTCGAAAATGTAAATTATCGATTTGAAATTATGTATAATTAGTCGAAATTGTACATAATTAGGCGAAATTATATATAATGGGTTGAAATTGTACATATTTGGTTGAAATGATGTATAATCAATTAAAATATGTATAATCCATTTGAAGTTGTACACAACTGGTTGAAATTATACATAATCAACTAAACATACTCGATTTGGAATTGTACATAATCGATTTGAAAATGTACATAATCAATTTGAAAATTGTACATAATTGGTCGAAATTTTATGAAGTAAGTAGTTGAAATTGTACATGATCAATGTGAAATTATACCTAATTGGTCGATAATAAACATAATTGTCCGAAATTGAACATACTCAATTTGAAATTGCATATAATCGATTGAAAATATACATGATCGGTTTGAGATTATACATAATTGGTCGAAATGGTACATAACAAGTCGAAATTATCTACACTAAGTTGTAATAGTACATGATCGATTTGAAATTATACATAATTGGTTGTAATTATTTATAATTAGTTGTAATTGTACATGATCGATTTGAAATTATAAGTAATGGGTCGACATTGTACATATTTGGTTGAAATTATGTATAATCGATTAAAATTATGTGTAATCCATTTGAAATTGTATACGATTGATTGAAATTATACATAATCAATTAGAATTGTACATAATTAGTTGAGCATAAATGTAGTCGATTGAAATTATACATGATCGATTTGAAATTATACGTAATTGGTCGATATTGAATATAATTGGTCGAGAGTAAATATAATTGGTCTAGATTATATACAGTAAGTTGAAATGTACATGATCGATTCAAAATTATACATAATTGGTCGAAATTATACATGATCAATGTGAAATTATACACAATCGGTCGAAATTATAAATATTTGATCGAAATTGAATATAATCGATTTGAAATTATACATAACTGGTTGAGAGTGAACATAGTTGGTCGAGAGTAAATAGAATTGGTCAAAATTGAACATACTCGATTCGATGTTACACATAATCGATTTGAAAATGTACATGATTGATTTGAAATTAAACATAATTGGTCGAAATGGTACATAATAGGTCAAAATAATATATACACTAAGTTGTAATAGTACATAATTGGTCGAAATTGAACATAATCAATTTGAAATTATACACAATTGGTCGAAAATGAACATAATCGATTTGGAATTACACATAATGGGTGGAAATCGTACATAATTGGTCGAAATTATATATATTTAGCTGAAGTTGTACACGATCGATTTGAAAGGGTGCATAATTCGAAATTATTTATAAATAGTTGTAATTGTACATGGTTTAACGAAAACAGTGATAGAAAAGCGGGGATGATCACATTTGATGGGAAAGTTGTTCATGGATCCACTTTCTTTCGGTATCTTGAATCTATTATCCAAAAGGATGGAGAGCTAGATGGCGATGTGGCTCACATAATAAGGCAGGTGGTTGAAGTGGAAGGATGCCACAGGGGTTTTATGTGATCCTGACATGCCTCATAGATTAAAGGGTAAATTTTACCGCACGACAATTAGGCCTGCGCTGTTATATGGCACCGAGTGTTGGGCTGTAAAACAGTGTCACGTTCAAAAGATGAATGTGGCAGAGATGCGTATGCTACGATGGATGTGTGGTCATACAAAAAATGATCGGCTCAGAAATGAGGTGATTAGAGAGAAGGTAAGAGTTGCGTCTATAGAAGACAAGATGATGGAAAATCGATTAAGATGGTTTGGTCATGTGAGAAGAAGACATGTTGATGCCCAAGTGAGGAGGCTAGAAAGTTGGGGAAAAAGTAATGTTGTGAAAGGTAGAGGAAGACCCAAGAAAACTTGGATAAAGATGATTGAAAATGATATGCGGTTTCTTGGAATTGGAGAAAGTATGGCGATGGAGAGGCAAATGTGGCGGGAAAGAATACGGATGGTGGATGAAATCTGATTCCTTTTTTTTAATCTGTATTTTTATTCCTATTTTCTTTTATTCCATGTTATCTTTTAATTTATTTTTCAGGATTTTTCATTTCTTTTTTTTTTTCCTTTTTTTTTAACATTCATTCTTTTTTTTTATTTGCTTTTTTCTCTACTTTTTTCCCTTTTTTTTTTCCTTTTATGTTATTTATGTAACAATTATTGACGGTTTTAAAGTTTGATTCATGTTAGCCGACCCCAAATCATTTTGGGACTAAAGCTTAGATGTTGTTGTTGTTGTAATTGTACATGGTCGATTTGGAATTGTACATAATTGATCGCAATTATTTGTAATTAGCTGTAATTGTACATAGTCGATTTGAAATTACACATACTGATTTCCAAGTGTACATAATCGATCGAAACTAAACATAATCGATTTGAAATTATACATAATTTGTATATTAATAATATGTATATAATTTGTTGGAATTAAACAATATGTATATAATTTGCTGAAATTATATTTGAAAATATACATGACCGGGTTGAAATTACACATAATTGATTTGCAAGTGTACATAGTCGGTCGAAACTAAACATAATCGAATTGAAATTATACATAATTAATTTGAAACTTTACATGATCGGCTTAAAATTGTACACAATTTGTTGACATTATACATAATCGATTTGAAATTTATTCATAATTGGTGGAAATGGTACATAACAGGTCGAAATTACCTACATTAAGTTGTAATACTACATGACCAATTTGAAATTATACATAATCAATTCGAAATTGTGAATAATGTATGATTGATTTGAAAATGTACATAATCGATTCAAAAATATGTATAATTAGTTGAAATTGTACATGACTGGTTCAAAATTGTGAATTATATATTAAACCATAAATTTTATTCTCATCTAATTTTTCATAACTTGTATTTTTTAATGTGTATTTATATTTTCCATCAAAATTGTGAATTATATATTAAACCATAAATTTTGTTCTCATCTAATTTTTCATAACTTGTATTTTTAATGTATATTTATATTTTCCATATTAAAGTCTCAAAGCCCACTGAGGGCTTTAAAAAATATGTCGGTGAAAAGCAACATGTTAGGAATATTAAGTAAATCAAGACCAGAAAAGCAAGAAGAGTACAAACAACCATTTTATCCTTAAAACCAAATACATGTTAGGATAAGATTAAGTAAATCAAGACCAGAAAGAGATTTCAATGTAATGTAGGTGAAATATTAAGTTCAGTGCTCTTAGATGCACAACAACAACAGCCTCCCATCTTAACTTAATGATATCTTTCATCCACCAGGAAGCCACCTTGCACTTTGCTCATTGTTCACTTCTCTTCTCTATATAAAAAAACACAAGAACAAAAGGCAGCAATAATAAGCAATCGATTTGCGATGACCGTAATTAAACAGTTAGGGATTCATCAATTATTCAAAAAGTAAAATACTGTCATATGCAGCACATAATGCACTTCCAAAATAATCGGATAAAACTTGAGATAAAATCGACTGCAAAACAGCAGCTATATAATTATAAGGTACTCAACTTAAAAATACATGCATTCTGACTCAAACCAGCACAGAAGGTGAAGATGCTTCATCTAGAAGACATAAGGAGAACAGAATGTTACCACCACAGAAAATGCTACTTTGGTTATAAAGCCATAGGAAAATTTCCCTCAAATATCCAAGAGACTGAAAGTGGATAACAAACAGTAAAGAGATGAAGTTAGATCAATTTGTTGTAGTATAACACATATGATTTGGACAAGAGACGCATTTTAACTTTTGTTTTGATGTATCTATGTCTTCATCTGTAATATTTGATAGTTGATTCTCTTAGGATTTTGTCTCACATATAATGATATTCGAGAAATTTGATGATGTCTCAAATTTCTTTATAAGCATCCACCCGATTTAATGCACAAAGTTAATATTTAACTCAGATCCAATAAACTATAGAACCCCTTCCGAATGGATTCAGAACGCTGGTTCAGAACAAAGTTTCGCACCCATCAATTACTTCTTCTAATATGTTACAACTACAAATAATCAGCTCAATCCCAATGATCAGCCACATCTTACCTTCATCTATTAAATAACGAGAGAAATTGTTTATTTAACTGAACACGTCAGACGAGCACCACCACATTAATGAAATAAAACCACAGTACCCCTATTGATCTAGCTGATCGAATTATGGATTATGTACCAACTAAATAAAATCCCTGCCCACCCCCACCCCACATACATAACCGTATAATCCTTCAGTTAAGGCATACCAAGATAAAGATGAAAAAGAAGATTAAAATCCCAAAAACAAAACTCTAACGACACGAATTTAACTGGAACATGAGAAAACAAAAAAAAGGAAAAGTAAACAGAATTAAGGTATCGGCAGCAGTTTTACTCAGCGAGGTGTTCAAAATCCCACACACGCAAAAAACAAAATTATCCATGGGTTCACTTAAAACAACAACAGATAACATCCAATCAGTCCATCGTATAGCTATAATCAGCTAAAATAAAAGCTCAGCTGACCAAAAAAATCACCACCTGCCCTCCCCACATGCAACACAATAACATACACATTCAGCAGGCCCTGGTAACATACACAGTAATAATTTTCATTTTCTACCTGCACTTCTCATTGCCCTGCACCATTATCCATCGTAGTATCCTCCATCAAACTCATTTTTATTTCTTGCGATGCACCTTATCCATCTTTAACCTAAACCAAAAACCAAAATTTGTAAAAAATAATAAGATCATTCTTCAATATAGGATATAATAACATGACAGCTCAAATTTAAAATATCCTTAACAACATACTCCACTTCTGTGATATCCAAATGATATGCAGGGGGAGGTGTTTGTAATTTTAAAACATGACAGGGTCCTTTTGTAATTTGGCTAAACCTCATAGGTAGTATTTATAGTTCTCCCTTTACAAGAATTGAGCTGCAGTAAACAAAATTCCATTCACTACCAAACTAACTGTCAACCATTTGATACCATGTCAAATATGATTAGCACAGTCCTCATCACTTTCATCGCGGCTCTTCAAAATGATTAATACGGATAGCGCAAAAGAATGTACCAGGTAAGCAATTGCTATTGCAACATATAGAAGTAAAATAAATGGACAGGAGGAACCTCATAAAATTCTATCAAAACCTTACAGGAAATGCAAAACAACTGATGAACTTAATTTATTCATCCTTCACTAAGGGGAAGGGTTTGCTATAATTAAAATGTTAAATTTTAGCTAAGGGGAAGGGTACTCACTCCAGCCAAGTTATCTATAATTGTAGTTATGTAAATTTATACCTAAGGGGTATATTGGTTCGACAAATATAACAAACCAAATATGATTATCTATATTTTTTGCTAAAGGGAAAGAGGGTTGGAGTGTCTCATTTTTTACATATTCTCTAAATATTGCCACCTAGACGACACCTAGATGCCACATAGATAATATAGCTAAGGGTTTTATATGGTTGGCGATACTCTTATTTACTAGTACAAAATAGTCAGCAATATTATCAAACATAAATAAATTTTCCAAATATACACGGAACAATTGCATTGCAAGATATATTTGTAACAATGAATTGAAATTGTCTGATACTATATATATACATGTTTTTCTTTAGTAGAATTATTATTCTCAAAATTCATTCATTAACTGCACCTTAATCTTGATGACATGAAGATTAGTATCACTTAATTGTCTAGGATTTTTTTTTTTAATTGTGTATAATTAGCTAACACTATAGAAAAGTGGCAAATTTTACACCGAATATCCTCCTTGTTGCAGTCTTTATACGAAGGAGAAATGGAATGAAATTCCAAAGCACAAACATCATAGATTTTTCTAGTTATATAGAAAATATCATGAAACATGAATAGAGATAATTGTTATAGTCATGTCACATTACGTGATTAATTTTGTAAAAAAAAAAAAAATCAACCTTAAAGATCTCATGGTACGATAGTGATGTAAGAGCACAAAGCCGAGGCTAAAAGCTCATCAGATTCATTACATTAATTATTTAAGAAAAGCTTAAAGCAGCAGCATAGTATTGAGAAACCATATTGTTCAAACTGCAGATTACATATATATACTACTCCTTAAACAAGCTTTCCTATATAAAAGATTCGATTGTTCAGATTCTACTTTCAGATACCAGAAAGAACAAACATCAGTGCTCTATCTTCAGACAGAATCTGCAAAAAGCTGTAACCAACAGTTCAACCTGAAAAAAAAAAAAAGGAATGAATTCAGCAAATACCAACTTCCATAACACTAAGGGCAGCAGTAGGGATTATTAATGAGGAAAATATATAATACTATACAACACAATATACCTAATCATTACTAGAAGAGAAGGCAGCAGAAGAGAGAAATTCTTCATCCTCCAAAAACATCTGCAGATTTTTCATCTTCATCAAGAAATCAATAGCCGCCCCATCGAATTTCAAGATGAAGCCTAGTTTGATCAACTCGGCTAGATCTTGAATATGGTCTTCTTTATCCCAAAGAAGCCCCTCAGAAATCACTTCAGCAAAATATGTCGCGCATTCAAGAACATTCTTCTTATTCCCGCCTGATTTATCCAACTCGTGCATGTAAAACTCGGACTTCTCTCTCTCCCAACGCACCAGTCTTATCGCGTCGACATTTACGACCTTGCCAGACTTGAGTGGTAAACTGTACTCCACGGTTATCGGCGTTTGTGTCTCGAAAACAGTAACTTTAAGCAAGCCCTTCACAGCTTCATGCCTCTTCTCCACTTCAATTTGGAGGTCAGCAAGAAAACCAAGAATCAGTCTATACAACCCCCTTTCCATGAATACCTCTCTTGAATTCGCCTTTGTGCCGTCAAATGCAGATTGCTTGTTGCTTTTTTTCTCAGCAGATTCAGATAAATTTCGCACTCCGATTTTTCTGTAAATATCGAGCAACTTATTTCTAGGCAAGGACGGCGAACTTATCCGAGGATACCAGACAAATATTGGGTGGGAAGCAGCCTTTTCGAAAAGTTCCTTGAGGCAAAGATCATCTGCAATGAAGACGTCATCTTTGTCCATCAACATAATTCTATCCAAACCGGAAAAAACTGGTAGTTTCCGGAACTTCTCAGAAAGTGCTCTCTGCGTCACTGTGCTCTAATGCTTGACAATGAATACCCAAAAGGCAATGCACTCGTTGCTAGATAGCGAATGCCCAGAATCCTCCCAATCCATCCAAAGCTTGCAGTAGTCATCAAGAGAAGGGTTCGTTTTTACTTCAAAACAACTAGAGAAGAAATTCAGTAATTTCTTCTCGTAATGCTTGTCCAAAACGTACAACTGCTGACCGAATAGACCATCTTTGTCATGAAGAACACATTCATTACAACTCACCCACTCACCATCATTGGAACCATTTGGAATCCATATTTTTTCAGCAGCATCTTCTTCAACTGTGGGTTTCCAATTCGATTCATCTAAGTAAGAATAGATCCGCTTGATAACCACAAAATCTGTATGAGAGTTGAGGCAATCGGCAAGTAACAAGCATCCGTTTCTCTTTTCAACCACCACTCCTAAAGCATTTAGCTCCTTCGAATAAGAACTTATGTCGGGGCCGTAAAAATGTTCATCAATGAAAGGTCCGTCCTTACGAGATAAGGAAGAACCCCAATCAGAACCAAACAGCAGGCACTTGTCCGGAGATCTATAACCGGCATGTGTCTTTATCCAAACCTGGGCGGCAGCTTTTTTCGTAAGAGTATCAATTAAAGACTCCTCTGACTCTCTCTGCAGATTGCATTTCAACAAGCCGTGATGCTGCTAGGATCTTGAGGTAAACGAAGACTTGAGGCCACAAACTTAGCACCGCGTTCAAAAGAAACGATTACCCCCATGTCTTGAAGCTCCTCTTTATACTCGTGAATGCCCTTGCCATAGTAATTCTCACCATCATCAATAAAAGGCAATAGAGATATCGAAGAGATGGGTACCCACTCGGGACTAAAAAGTATGCAGTCTTCCGGTGCTCTGAAATCAGTAAGACGGGTGCGCAGCCATTGAACCTCTTTGATGCACTTCTCGAGATCCAAATGAAATTTAGAACGAATGCCTTTCAACTTTTTGTAGCATGAGAGAAATGAAAGGACGTTATCTTTATTTATGGATAAAAATTTGGCTTGCTGCGCAAACACGTGAGCAAATGCTTTTGTTGCTTCCTCGAAACCAACGAGCACTCCTATTTTTGCCAGTTCATTACCGAACAACAAAATGCTTTCTCCATAAAATTGGGTATCGACCAGGGAAAAACTGTTGAAAACTTGCAGAAGGCAACCCCACGTAGGATCAAACAGATAACAGTTGGCTGGAGAGTTGTAACCGTTATTAGTCTTCAGAAGCATTGAATCTTTTAGAGTTCTAACAAGACTGTCAGGTGAGCTTAAATGACGCATACACTCCAGCAACAAAAGAACAGCTTCAGCTGCCTGGTACCTATTGCAGTGAGATGGAGATTTTAACTTGTCAGCAATAAGTTTGTAATTTCCATGAAAACCTACTACCACACCAAGAAGCTCAAGTTCCTTATGGAAAGAATGAATTTCAGATCCATAATAGTCATGATCAATAAATGGAATATCACAAATCTGAGAGGCAGCCTTCCATTCTTTGTCGTACAACACAGACTCCAAAGGGCTCCTATCACCTTGGGAAGTCCGTAGCCATCTCTTGTCATTTATTCTGCTGATGAAATCATCGGGAGGGAGAAGTTTCCCCCTCAAAAATCTTATGAAATTCAGTATTGAGAAAACATGGGATCTAGTTAGAGTAGATGAAACTGCTATCGACATAAGATGATTGCCAATATATTTACATGCTTCGCTAAATTCAAACATAACCCCGGCTTCTCTCAACTCCTCCTTATAGTTAAATATTTCTTTGCCGTAAAAATTTTGATCTACCAATGGTATATCAACAATAACTGAACCATTCTGAAGAAGGCATTCACATGAAGAGGCTAGTAGGAACGACTGTGAAGGTGGCTTGCAGCCAACACTGCTACCGAGCAAAACCCGAAGCCAGCTTCCATTCTTTATGCAGTTTAAGAACTTGTTTGGCATGGTACGTCTCTGCCCTTTCAGGTTACGAATCCACTTTAAGAGCAAGAATGCATTTTGCTTGGTGAGTAAGGAAAAGAAACTCGGCATCTGAGCATCTGGAGGGGGCAAATCAGGTATATCTGAAGCTCCAGCATGTGATTTCAGAAATTTAAGCAGATCATTCTTGTGGGTGACGACACCTGCATAATTTCCCGAATACAGATAATCCTCTCCCAGTTCAACATAATCTTCAACTCTCCATGGATTTGAACCGCCGGCGAGTTGCACCCAATGGCTTCCATTAGCAGGGACAAGAACCCCGCCTTTTCTACTTACGAGCACCTGCCCATAGTTATTAACAAGCGGCATAGAAGCAGCTGCATGATTAACCTCTGTTGTGGACAGGTACTTTCCGACCGAGTGATGGAGGAAGTGGACAAACGTAACGGCGCGTTTTCTGTCATTGCCAATCACCTTGCTTAAGTGGAGAGCATAGTCGTAGACACTTACACAACTAACCTTCCCTTCTTCCACGAGCCAATCCCATATCTTCTGCCTCTTGGAATGTGAATAAATTTCACATTGTGTAGACGTGGGAAGGAAAAAGCGATTACCAACACCTAGGAACTCCCCATTCCAATCAATCATCCAGGAGATTTGATCAGAATATTTGGATAAAAGAAGAGTTAATTGTTGCCGTGAGACTTCATTCATCGTACACAGAGACACTTGAGTTTGTTCGCCTACATACTTAAGAAGAGGTGTGTCCACAAGACTAGTATCTGAGAAGTCATTCCAATTTTCAGCAACAAACAAAAGAAGTTCCAAATAAAGATCCTCGGATCCTCCCAGCACAAGATTGGAACTCCTGACACACTTTGCGTACCATTCATCATCGACATACCCGACTTTCAAAAAATTTAGAAAGTCATCGTACTCCTCCTCGTCAAATGCAGAGGTCAAAATATACTTCCCATGGGTTGAGATGTTATCCAAGCGAACTCCCTGTTTCCTAGCCATGTCTAACAGATTCCAGAAATCAGGCCTTAATCTTCCAACCTCTTGAGGTTTGTGGAAAAACTTCTGCTGTGTGTATGATTCACAAGGAATAATACTTTCATCCATCAGTTTTGATTGGATTAATTCTCTCACAGAATTAAGCAAAGCATAGGGCGAAGTCGTGACCGGAAGGAAGCGAAACATCCGCGGTAGAAAAGAAACTGGAGCATTTTCATTCTCTTTCACATGTGACATAAATGCATTGACAAAAGCTGACGGCACACAATTAAGAATACCCCGGTTCCAATTGCAATCCATAAGGATTGCTTCCCTTGATGAGCCCAAAAGAAAATCTGCCTGAATTATGAAAGGAAAGTTTGTAACCATCTCCGTGGGAAGGAATGCATAGATTCCAGGGGAGGTTGATCCTCTGTGGAGACGCTCACCGTTGGGAAAAGCCAATGTGATCATGTATTCTTCAATTTCCTTTCTTCTTTCCACCTTATTTTCAGGTCTGACAGGGAATCTCTGCCTCCACATATGATAGCTGCATTCTCTATCCAAGTTACCGTCTCTTCCATCATCAGCAGAGAGATGGAGAAGGAAGGATTCAGCATCGATTTTCTTCCTGCTGACAAAATTTGTCTCACTTTCGATGGAAATTGCAGTCACTGTACTGCAGCTGGGGTCCGCAGTATCTTCCCTAACGGAAAGCCTCTTTATCTTTGACAGAAACAACAACAGTTCCGGATGAACGCTTGAAAGCTGTTGTTTCACAGGCTTCACCTTGTCAGGCTTCAGAGGTAGTAACATAGTCGTGGCTGGAAGGCTGGAATTCGAGCCATATATGTGTTTTATATCTGAAAGGATCGTCTTCTCCTCAACCCATTCCGGGACAATGTAGCCAACGTTGCACTCCGGACAAGGGGATTCGTTAAAACGAATCTGATAGCCATTGCTAAATATATACGGCTGAGAAGTGATTAGAAACACACTCTTAAACCCAATTCCTGAAAAAAAAAAAATGCACCCATATTTTCAAAAACCAAATAAAATATAATTACACAATTTACGCCGTGTCGGGCAGGTTCATAGATATCATTGCATATTACACATCAGATTCAGTCAGTGATTTGGTAAAAACATGGACAAGAAATTGCTGAAAACAAAATATCTTTCTTAAAAAGGAGTGAAAATGTGATGGAAACAGATAATGTAGAAAGAGGATTAGTAACGTTGGATTTGATTCTTTCTTGGATATCAACAGTACATATAGAAAGAGACAACCTGAAGGATATTTCTAACACATCCCCATAACATATCAAGATTTATTATGAAATCTTACATTATCTATGAGAAACTGAAATTTAAAAAGACAATGAAGAGAATCTTAAAGAACAAACAAACATTAAATCTCTAGGGTCAGATGGACTACAAATCATTTCAACTTGAATAGTGTGGTGTGACTTTTTCAGGCGAGCAAAAAATCGTTTTGGGGTAAAATTTTATACATTTTATATTGTCATGAAGCTTGTTTAAGCAACATTAGAAAAAGTGTCCAATAATTACCTTTCTCGCCAATATAACCACGTTTGCGGTTGTTCTTTTTGGTGGACCGTCCAACGCTACAAATAGACTCAATGTTCTTAGGTGAAAAACCCTTCTCATTGTTAAAGATGAGCAATGTAGATGCTGCTCCAGTTCCTGTAATATCCTTAGAAGTTATGACAAATTGTAGCGACGGAGCAACACCTTCCTCGTACTCATTATCCTCGGCATTCTGTTACACATGGTAGAAAATTAAACTCATGAAGAAACTAATAGAGGAAATGTACAAATTTTTTTCTCTTTTTTGGGGGGAAGGGAGGTGTTTTTCAAAACAGTTTTTGTTCTACAGTTTCAGTATAAAATTATAGCAGTAATCTTACTATTTACCCCTATGACCATATACATATATTGGGAAGACGAAATTAGAAAGAATATTTTGAAATGAGGAAAAGATTTTGGCAAGGAGAATATGATCAACAAGTTTTACTCCTTAACTTGGATGCACAAGTCTAAAACCACATCCCTATATCCTAAGAGCCGGGGGTACGGTGGTGCCACTTTTGGAGAACGGCACCAGAAGTATGGCACGACGATACCCACTGCTCTAAATGTAAAACCAAATTTGTCAAATGTCAAATAATTGAATACCCTTGTTCTAAATCATTTTCAATTGTTCAATTAAATCTCATTACTATTACACAACAAATATGTTTTTAAACTTACTTACAATTAAATATTCAGCTAAACCCCTTAACCCTAAATTAAAATGAAAGTCAACATCAACCAGACCCTCACCGCTCGCCGCTAGGCAGCCGAATTTTTTAAAAATGGCTGCCTACAGTCACCGCCAGCTGACCTATGCAACTGGAATTTCTTTTTATCATTTCAATTAAAAAAAAGATAAACAGGGGATATATGTAAAAGCAATTCTTTCTTTTCCGTCACTTTTGCATATGCTAAAAAAATAGTGACATTTCATTTCTGACACCCATTCTATGTAATAAGATTCCATCGTTTCGTATCGAAAAAAAAATCAAAAAAGATTTTTCATATTTTTTGAATATTGATTTTTTTTTAATTTTAAATTTTTAAAATTTTCGTTTACATTGATATTAATTAAATAAGATTCTTCAATATCTTTTTTTTTTTTCATTTTTTCTTCCTAATATGTCCCATCTTGTTTTACTAAAATTTGTTTCGATTTTTCTATTTGGGAAAGTTGAAGCAGTATTGGAGTAAAAAGGGCTATAAACCGGAGGCGAACCAAAATCGGCCGGATTTTTTTTTTTTTGCCAGTAAATTATTTTACTCCCTCTGTCCCACTCAAAACTTTATGTTTAGTCCTTTGTTTGTTCTTCAACTGTTTTTTTTAACTGGTTTATTATGAAAAACGAGACATCATGGCCCGTGCGATGCACGAGCTTTGTTTACCATGATTAAATCATACTTGTATTTTGGGTAAAAAGTGTTCGGGTTATGTTGACATATTGATTTCTTTTGTATAAAACATTTAAATGCATCGGTTTACTCATTATAGTCCGTTACATTGTGATAGACAATATATCTCAACAAAGTTATAACTCACAACTTTGAAACGACAGTTTATTCCCTGAGGTCTTATTTTAAGTAATATTTTTTCCAATGCCTCAAACATTAATTTTCATGCAACAATCTTAGCCAATATGAACAAATTAATAAAACTCTCATGTGAAGATTATATATATATATATAACTAAATACATTCCCAAAAAGAGTCTTTAAATCGCAGTATAAATTGATCAAGATTACAAAACAGCTTAATTCTCCTCCTATTCTTGATTCTCAAGAACGACAATGCAATATTTATTAATAAAAGTAATCAAATCATTTTCATATAGATAGACATATGAAGATATACTTTAACTCTTTAATACATATATATCAACTTTGTAATAAGATAAAAATTGAATTGCTATTTGCAACATGCAGGCTTCATGTATTTATCTCAGCAATACTTTTTCTTTTATGCATAACTACACATCCCATCAACGCAATATTCCCTTTCTTGCATCTATTGCCACACCCTCAGCAATGACACTTGTCCTTCATCACGTTGACGCATTTTCCCTTGCAACAAATATAACCTAAGATTATGACATCGGCATACATATAAAAATAATCTATAAACTCACAATCATTCTATCGAATTCACATTGAGAACCTATATACCCTTACACTACATTTCTAAATTTTATTTTTGAAATAAGAGAAAAAAGTGAGAAAAAAAGAAAATAAATTTGTGTGCTCAAGTTTTTTCAGAGGAGAAGATAAATGAATAAAGCCTTGTTCTTTTGGACTTATTTTTCACTTTTTCAATTGATTCGATTCGATTCGAGTTCATTCGATTCGATTCGATTCGATTCGAGTTCATTCGATTCGATTGATTCGATTCGAGTCCATTCAATCCGATTCGATTCGATTGTTCTTCTTCTTCTTATTATTATTAATATTATTTTTATTATTAATAATAATAATAATAATCTTAATTATCATTGTTATTATTACTAATAATATTTACTATTATCGTTGTTGTTGATTACTATTATTATTTACCATTATTATCAGTGTTATTATTATTATTAATCTTAATTATTATTATTGTTATTATTACTAATAATATTTACTATTATTATTAATAATATTTATTATTATCATTGTTGTTGTTGATTACTATTATTATTATTTACTATTATTATCAGTGTTATTATTATTATTGTTATTATTATTATCGTTATTATCATTATTGTTATTAATATCATTAATATTATTATAATTTACCCTTATCAAATAGATCTCAACTTATTATTTATATTTTATTATTATATTATTATTATTATTATTTTCTTATATTCATTATTTCTAGTTTTATTATTATTATTATTATTATTTACCCTTAATATATATTTCAGTTCAGTTCAGTTCAGGTCAGGTCCATTCAGTTCAGTTCAGATCCATTCAGTTCAGTTCAGTTCAGATCCATTCAGTCCAAAAGAATAGAGCGTAAGAGAGGAAATTTTATTAAATTTCTCTGCAAACTTTCTTCTCAAAAGTGAATTGATTTAGGAGGAAAGTATATTATGAAACTTTTTATCAAAACAATGACTTAAATACCCTAAAATAAATCATAAATTTGATATGCAACAAATGATATAATTGTAAAATCATATGCGTTCTCATATTCTCTCTCCTAAACTCGGGGATACGGTACACAAAATTAAATTGCATTCTCATTTTTGTCTATTCTCTTTTTTTCTTTCATTCTAAATTTGAGTTTTTGAGTGAGTAATGACTTAATGTGATTAAATGTAATAATTGTTGGGTGATTAAAAGTTGAGGTAAGTTGATTTTTTTGGGTGAGCAACTTCCTAAATATCATTAAATGTAATAATTGTTGGGTGATTAAAAGTTGATATTAATTCACAAACCAAAATTTATTAACCTAGTGTGGGTATTGAAAAGTTAATCCGTCCCATCTTCACACATTAGTTGCAAGAAATAGTTTCAAGTCAGCTGAATGCTAGAGGTTGTTTCTATTAGCATCTATTCATTGTCCTTTATTAAATATTATTAATTGCAAGAGATCATTTATAGGGTATCTCTTCATTTCCCTTTAGTAAGTATATTTGTTGTTACGATTAAAAAGAGTTTCCAATTTAAGTGTATAAATTACCCACTCTCATTAGGTTTAAAGACCTAATGTATAGCCCAATCAACAACGAACATGTGCTCGCGTACCTCCAATCCAAACCTATATATTAAACGACAATGAAGCAAAAAAGCGCGTTTTACGTGGTGCAAGTGTGAAAAATATGTAGGTCAATGTAATATCAAACAATTTGTTAGCTAAAAGTTTTTATCATCACATAAAAAAACAACGAACAATCTCCTTATGTGACTGCAACCGAAACCTGCATATTCAATGTCAATTCAGCAAAAAAATGGACTCCTTAACCACTTGTTGGTGTGGAAAAACATGTAGCTTATTTAAATACCAAACAATATATTGGCTAAGCCACAAATAATGTCATATACACATAAGGATGTTGTTATTCTGACATAAAACCAACGAACTATGGGTTCTATGCACTTCTCATATATGTTTCCGACATTTTACTTGCGACCCAGCATCGTGTATATGATAATCGATAACTAATTGGTGGTACCTTTTATAGAGGCATGGATAGGCCCCTTCAAGTAACAATTAAATGAAATGATGAATGAAAGAATTACTAAAGTGAAGATGTGTATAAACGCAACTTATGAACGCATTAGAAACTGTATAAACTATAAAAGCACCTTATGAATGCAATTAGTTGTGTACGTCACCTAATAAATTGGGATCAAAAGGGTAGTGAGAAAAGTGTTTATTGATTTTTCTTGATTAAGTGCTTCAATAAGGAATACTCATCTCGACCACCAAGTTCTCCAAGCACAACGATCATTTTAATCTATATTACAACACATTAGTAGTCCAAAATACCACTCATTATACCAATAATTATAAAAAATTGTATCCAATATGTTGTATCAAAATACTTTTGGATAATAATTCCGGCAGTCCATTTATTTCAGACCAAATCACATTTGTCAGCCCAATCCAGATGAAATGACTACCCGGTCCAATCCATACCCAAATGATATAACTTGTGAATACCTGTTATTTCATTTAACCTAAAACTCACACTTTGTATAATCCGCCCCCCTCCATACCTCTCACCTACCTTCTATCTCTTTCATCAAACCGATCAAAATCAAAACGTACCTCATTCATCACATCTTCTTCAAAGCTCATCTTCTGATGATAGCCGAGCACCAAACAACTCAAAAACTCCTTTCATACAGCAGCCACAACCCACAACCGAAACCCAAAAATGTTCGAAGATGTTCTCGTTCCAGCTTAATATCTGATAGTTGTTGTCTTCAAGATCTGATATGGTCTCGGGTAGGTTGTTTGCGGTTTCGTTTATCTTAGATCTATGATGAAAACGGTTTAACTAAAAAAAAAGCTTTAAAAGATTAGAAAGAAAGTTGAACCATCTGAGATCATTCATTTTTTCCGTGTTGTTTGTTTTAGTTAGATGAGTGTTGGGGAGAGATGGTGAGGGTTATGGTTGTATCTTAGATGTAGGATTGATGATGTTTGTGGACTTGGTTTACTGTTCCTACCTTTGCGGTGTCTTTTCTTTTTTCCGTATCGTTTTCCATTTTGGCTTTGTTTGTCTCACTAAGATGAAGACATTTAAGCAAATAAAGGGATTCAAAACGTGATGGAGTGCTGGAGTGGTGGAGAATATATAAGCGGGCTATTTATACAACATGAATTGCTCTATAAATTGAGAGTAACTTAATTGCAAAGAAAATGAAGAGACTCAAAAATATTTATTAGGCATATTAATCAATACTATTTATTTAAACAAAATCAACTTATAATTTGAAGCCTTTACACGTTCCAGTTCCATCAAACTTCTAAGCATGAAATTCATTCTTGCATAATAGAGTTTCTTGACTTAAGGCCATTAATGCTCACATTTAATAGGGGAACTCATTCTTTATAGAATATAGATATATAGATATAGATAGATGGAGGAAATATTTGACAAGTGTGTATCATCTCCGAACACTGTTGATTAGTATAAAAAGGTACTAAAAATCACTTTAAATGTTGATAAAAAATAATAATCAAATTAAAATAAATATAAGTAACATGAACCATTAAATAATAAAACTTTGCGGAATTTTACCTTATCTTAAAACCATGTATTCTCAAACAAAATACTATTTCAAAAAATATATTTTGGGAATAATAAAACATAAAAATAAAAAAAGTAAGTAAAATATAAATCGACCACCCAAATGGAGCCATATGATACTTCACCTGAAGAATATGGTATGACAAATACTAATCGTATTACAAATATGCAAAGAAAAACACACTGGTGTGTGTGTGTGTGACGTGTGTGTATATAATATGCAGACCTGGATGACTTCCATCAGAAAATGAACATCCTTAGCGTAAAGCTCTGCGGAGAGATTTTTAACAGCCTGGTGAAGATCCTCTGTAAGAGGTTTCGGTTCTTTGGCTCCAATCGAGAACTTGATTCTCCTTATTTCCTCTACGTGCTCCCTTGGTGATGCCATTGTCGCCCTGTAATCTCACACAAGAAACTTGAGTCCTCCTTATTTAATAATGTTTTTTTCCACAAGAAACTGAGGAAGTGATTCCTTCCGTCTCCCCTAAAAAAAAATAGTAGTAGTAGTAGTAGTAGAGTAAGAAATAAAGACTCCCCTCCTGAAAAAATGACTCTTCGACTCCCTGTTGGTTTTTGTGTTTTCACCATCCTGCCATGAATGAGGGTCTAATTCTTCTCCAATATTTATTACTTCCTCCATTACTTCATTATTCCAACAGTGTTGACTATTACACTGTTTATATATTCTTTTTTGATCGTCTTTTTGATTTATATATATAGAAAAATATAGTTATGTGAGATCTTGTTAGATTCATCTCGAAATATACTTTCAAAATATCAAATTCTTAAAAATAAAAAAGTTAAAGATATTAAGGATCAAAGTTGTGTATTGAAAAATTCAGATGTTGCAATTATAAGAAAACGGAGGTAGTATAAAACTAGTATTACCTCCATCACCATATAAGCTTCTTTTGTTTGAAGAACAATTGAAAAAGTAACAGAGAATGGATGCTAAAAATTTCAGGTGTATTCTATCCTATTTCTTCTATTAATTGGTGTTTTTTTCACAGCACATTGTCATTTTTAATTGGCAAAATAGCTCTATTAGGGATTGAAGTTTGCCATTTTTATCACTTAAGGGACTAAAGTTTTAAGTGTTCAAACAAGGGACTAAAGTTTAATCCGTTTCACCCGTTAGGGACTCCGTTAGTTTGGTTCCGTTAAGTTTTAACGGATTGATGATGTGGCCGTTAAGTGCCACGTGTCAATATTTTATTCGTCGGTTATAATATAATAATAATAAAAAATTTCAGATTTTTCTAATAATAATAAAATAATAAAAAAAATTGTAAAAGTTTGAAAAATAAAAATAAAAAAATCTGTATTTTTTAGAAAAATTGAAACTTTATTTTTTTTAAAAAATCTGGAATATTAATATTAAAAATCTAATGCTTTTATTTAAAGTTAAAAATAAAAATTAAAAATTAAAAATATTTGGATCTGATTTATAATTAACCTTTAGTTTGTTTTTTTATATTTTTAGATTTTTTTGTAAAATAATATTTATTTATTAATATTATGAAAAATTAGATCTAGTTTTCTATTTATTTATGAAAAATAATATCTCAATTTAAAAAAAATATAAATTAGATCGAAATTTTTTAATTTTTTATTTTTTATTTTCAAATTTTAAATAAAAACATCCGATTTTAAGTACTAATATTCCTGAATTTTTTAAAGAAATTGAGAAAAAAAATAAAGTTTCATTTTTTTAAAAAATCCAGATTTTTTTATTTTTTATATTTTTTTTAGACTTTTATATTTTTATTATTATTACAAAAATCTGAAATTTTTTATTGTATTTAATTTTTATTTTTAACTTTAAATAAATGCATTAGATTTTTAATATTAATATTCCATATTTTAAAAAAAAAATAAAGTTTCAATTTTTCTAAAAAATACAGAATTTTTTATTTTTTATATTTTTTTAGACTTTTATATTTTTGTTATTATTTTATTATTATTATTACAAAAATTTGAAAATTTTTATTATTATTTTATTATTACCGACCAATAAAATGCTGACACGTGGCACTTAACTGCCACGTCATCAATCCGTTAAAACTTAACGGAACCAAACTAACGGAGTTCCTAACGGATGAAACGGATTAAACTTTAGTCCCTTGTTTGAAACACTTAAAACTTTAGTCCCTTAAGTGATAAAAATGGCAAACTTTAGTCCATAGTAGAGCTATTTTGCCTTTTTAATTTCAATTATGTCTCCTAACGTTAGGAAATATGAATCTGGTTATGAAAAACGTAAGGAAAAAAAGATATTTAGTTGATTGTGAAGATTTAGTTGATGATTTTGTTGGAAATATTAGATAAAATGGAGGAAATGAGCTGTTTTGAGCAACCCACTTGAGAGGAAATTTTGAGTGGGCTCGACTACAAGTCAAAGTCGGGACTTAGTTGGAATACGTAGTACTCCGTTTGAGGTTTCCAAAACATGTAAGAACACTCAAAATGATTGAGGTATGAATGAGATATAATGTTTCAAAGTGAACCCTCTGGAAATGGGTTTGGGATGCTATCTCACATTGGAAAAAGAAGGGAGAAATTGTGAGTATATAAAGAGATGTGGACGAAGACATGTTCAAAAAATGAGACATGTGTGGATGTGTGACTAGGCGCCCCTCGCACACACACACACGCGCGCGCGCCGCCGCCGCCGTTCGTCCGGCCGGCCGGTCGAAGGGCGATCGAAGGGCGATTTGGGCGAAATGTCTCGGCATCTCGAAGTTATCTTTTTACTGCAATTTTATTCGGTAAAATTTTATTTTACTGAAAATACCTCAATTAATAAATTCCGAATCGATATAGAGTATTGAGATACCAATCCTGATCGGTCTAGAGTTCCTCCAGATACCAATATTGGTCGGTATAGAGTTCCTCCAGCACACAACCTCCTCCAGCCTTCACCTATAAATACCCAGCTTGAGGGGCTCGTTTTCTACACACTTAATTCGTACGATTTTTCGAGAGCCTTTACAGTCAGATCTTTTTCTTCTTCGTTTTTTTCTTCTTAGGTCGGTGATAGTATACAGAGTTGTTCTAGTTCGTTGAGGGTGCAGCGCATCATCGATTCACTGCATCGAGCTGTTGTTTTATCCTGGGAGGCAGACGTCATACATCGTGGTGAGGGCTCGATCGTTTACGCGAACGGGATTTTCCTCCTTTTTGCTAACTGATTTTTTGCAGTTATATATATTCTGTTATTTTTCAAGTAATCGTTTTTCAAAAATTATTCAACAATCTTAAAGCAATTTTTTTTGTTTACTTGATTAAAACAGATCTACTTTCGAAAAGTTAAGCAATATGGATTCTCAAAACCCAACACTGTCCACGGACGTTTCTGTAGGTGCGCCTCAGAAAATCGGCTCGGGTTCAGCGACTGGAGGTGCGCCTCTGATAACTGGATCGGGTACAGCTTCGATTCCGATTACTAATTCGGTTTCGGTCAACCATGCGGACAAACCAGAGAAATTCAACGGGCAGAATTTCAAGAGATGGCAGCAGGAGATGATGTTCTATCTGACCACTCTAGGCTTGTCTCGATTCCTCAAGGAAGATGCGCCAAAATATGACGAAGACATTGACTAACAAACTCTGATGGCCATTGACGCTTGGAAAACTCCCGACTATCTGTGTCGGGACTATGTGATGAATGGCCTTGCCGATTCACTGTACAACGTGTACAGCAGTGCTAATTCAGCAAAGGGATTGTGGGACTCACTAGACCACACGTACAAGATCGAGGACGCCGGTGCCAAGAAGTGGATTGTTGGACGGTTTCTCGATTACAAGATGATCGACTCCAAGACTGTGGTGAGTCAGGTACAGGAGCAATAAGTGATCATTCACGAAATTCATGCCGAAGGAATGGTCATTAGCGAATCCTTCCAAGTGGCTGCTGTGATCGAAAAACTGCCCCAGACTTGGAAAGACTTCAAGAATTATCTCAAGCACAAGCGCAAGGAGATGAGCATGGAAGATCTGATCGTTAGACTTCGCATAGAGGAAGACAACCGAGGATCAGAAAAGAAGGTAAATGATGCTGTAGCAAAAGTCAATGTTGTGGAAACTGGACAGACATCCAAGAAAGACAACAATGGAAAGGGAACCAAGCTGGGACCTAAAGGAGGAATTGGGAAAAAGAAGAAAAAATTCCTTGGAAAATGCTACAACTGTGAAAAGATGGGTCATAGGGCGGCCGACTGCAGGCTGCCAAAGAAACCGAAGAAAAAGGAAGGTAATGCAGCACATCTGATTACCGAACAAGTGGAACATCTTGACTCATGTGCTATGATCTCCGAAGTGAACCTAGTTGGCTCAAATCCTAAAGAGTGGTGGATCGACACTGGAGCAACTAGGCATATATGTGCCAACAAATCTATGTTCTCCTCCTTGGAAGAAACGGATGCCGGCGATATGCTGTATATGGGAAATTCTGCAACCTCAACTATCTTGGACAAAGGCACGGTGATTTTGAAGATGACGTCCGAAAAGGAAGTGACTCTTTAACGAGTGTTATATCTGCCCGATATCCGCAAGAACCTTATTTCTGGTACCTTGTTGATGAAGCACGGCTTTAGATCAGTTTTCGAGTCCGATAAAGTTATTTTGTCGAAAAATGGTGTGTTTATAGGCAAGGGATATGAATGTGATGGGCTGTTAAGCTCAATGTAATGACTATAAAAAATAATGAAATGAAGAATTCTTCTGCTTACTTGCTTGAGTCTCCTAATTTATGGCATGCTAGATTAGGACATGTTAATTTTAATGCAATGCGTAGACTAATTGTATTAGATCACATACCAACGTTTAAAATTGATTTAAACCACAAGTGTGAAACTTGTGTAGAGGCAAAATTAACTCGATCTCCATTCCGACAAGTGGAAAGAAACACCAAACCTTTAGAATTAATACATAGCGACCTATGTGATTTGAAGTTTATTCAAACTAGAGGTGGAAACAAATATTTTTTTACTTTCCTGGATGATTGTACTAAATATTGCTATGTATACTTGCTTAAAAGCAAAGATGAAGCCATAGAGAAATCCGTTCTCTATAAAACGGAAGTTGAGAATCAATTGAATGCTAAGATAAAAATCTTGAGAAGTGACCGCGGAGGTGAATATGTGGAACCATTGGGCGAATTTTGCTCGCAACATGGGATTATTCATGAAGTCACTGCCCCATGTGCACCACAGTCAAATGGCGTGGCGGAACGTAAGAATCGCATTCTGAAAGAGATGATGAATGCGATATTACTAAATTCAGGTCTACTGCAAAATATGTGGGGAGAAGCCATCTTAACGGCGAATTATCTCTTAAACAAGATATGCCGTAAAAACGGGGACAAAACTCCTTATGAATTGTGGAAAGGAGTCAAGTCTTCCTACAATTACATGAAAGTGTGGGGGTGTCTAGAAAATGTGCTGATACCTACTCCTAAGAAAGTTAAAATAGGCCCAAAAACGGTTAACTGCATTTTCATTAGATATGCACACAACAGCAATGCTTACCGATTTCTTGTGCATGAATTCAAATTGCCTGAGATTCACAAGAATACGATTATGGAATCAAAGAATGCGTCATTCTTTGAGAATATCTTTCCTTGTAAGACTTCAAGTGAACCCCTTATCTCATCCGAATAGACTTCTGGACTAATGGATGAAGATAATGAAGACCAAATAATGGATAATGAGGACGAACCTAGAAGGAGCAAGCGACAAAGGACGGAGAAATCTTACGGACCAGATTTCATCACCTACTTGCTCGAAAAGGCTCCCCAGACTTACAAAGAAGCTGTAAGCTCGACGGATGGACCTCTATGGAAGGAGACTATCAAAGAAGAGATTGATTCTATATTACAGAATCATACTTGGGAACTAGTGGAATTACCTCCTAAGTGTAAACCATTAGGAAATAAGTGGATTTTCAAGAAAAAATTGAAAGATGGAGCAGTTGATAAATATAAGGCTAGGCTCGTAGCGAAGGGATATAACCAACGTGAAGGGCTAGACTATTTTGATACTTACTCTCCTGTGACGAGAATAACCTCCATCAGGATGATACTTGCCATCGCAGCATTCCGAGGCTTAGAAGTTCATCAAATGGATGTTAAGACTGCCTTTCTTGATGGGGACTTAGAAGAGGAAATCTACATGGAACAACCCGAGGGGTTCTCTGCTCCTGGACAAGAAAGGAAAGTCTGCAAGCTGGTAAAATCATTATACGGATTGAAGCAGGCACCAAAACAGTGGCATGAAAAATTTGATCATGTCATGATAAGCGGTGGCTTCAAAATTAATGAATCCGACAAATGTGTATATGTGAAAGACACGGAAGATGGCTATGTCATTTTGTGTCTATATGTAGATGACTTGCCCATTACCGGCTGTAATGAAAGAATAATCAAATCGACCAAAGATATGCTGAGGTCGAGATTTGATATGAAGGATATGGGACTCGCAGATGTAATTTTAAGGATTAAAATTACACGAACGTCGGAAGGTCTCATGCTGAGTCAAGCCCACTATGTGGACAAAATCCTTGAAAGATTTAATAAGGATGACTCTGGCACAGCCAAAACCCCGGTGGATATGACGTTGAGACTATCCAAGAATAAGGGTGAAAGAGTATCTCAACTTGAGTACTCACGCATAATAGGAAGCCTGATGTACTTGATGAGCTGTACAAGACCAGATATAGCCTACTCAGTTAGTAGACTAAGTAGATACACGAGCAACCCCGGAAAGGATCACTGGAAGGCGATCATAAAGGTACTAAGATACTTAAGGGGTACTCGTGAGTATGGGCTGCACTATATCAAATATCCAGCACTACTTGAAGGATATAGTGATGCAAATTGGATATCTGATATAAAAGACTCCAAGTCTACAAGCGGATATGTATTCACACTAGTCGGTGCAGCAGTGGCATGGAAATCTTCGAAACAGACACTTATATCTCGGTCAACGATGGAATCCGAGTTTATAGCCTTAGATAAATGTGTAGAAGAGGGAGAATGGCTACACCATTTTCTAGAAGATATTCCAAGATGGGCAAAGCCTGTGACCGCAATATGTATTCATTTCGATAGTCAATCTGCGATTGGCAGGGCACAGAGCATTCTCGTCACATACTTGGAATAGTAATCTGTAATATCCGCAATTTCGAATTTCGGTAATTTTCTTTTTTTGGCGTATTTCTCGATCGTAGTGACTCTCGTGTACCTTTCAGTGCGTCCTTCCTGTCAACTGTTGAACTGTATTCTCGTTATTGTTGTGCGGAACTGCCGTTTCGGGGTTGCCGCGGATCCATTTCGTGTTATTGGTTCCCAAACATTGATTCCTATCGTTTTATTCTCTTTCCGGATCTTTTTCTTCATTTTGGGACCCAAAAGGGGGTGTGGGCCGCGGCACAAGATGTGTGTGCCGCGGCACACAAATTTCTTCAGTTGTTGGTCGAGCGAAGCACTGCAGTGTGCAAAGACACCCATCCGTGCCGCGGCACGGTGCCGTCAAGGCCGCGCACACCGTGTGACATCTGCGACCAAACTCCGCTGTCAGACGGTGCCGCGGACACGCAGCCGTGCCGCGACACCGCCGAACCACAGGAGTAATTTTTTGGCCTGTGCCGCGGCACACCTCAGCTGTGCCGCGGCACACAATGCGGTCAACCCCCTATAATTGCGTTGTTTTGAGCGTAATCTGCTCATTTCCTCCTTCTTCTTCCTGCAACGCGAGAGAGTGAGAGAGAGGGGGAGAGTTCCTCATTATTATCGATTGGGGAGTTGATTTTCATCATTCTTCTTCGGTTGTGAAGCCCGGACAATCAATCCAACGCGTGTTCTTCGGATCTTGGTACTTGAATATCCAAAGGTAATATCTCTAGAACCCTATTTTCGACTAAATTGGGGGTTTTGGGATTTTCTTCTGATTCGTTCCGTTTTGTTGGTGGATTCATGATGTATACGATTGATATTGTTAGTATCTTTAGTTTTCCTACGGATTCATGGATATTTTGTGGATTTTTACGGAATCGAGAGGGTTTGGTTGTGGTCCGCCCTCGTTGTTATTTTTGGTACGAATATACATGAATCGTAGGCGGGTTTTCGGGTGTATTCCATTTCCGTAATCGTTTAGAAGTGGTTGTGATTGTGCTATTCGAATCGTTAGGTTCATTTCGTCGGTTCCTCGCGGTCGTGCTTGGTTCTCCCGTTCCGTTCGTTGTCGTCTCCCTTTTCGTTAGCATCGGGCGTTCCAAAGCTTCCCGGTTGAGCCGTATCCGTTCGTGGTTCCGTGCTCGTGGTATCGAGGCAAGTACCTTGCCCATACTTTTCTTATTTTGTGGATATGATGATCGGTGATCGTATTAGTGTGTTTGTTTGGTTGTTTGAAACGAAGTTTCAAAAGATTTCGGTTTTGGCCTCGTTAAAGGCTTTCTTTCAAATGCGTGTGTGTTTTGTGAATGGTGTGTTGTGGGAATTTATTATGATTTGATTATTTTGAACGTTGAAGGATTTGATGATGATACTCCTATTGTTTAAAGTTATGGAATCGTGTATTCCGTATTTAATCTTGTTATTGTGTTCTGAAGAGTTTGATAATGGTGTCGAGTTAATGGCCATCTCTAGTGAGTATTCTTAATGAACTTACATTCTTAGCATGTTAGTATTGCATGAGTAACGTGTGTGTGTGTGTATGCTCACTGCGGGTTAGATCCGACGGGGTCTCGGTAGGGCTCCACGAAGCTGTGGAACCACGAGCTTGCTTTTAACCACTGTGGGTTAGATCCGACGGGGTCTCGCGAGGATCCACGGCCGTGGGTCCGCGGTTAATTGTGGTGCATTTTACAAATGTGATTCGATATTGGCATTTCCGGAAATGAGTGCTTTGGAACTGTGTTTTCATGATTGCATGCATCGACTAAGTGTGTAAGAGGTAAGTGTTCGTTTGGCTTACTTGGCTAGGATGGCACTAGAGTATTTTGTTGTTTGTTTTAAATCCTTTATTTGTGGATTTTGATGTTGGGAGACGAACCTTGTGGTCGTTCTTGTGTACTGTCAGTTGATGAGATTTGGGGCTAAAATCCCAATGGTTTTGTAAAAGTCATTTTACGGATTTGGGGCTAAAATCCCAACGGTTTGGTAAAGGTGATTTTACGGAAAGTAAACTTTTGGGGCGGTGACCCCTTTTCTCTTGTGGATTTTGAAAAGTAGGATTTGATAATCCTAAATGGTTTTCTATTAAAACTCTCGATGGCATTCTAAACCGTCTTATAAATTATTTCCATTGGTTTATGGTATTTCGATTTTGAAATGTTTTCTCAAACCCTTGCCTCGAGAAGTACTTTTCGTTTTGTTTGGATCTTTGAGGATTCTGTTATTGTTATTCTTGGAATGTGAAATGTATTGCTCGTAATTGAACTATGTATTTGCACTAGAAAAACAGTGGAGTTATGCTAACCCCCGAGTAAACGGGGGGTGGATGTCTATTTTTGCATTCAGGTTTTGGAGCATAACACAGGGTCGGCACGAAGGATGATGAAAGATGAACGATACTAATCACACGAGGATACGTTGATGTCGTATTGGTCTAGTTGTATTTTCTTTTCCGCTGCAGTATCTTTTCCCCGTTGTACGGGAGTTTATTGTACTTTGACCCCTGCGTGGGTATATGTTGTAATTGAGTTGTGTATTTTATTGAAAGACCAAATCGGTCTACTGAGTCATTTAGCCTTGAAGGCATTGTCGAGATGTTAAATGTTGTTACCAGCCTGGTAGATCTTCGAGGAGAGGGTCTACGACGTGTAATATCCCTAAGTGGATTGGGGGTGTTACATAAATGGTATCGGAGCTTAGGTTGAGGAAACCTAGGCTGTCGGGTCAAGTCGTGTTGTTTGAGTCTTGTTTCGTCGGATTTTATCTGACTGAGTCGTGTCGCGACGCGTCGTTTGAGTTTGTTGGTCGTGATTAGTATCGTGGAGCGATCATCATCTTCGTGCGACCTGTGGAAGTAAGTCTCCCTTCTTTGTGTTGTGCCTCGTGTGACACGAGCTATTTTTATGATTATTTGTTAAGTGATGGAATCCTTATGTGGATTTTTATTTCACGATATGTATTTAATCGACTCTCGTATTTGATTTATACGAGGAGTGTCGTCGCTTGTGATGTCTTTTTATTGTTGTTTTTGTCCGCGTCGATGATTTTCGAATCGATTTGCACGTTTACAAGTTCTCTTGTGGAAGCTTTGTGCTTATACACGTTCGACTTGTTCACTAGCCAAAGGTAGGGTCTTTAGAGGCCTCGAATGGGACCAGTGGTTTTGTTACGAATGTGGTTATTTGACTCTAATATTTTGTTCTTATGAGGAGTAGTGTTCTTTGGATTGTGCATGTTAATCGTATTTCTTTTATCCGCTGCGTGAGTTCTTTTGTAATGACTTTCGATATTTTACCGACCGAGTTTTATTTCGAAAACCGATTCCCTTAACTGAGTTTTTGGCATTATGGCCTTGATCATTTTGGCGAAATTCTTATGACGGTATTTAGCATTTTGTAAATGGCTTCTGTGAGTTTTTGAAATATTACCGTCATCAGCCTTTTTGGCATCGTCCTTTTTGGCATTGAATTATTTTCGAAAACTTGAGTATCTTAGAAATAAATTTCGAGACATACTTTTCAAATGAGTTATTTTCTTGTGGTACATCCAAGGTGCCACAATATATTTCAAAAGTTTTCTACTTCGAGGACCAAAATATTTTGAGATATTTTCAATGTTTTAGAAACACTTTTAATTAGACCCGAGGGTCGAATATTCTGAAAGTTTTCACTAAGAGAAAGTGTCCTCATTTTTATCAAATGCGAAATGGTTTTCCCAAAGTCTCGATAACAACGTTTTACGTTTGTACTTTTGAAAGGTGATACTCAAGATCAATCGGTGTTCTTCTAAATTATTCTCAAAATGAGGTTTTCGTTTTTAAAACCTATCCATTCCCGTTTGAGGGCTGGGTAATGATATTCGCGTTGTCATTTTGATGTTTGCTCCCGAGTATGACCGAATTGGCGGTGTGAGCGTTGAGTCGTTTTCCACACATTTGTTGTGTTAGCCCCTTGTGAGAGGTGGGATGTTGGTGTTGAATATTGTCGCCTCGTGGTGATTTCTGCGTTGTCGCGCATGTGCGAGCTGTTAGAGCTTGGGTTGGTATGGTCGTGTGCATCGGTGATCGTTCCGTTATGTGTCGGTTGTTTAATGTCTTGTTACCTTGCTCCCGTTTTTGTGAATTTCGTGGACGAGGTCGGAGGTAATGCCGTACTATTTTGACTTCTGTGTTTTCTCTTTCCCCAGTCTATTGATTCGCTCATGTTCGTTGGTACTTTATGAACTTGTTCTGTATTTCGGTTTCATCGTCTGAACGAGCTGTGATCTTGTTGTGGGTCGATCTGGTTATCGATGTGACTTTTTCGGGTTCAGTTCGATTCTTGTGAACCTTGTTCGGGAGTGACATCATCTGGTTCTATTAGTTCTTTTATTCGAAGTGGATTGGATTTGGAACTCTTGTGTTTTCGACTTTGTCGACTCATCATGTTCATTGACATTTTAAGCTTGTCCGCCTTGCTTTTGTTGATCGAACGAGGGTGGTATTTCGGAATTACTCGTTTGTCGTTGTGACCTTTCAATCATTATTCCCTTTCCTGTGGATCTTATGCGAGTGTGCATCTTGTTGTTTTCACCGAATCATGTTTTGTCTCGAGTCGAGGTGTGAACCTCGGAGTTTTCGGTTGAACCTTATTGTTCTTCGTGATCCGAACATGATCGTTCGATTTTTGTTGTCTCGATCTTTTTTTTGGTTCGATCATTTGATTGTTCGGTTTTTGTTGATCTCGTTTCGTGATTGTTGAACATTCAGACTCCTTCCAAATTTCCTTAAGTTCGGGAAATTAGTCTCGTTTTCGATCTTCCAACCCCTGGGCGGTGGAATTCCGTATTTGTTCAGCGTGTGGCTCATGTTTTGATTGATATACCGTTGGGTTGGTCAATCGCATTGATTTTTGTTGGTTGTGTTTTGTGATTGTTCGGATAATCGACTTGATTGTGTTATCTGTCTGATGACACTTGTCACTTGTTGATTTTATTATGTCTCTACCGGTGGCATTGTGTTGGTCGCCCTGGAGCGTGTTTTCACGCCGTTTATTCCTTTGCGTTGCTTGTAACGTTTCGCCGATGGGCGTAAGTTACGCATTTCTTGTGTATCTCGTTGAGTTTTCCTGGCGGGGATATTGCTTCTCCCTACTTGTTTTAAGTTTCGGGACGAAACTTCTTTTAAGGAGGGTAGAATGTAATATCCGCAATTTCGAATTTCGGTAATTTTCTTTTTTTGGCGTATTTCTCGATCGTAGTGACTCTCGTGTACCTTTCAAGGCCCTTCCCACAACGTTGAATCGTATTCTCGTTATTGTTGTGCGGAACTGCCGTTTCGGGGTTGCCGCGGATCCATTTCGTGTTATTGGTTCCCAAACATTGATTCCTATCATTTTATTCTCTTTCCGGATCTTTTTCTTCATTTTGGGACCCAAAAGGGGGTGTGGGCCGCGGCACAAGATGTGTGTGCCGCGGCACACAAATTTCTTCAGTTGTTGGTCGAGCGAACTGTAATATCCGCGTTTTCTATCCTTGGTAATTTCTTTCTTTTGGTGCATTTTCGTTTCGGACAACTCGCCTGGCACTGTTTTGTAATTATGAACTTATTTTATTCTTGGAGTTTTCCGTTTAGACCGGGTCTTGATAATGTTTTGTGTAATTTCATCTCGTGTTATATTCTGTCGCATGTGTATTCGTTTCTCGTTAAATTCGTTCGATTTCGCTGCTTTTCTTACTTCCATGAGTTCGTATGCTTATGTAGAGCATGTTGCGAGTTTCGATTGTTAATCCGACGTTGTGTCGTGACTTTCCTGTTATTTGGGCCGTTTTTGTAATTTCCTAGAAGATTAGGAATTTGTCCCTTATTCGACTTTGGTTGTGTACCTCAGATCGTTTTGGGTTCCGTACTTCCATTTCGTGTTATTGTTGCCCAAATATCGATCCCTGTTGCTTTTATTCTCCTTCCGGATCATTTTTTTTGTCATTTTGAGACCCGAGGGGGGGTGTGGGCCGCGGCACAAGAATTGTGAGCCGCGGCACACACATCACCCAGTTGTTGCCTAAACATAACTGTACCGTGTGCCGCGGCACAAGGATTGTGCGCGCCGCGGCACACAAGTCGGTCAAGCGGCACACTTGTCCGGCCGCGACACCCGTGACACTTGCCGGCCAAAATCGATCAGTATCGCTGCGCCGCAGCACCGGCAAAGGCCGCGGCACATGCCGAGTCCGAGCCGCGCACACTTCGATGAGCCGCTGCACAACGAGCGGCCACCACCACTGGCACAATTTTGGCTCTGGCCGCGTGCACGCTTTAGCCGAGCCGCGGCACACGCACGGCGCGGGCGCTATATCTCGCTTCTTATTCAGCGAGAATCGCCCATTTCCTCCCCCTTCTTCAACCGTGCGAGAGAGAGAGAGTCTTGAGAGGGAGAGTTCCTCCATACACCACTTATTTGTGTAGATTTCTTCCTCTCTTTTCGATCGGGTGGCTCGGATTGCGGATCTAACACGTGGTTTTCGGATTTGAGTGCTTGATTCTTCAAGAGGTAAGAATTCCTTTAACCCTAGTATGATTTTGGGGAGGGTTTGGTGGTGATCTTGTGTTTTAATCCGAATTAGCCGATGTTGTTGTTAGAATTGATAGTATACTCGTGACCCTTGGTTTTCTTGTTTTTGATTGGGATGAAATCCCGTTGTTATACCATTGACCGATTTCATTTCCTTTTGCACTCTTGGTGTCCGACGAATTGTCCCAACGGGTAGAATTAGGATTAATTCTTACCTTTCCGTATTATTGAGACTTGTGTATACCGTTATTGTGTTAGGATTGGATTTGGGAGGATTGTTCGACCGAACCTATTCCGTCGTCGTTTCCTTCGTTTCGTTTCATTCAAGGCAAGTACATGTATTACATTTCAATATGTATATTGTGACTTTCGAAATGAATGATGATTGGTGAATTTTTGGGTGCGTGAGATGTGTTCCTTCCACCCGGAGAGTCCGACGGGATGTCCGGGGTCGATACTAAGGGGTACGGCCGCGGAAGGGAACTTGTGTGCGTGTGTGATTGAACTTCCACCCGAGTGTCCGACGGGATGTCCGGGGTCGATACTAAGGGGTACGGCCGCGGAAGTGGTATCCCACTCGGAGTGTTCGACGGGATGTCTGGGGTCGCTACTAAGGGGTACGGCCACGGGATACCAGTTGTGATTTTGTGATATCGTGATGATTGGAAATTGATGTGATTGCCAATGTAGTATTCCGGAATATATATGTGGCAAATGACTTATGTTTGAGATGATTGTGTAAAACCGCATTTTTATATATAATGTGGTGTAATTGTGTACTTGCACTAGCTATTCGAATGCTAACCCTTAAATGGGGAAATGCGTCTTATGCATTTAGTACCGGAGAGCCGAGGAGCGAGCACGGGCACGCACGCGAAGGACGGGATGGCTTGATGATAGTGGCTCGAGTCCTGCTTTGTTTATTTCTATGTTTGGTTATTGCATATGTCGAGTATTGGAACTAAACCGTTTATTCTTGAACTTGGTTTAAGTCTGCGTGGGCATCGAATTGATATTTACATTATGTTTTATGTACTCGTTGAAATGATTTGGCCGAGGCCACGGCCCTATTTACTTTTGAGTGCATCTTTTGGGGTTTTCATTGTGTTTATGTGTCATGTGTTAGCTGGTAGACCTCAAGAGGGTTCTACGGCGTGTAATGTCCCATTTGTGAATTGGGGTGTTACATTTATGGTATCGAGCCTTAGGTTTTGAATACCTAGCCGTCGGTGAATTTTGGAGTCATCGGTTGCGTCATTAGAGTCGGTCATTGAGCCTAATATAATCATGCTACCGTCTTTTCGTGCGACCCGGTGTAAGTCTCCTTGAACTCTTATATCTCCGTAATTCGTTTTCTTTACTGCTCGGAATCGTGACTTGTGTTACCAACTTTGTGAATTGTGAATCTTTCGATCTTGTCCTTTTCTTACTTTCCTTCAAGTATGTTGAGAGGTCGTGGTAGACCGGCTAGGGACGCGGCCGAGGCCGTGGTCGGGTGCGATAATGAGGAGGGCTCACTTTCTCGGTCCTCTGCGGACTCGCCTCTCACTCAGTGCCGTCGGGTAATAATGCCGACGCTGGCTACCGCCGTACTTTCGTAAATTGGTAGCCCAACTTACTCAGATAGCTCAGGGTGGACGCCAGAATCCGCCCCCGACACCGGAAGAGGAGGCTAGTAAGTGGCTTCAGACGGTGACTAAGATGCACCCTCCTCGTTTCTCCGGATCCTCTGACTCCCTCGGTTGGGAGAATTGGCTCTTTCAGTTGTCCAGGACCTTCGATGCCGTAGCTTGTCCTGAAGACAGGAGGGTACATATTGCCCAGTACCTCCTGGATAAGGAAGCTGCGGAATGGTGGGAGGCCGTTGTGCCCAGAGACCGTCGAGCTACTTGGGAGGAATTCAAGGCTGCTATGGAAGCAGAGTATTGTCCGCCGCCAGTCAAGGAGCGCAGAATTGTGGAGTTCTTCACCGCTACACCTCAGGACGTGCCTATTTCTCAGGCCATCATTACTTACAATCGGTTGGGTTTCGTGAGAGATCGGGTGAGGTTGGAGGCCGATAAAATCCGTTACTTCAATATGCGCATGAAGCCGCATATTAGGCAGTATGGCACCGCTCATGTGTGCCACTTTGAAAGAATACCGTGATCGCGCCTAGCGATCGAGATGGCGGTTCCGAATCGAGTCGGTTTCGGAAGCTAAGAAGCGTAAGACTACCGGTGGATTCTCGGCCAAGGAAGGGTGGCCGGGCCGAGGTCTCGCTCGCTCCCACACCGGGAAGAGGCCGTTCCATCAGCCGGTGGATCTCGGGGTAACCGCTCGCCAAATTCCGTCGGGTGCCGTGGTTTGTTTTAACTGCAACCAATATGAGCATTTGATGAAGGATTGTCCTTTTCCCCGTTGCTTGCTTCACTTGCGGGCGTATCGCATCGGGCGCTCATTGTGAGAGAGCCACCGTGGTCGCCAGAGTTCCGACTACCACTACCGATCGGAGGATCATAATACTCCGGCTACTCAGTTCCGCAGGTTCGGTCGCGGTAGAGGTCGGGACCGGATCGCCGCCAGCCTCGAGCTCGGGTTGATCCACCCCGACGTATCGGATGAGGCGCACAGAGGAGGCAGACATTCCGTAGCGTCAGTACCACTCGGATCCTTACTCATCCAGTTTACGTGCTTTTCGATTCGGTGCAACCCATTCCTTTATTGCGTCGGATTGTGTGTATCGTATTGGCTTTGACCGCTTGTTTGAGTGTGAACCGTTTGTGGTGGGTACGCCTAGCGGGATCGTATGGTTGGGGACCGGGAAGTTAGGGATTGCCCCGTGAGGATCGGGAGCCGAGATCGCCTCGAACCTCATCGTTATCGACCTTAAGGGTGAGGATTTAATCCTGGGACGATTGGTTAGAGCGTCACGGTGCTATCATGAACTATCGGACTCGTACTATCTCGATCGTGGCCGAGGATGGCACCGAGCATACTTCTACCGTAGTCGTAGATCGAAGCGTGATTAGCGCCTTGAAGGCGATGAAACTTCGAACCGTGGCGTGTCGCCATCGGGTGCTATGCCTGAAGGCGGAGGATGGTGGAGTTGACATGTCGTCAATTCCAGATTGTTAGTGAGTATCCCGATGTCTTCCCGCACGACTTACGGGATTACCACCACAATGAGAGGTGGAGTTTCCTATCGATCTAGAGCCGAATGCAGCCCCTATTTCTCGAGCACCGCACCGTATGGCACCGTCGGAGATGTTAGAGTTGAAGAACCATTGGGAGAATTGCTAGATAAAGGGTATATTCGACCGAGCGCATCGCCATGGGGTGCGCCTGCATTTTCGTTAAGAAGAAAGATGGGTCGCCGTTTATGCATCGATTATCGAGAATTAAACAAGTGACCATCAAAAATAAATACCCTTTGCGGGATTGACGATTTGTTTGATCACTTCAGGCGGCAGTCTTTTCGAAGATTGATTTGCGATCGCTACTACCGATTGAGAATTCGGGACGTCGATGTTCGAAGCCGCCTTCGGACGAGATATGGCCATTACGAGTTTATGGTTATGCCTTTCGGCTAACCAATGCCCAGCAGATGTTCATGCGGTTGATGAACAAGGTTTTTATTGAGTATTTGGACAAATTCGTAGTCGTTTTTATCGACGATATTCTTATCTATTCACGAGTCGGGAGGATCACGCCTTACATCACCGAATTGTATTAGACACGTTGAGGACTGAGCAGTTGTACGCGACGTTCTCTAAGTGTGAGTTTTGGCTCGAGGAAGAGACGTTCCTCGGGCACGTGACTTCAGCAGAGGGAGTTCGGGTAGATCCACGAGAAGATAGAGGCGGTGATGGCTTGGGAGCCGCCTAAGAATGTGAAGGAGGTGAGGAGTTTTCGGGTCTCGCCGGCTATTACCGCAGATTCGTTGAGGATTTTCTAAGATCGCTAGACCACTCACTCGGTTGCTCCGTAAAACTCGGAAGTTCGAGTGACCGCAGACAGCAGGGCCTTTGACGAGTTAAAGAGACGTCGACTACCGCGCCCGCTTTAGCATTGCCTCGGGGAACGAGGACTTCGTAGTGTATAGTGATGCTTCGGGCCTTGGTCTAGGGTGTTTTGATGCAGAGAGAGAGTGATTGCTTATGCGTCCCGCCAATTGAAACCTTATGAAGTAAACTACCCCACGCACGATTTGGAGTTAGTCATGGTCGTTTCGCCTTAAAAACTGGAGGCACTACCTCTATGGGTCATCATGTAAGATTTTTACGGATCACAAGAGTTTGAAGTACATCTTCACGTAAAGAGTTGAACATGAGGCGGCGTAGGTGGTTAGAGTTAATTAAAGATTTCGACCTCGAGATACTTTACCATCCCGGTAAGGCCAACGTAGTGGCCGATGCGTTGAGCGTAAAACCGATGGCTTTGCAGATGTTAGAGGTACTTACACCGCAGAGTAAGATCCAGAGATTTCATTCGTCGAATATTGAGGTTTGGGTTCGAGAGTTCAGGCCGATTATGTGCATTAGAGATCACTTCGTCCTTGATCGATGATATCAAGGCGAAGCAATATGACGATCCGTTTTGGTCCAAATTGAGGAGGATGTGAGGAAAGGGAAAGCCCTGGATTTGTGGTTCACGATGATGGAGTTTTGAGGTTTCATGCGAGACTTTGTGTACCATGTGATAATGAGCCGAGACAAGATCTTGAGCGAAGCTCATACCACGCCCTACTCCATACATCCCAGTACGAGTAAAATGTACAAGGACGTGAGGAGTAACTACGGTGGAGTAATTTGAAGATGGATGTTAGCGAATTTGTGGCGAAGTGTTTGACCTGTCAACAGGTTAAGATTGAGCATCGGCGACCATGGGCTGGTCATACGACCACTTCCTATCCCGGAGTGGAAATGGGAGGATATTTCTATGGATTTCATTACCAATATGCCCAAGACTCGGACGGGAATGAACATGATTTGGGTCGTTGTTGATCGACTAACCAAATCAGCTCATTTTCGAGTATAAAGGACACTTGGGGGCCGGAGAGGCTTGCACGAGTGTTTGTTGCGGAAATAGTGAGATTGCATGGGACCCCTAAGAGCATTGTTTCGGATCGTGATGGCCGATTCATATCACATTTTTGGCGGAGCCGTTCATAGAGCTTTGGGAACCGAGTTGAGACTTAGTACATCCTACCACCCTCGGATGCAGACGGACGATCGAGCGGACGATGCATACTAGAAGATATGTTGAGAGCACATGCATTAGATTGGAAGGATGATTGGGAGACACACTTGCCGTTGATCGAGTTCACGTATAACAATAGTTGGCATGCCTCGATCAAAATGGCACCATTCAAGCGTTGTATGGAAGGAGGTGCGGATCACCGTTGTGTTGGGATGATACGTCCGAGCTAATCGGTGCGAGCCCGATATGATAGTTGAGACGAGGGAGAAGATTACCCGATTCGTGGTAGATTGCCGACGGCCCGCAGTCGGCGAAGTCTTATGCCGATACACGTCGCCGACCGTTGGAGTTTGAGGTGGGAGATCACGTCTTGCTTAAGGTGTCGCCGACACGGGAGTTTACCGCTTCGGAAGGGTAAACTTAGTCCGAGATTTATCGGGCCGTTTGAGATTTTAGATAGAGTTGGAGAACTCGCGTATCGGTTAGGCTTGCCGCCGTCCCGAGCCACGTGCATAACGTATTTCATGTTTCGGCTTAGGAAGTACGTATCGGACCCTAGCCATATTATTGATTTTGGAGAGGTCGAGTTGGGGCCCGACATTACCTTCGAGGAGAGGCCGATTCAGATCGTAGAGCGTCGGGTTAAGCAACTCAGGCACAAAACCATCCCTTTGGTCAAAGTGCAGTGGTCGAGGCATGGATCCGAGGAGGCCACGTGGGAAACAGAGGAGAGTATGAGGTCGAGATACCCCGAGTTATTCGTATTGTAAGTTTCGGGACGAAACTTATTTTTAGGGGGAGATAATGTAATATCCGCGTTTTCTATCCTTGGTAATTTCTTTCTTTTGGTGCATTTTCGTTTCGGACAACTCGCCTGGCACTGTTTTGTAATTATGAACTTATTTTATTCTTGGAGTTTTCCGTTTAGACCGGGTCTTGATAATGTTTTGTGTAATTTCATCTCGTGTTATATTCTGTCGCATGTGTATTCGTTTCTCGTTAAATTCATTCGATTTCGTCGTTTTCTTACTTCCATGAGTTCGTATGCTTATGTAGAGCATGTTGCGAGTTTCGGATTGTTAATCCGACGTTGTGTCGTGACTTTCCGGTTGTTTGGGCCGTTTTTGTAATTTCCTAGAAGATTAGGGAATTTGTCCCTTATTCGACTTTGGTTGTGTACCTCAGATCGTTTTGGGTTCCGTACTTCCATTTCGTGTTATTGTTGCCCAAATATCGATCCCTGTTGCTTTTATTCTCCTTCCGGATCATTTTTTTTGTCATTTTGAGACCCGAGGGGGGGTGTGGGCCGCGGCACAAGAATTGTGAGCCGCGGCACACACATCACCCAGTTGTTGCCTAAACATAACTGTACCGTGTGCCGCGGCACAAGGATTGTGCGCCGCGGCACACAGTCAAGCAGCCAAGACACTTGTCCGGCCGCGGCACACCCGTGACACTTGCCGGCCAAAATCGATCAGACCGGTGTGCACAGGCCCGGCAAAGGCCGCGGCACATGCCGAGTCCGAGCCGCGGCACACTTCGGATGAGCCGCGCACAACGAGCGGCCACCACCACTGGGCACAATTTTGCCTGCGGCGCGGTACGCTTTAGCCGAGCCGCGCACACGGCGCGGCCGCTATATCTGCTTCTTATTCAGCGAGAATCGCCCATTTCCTCCCCCTTCTTCAACCGTGCGAGAGAGAGAGAGAGAGTCTTGAGAGGGAGAGTTCCTCCATACACCACTTATTTGTGTAGATTTCTTCCTCTCTTTTCGATCGGGTGGCTCGGATTGCGGATCTAACACGTGGTTTTCGGATTTGAGTGCTTGATTCTTCAAGAGGTAAGAATTCCTTTAACCCTAGTATGATTTTGGGGAGGGTTTGGTGGTGATCTTGTGTTTTAATCCGAATTAGCCGATGCTGTTGTTAGAATTGATAGTATACTCGTGACCCTTGGTTTTCTTGTTTTTGATTGGGATGAAATCCCGTTGTTATACCATTGACCGATTTCATTTCCTTTTGCACTCTTGGTGTCCGACGAATTGTCCCAACGGGTAGAATTAGGATTAATTCTTACCTTTCCGTATTATTGAGACTTGTGTATACCGTTATTGTGTTAGGATTGGATTTGGGAGGATTGTTCGGACCGGAACCTATTCCGTCGTCGTTTCCTTCGTTTCGTTTCATTCAAGGCAAGTACATGTATTACATTTCATTATGTATATTGTGACTTTCGAAATGAATGATGATTGGTGAATTTTTGGGTGCGTGAGATGTGTTCCTTCCACCCGGAGTGTCCGACGGGATGTCTGGGGGTCGATACTAAGGGGTACGGCCGCGGAAGGGAACTTGTGTGCGTGTGTGATTGAACTTCCACCCGGAGTGTCCGACGGGATGTCTGGGGGTCGATACTAAGGGGTACGGCCGCGGAAGTGGTATCCCACTCGGAGTGTTCGACGGGATGTCTGGGGGTCGCTACTAAGGGGTACGGCCACGGGATACCAGTTGTGATTTTGTGATATCGTGATGATTGGAAATTGATGTGATTGCCAATGTAGTATTCCGGAATATATATGTGGCAAATGACTTATGTTTGAGATGATTGTGTAAAACCGCATTTTTGTATATAATGTGGTGTAATTGTGTACTTGCACTAGCTATTCGAATGCTAACCCCTTAAATGGGGGAAATGCGTCTTATGCATTTCAGGTACCAGGAGAGCTGAGGAGCAGGCACGGGGCACGCACGCGAAGGACGGGATGGCTTGATGATAGTGGCTCGAGTCTGTTTTGTTTATTTCTATGTTTGGTTATTGCATATGTCGAGTATTGGAACTAAACTGTTTATTCTTGAACTTGGTTTAAGTCCCCTGCGTGGGCATCGAATTGATATTTACATTATGTTTTATGTACTCCGTTGAAATGATTTGGCCGAGGCCACGGCCCTATTTACTTTTGAGTGCATCTTTTGGGGTTTTCATTGTGTTTATGTGTCATGTGTTAGCCTGGTAGACCTCAAGAGGGTTCTACGGCGTGTAATGTCCCATTTGTGAATTGGGGTGTTACAGCCGAGACCCCGTCGGATCTAACCCACAGTGGTTAAAAGCAAGCTCGTGGTTCCACAGCTTCGTGGAGCCCTACCGAGACCCCGTCGGATCTAACCCGCAGTGAGCATACACACACACACGTTACTCATGCAATACTAACATGCTAAGAATGTAAGTTCATTAAGAATACTCACTAGAGATGGCCATTAACTCGACACCATTATCAAACTCTTCAAAACACAATAACAAGATTAAATACGGAATACACGATTCCATAACTTTAAACAATAGGAGTATCATCATCAAATCCTTCAACGTTCAAAATAATCAAATCATAATAAATTCCCACAACACACCGTTCACAAAACACACACGCATTTGAAATAAAGCCTTTAACGAGGCCAAACCGAAATCTTTTGAAACTTCGTTTCAAACAACCAAACAAACACACTAATACGATCACCGATCATCATATCCACAAAATAAGAAAAGTATGGGCAAGGTACTTGCCTCGATACCACGAGCACGGAACCACGAACGGATACGGCTCAACCGGGAAGCTTCGGAACGCCCGATGCTAACGAAAAGGGAGACGACAACGAACGGAACGGGAGAACCAAGCACGACCGCGAGGAACCGACGAAATGAACCTAACGATTCGAATAGCACAATCACAACCACTTCTAAACGATTACGGAAATGGAATACACCCGAAAACCCGCCTACGATTCATGTATATTCGTACCAAAAATAACAACGAGGGCGGACCACAACCAAACCCTCTCGATTCCGTAAAAATCCACAAAATATCCATGAATCCGTAGGAAAACTAAAGATACTAACAATATCAATCGTATACATCATGAATCCACCAACAAAACGGAACGAATTGGAAGAAAATCCCAAAACCCCCAATTTAGTCGAAAATAGGGTTCTAGAGATATTACCTTTGGAGATTCAAGTACCAAGATCCGAAGAACACGCGTTGGATTGATTGTCCGGGCTTCACAACCGAAGAAGAATGATGAAAATCAACTCCCCAATCGATAATAATGAGGAACTCTCCCCCTCTCTCTCACTCTCTCGCGTTGCAGGAAGAAGAAGGAGGAAATGAGCAGATTACGCTCAAAACAACGCAATTATAGGGGGTTGACCGCATTGTGTGCCGCGGCACAGCTGAGGTGTACCGCGGCACAGGCCAAAAATTACTCCTGTGGTTCGGCGGTGCAGCGCAAGACGGCTGCGTGTGCCGCGGCACCAGACAGCGGGTTTTGGTCGCAGATGTCACATGTGTGTGCCGGCACCGGATCAGTGCGCTGCGCACCGACTGCATTGTGCCGCGGCACGGATGGGTGTGCCGCGGCACACGGCACGGTCGTGTCACGGACGGAGTTCCGGCCCGTGCGGCGTCCTGGGGCCCTCACACCCGGGACCGGCCTATCCCACATAGCATGCCAACCGGTTTCGCCTCGCCATGGACTCATCAGGGAGACGGCATTAGTCCCCACCGGGTTGTGCCCTACCCGCAACGATCCCCTTCATAGTCAAGTCCTCGACCGGCGACAAGCTCTCCTGACTAAACCGGTCGGCATGCCCGACTCGGCCGCACCGATGCATCCGGCAAACAACGCCTTAACGCTAATGTCGCCCCCTTTACCCCTCTTGTGGCAAGCTAACCAAGGCACGCCTCATTGACGGGCCACACAGACACGACATATCGGGTCGTGACATCCTCCCCACTCAAATCGCGGACGTCCTCGTGGCCGGGAAGAATGTTTCTTTCCGCACACCGTATTGTCCCACGCACACAAAACGATCGTGGCCATTAACATACGGCACCATCCCCTTGATGGACGGGCTCTTCACTCGCGCGCCTAGCCCGCAAGGCGCCACGCACATACCGCATCACCAATCGACATCAACCTTCACCCTACGCGCTTCCTGGCGTTAGTACCTCGGTTGAACGGCATTCCCTCGCCGCCGCATTTTTCCCGCATGTCGAGGTTCCCACAGGGCCCACGATGATCCACGCTCTTACACCCCGGTCACCGAAAGGTGGAGCTACCAAAAGTGCGCAATACAAGTGTGTCCACATTCCGGACCGTCGATCTCACAAGCCTAGGACCACCTCTCATTCCGGCATAGAATCGGTTCATGTTCTCCGCCTAGAAGCCTTGTCGAGCCGCACTTTTCCGTGCCCTCTTTGCACCGCGAGCACTCCCGCCCTCATCGGTTTCGGCAGAACTTGACCACACCCGAACCATGCCGCATCGAGAGAGGTTTCGTCTCCGATACCATTTGTCACGGGACGGAGTTCCGGCCCGTGCGGCGTCCTGGGGCCCTCACACCCCGGGACCGGCTATCCCACATAGCATGCCAACCTGGTTTCGCCGCCATGGGCTCATCGGGAGACGGCATTAGTCCCAGGCCGATTGTGCCCTACCCGCAACGATCCCCTTCATAGTCAAGTCCTCGACCAGCGACAAGCTCTCCGGACTAAACCGGGTCGGCATGCCTGACTCGGCCAGACCGATGCATCCGGGCAAACAACGCCTTAACGCTAATGTCGCCCCCTTTTACCCCTCTTGTGGCAAGCTAACCAGAAGGCACGCCTCATTTGGACGGTCAACACAGACACGACATATCGGGTCGTGACATCGGCAGGGATCCACGAAGCTGTGGGTCCGCGGTTAATTGTGGTGCATTTTACAAATGTGATTCGATATTGGCATTTCCGGAAATGAGTGCTTTGGAACTGTGTTTTCATGATTGCATGCATCGACTAAGTGTGTAAGAGGTAAGTGTTCGTTTGGCTTACTTGGCTAGGATGGCACTAGAGTATTTTGTTGTTTGTTTTAAATCCTTTATTTTTGGATTTTGATGTTGGGAGACGAACCTTGTGGTCGTTCTTGTGTACTGTCAGTTGATGAGATTTGGGGCTAAAATCCCAATGGTTTTGTAAAAGTCATTTTACGGATTTGGGGCTAAAATCCCAACGGTTTGGTAAAGGTGATTTTACGGAAAGTAAACTTTTGGGGCGGTGACCCCTTTTCTCTTGTGGATTTTGAAAAGTAGGATTTGATAATCCTAAATGGTTTTCTATTAAAACTCTCGATGGCATTCTAAACCATCTTATAAATTATTTCCATTGGTTTATGGTATTTCGATTTTGAAATGTTTTCTCAAACCCTTGCCTCGAGAAGTACTTTTCGTTTTGTTTGGATCTTTGAGGATTCCTGGTTATTGTTATTCGTGGAATGTGAATTGTATGGCTCGTATTTGCACTTTGTATTTGCACTAGCAAAACAGTGGAGTTTTGCTAACCCCCGAGTATTCGGGGGGTGGATGTCTATTTTTGCATTCAGGTTTTGGAGCATAACACAGGGTCGGCACGAAGGATGATGAAAGATGAACGATACTAATCACACGAGGATCCGTTGATGTCGTATTGGTCTAGTTGTATTTTCTTTTCCGCTGCAGTATCTTTTCCCCGTTGTACGGGAGTTTATTGTACTTTGACCCCTGCGTGGGTATATGTTGTAATTGAGTTGTATATTTTATTGAAAGACCAAATCGGTCTACTGAGTCATTTAGCCTTGAAGGCATTGTCGAGATGTTAAATGTTGTTACCAGCCTGGTAGATCTTCGAGGAGAGGGTCTACGGCGTGTAATATCCCTGAGTGTATTGGGGGTGTTACATAATCAACAATAACGAGACAATATTTCTTACTTCCTGATGAGTCGATTCTTGATCAACTCATTATATTCTATTGAGTCGTGTTTTTGTTTGCTTTTTAGTGTTTTTGTTCTCTTTTATGCGTGGTATGTGGTGTTTTTAATTTATAGGTAGCCGAGCGAAGATTGTGGTGAAATATGCGCTTTCATAGCCAATATTAGAGTTTATGACGATCAAGAGCAAAAACGGGGCCTAAAACGATAAAAATTGAAGCAATATCGGTCGTATTTTCTAAATTCCAGAATCATCACTCTGAATTGGGATGTGTTCTCCATTGATATAGATTCCTCGTGAAATTAGCTTCGAAACGGTATATCATATGCTAAATTCCGAGGTGTATTGATACAAAAACGAAGGATCAACCCGAAGAAGGCCAAAAACCGAAATCAAAGAAGAAACGACCCGGGCCGCGTCAAGCAACTCGACCGTGTCACAGGACACGACCGGGTCTCGTTCCAGTGAGATTTTCACATTCTGGAAGAGTACAACACGGCCGTGTCACAGGACACGACCGAGTCACGATCCAGTCGAATTTCCATTTCTAGTGCAGTGCAACACGGGCCGTGTCACAGGACACGGCCGGGTTCGATGGACAGAGAACTTTTCGTTTTTCATGACAGTTCGACACGGGCCGTATCACTTTTCAGTGCAAGTCCATTTCTTTGACATTTTTACACGATTTGGAGCACCTTTCTTGGTCCTTTGGCTTTATAAAAAGGTGTTGGAGACCTTAGGAGATATATTCTGATCTTGTATAAGATATTGTGTGGAAAAATACATGATTTAGGGAGAGTAACACCAAAATAGGGAGGAAAGAGAGATTTTTCATCATCTTCTTTGTATGCTTATCTTGAAGAAAAATACATTTGTGAGTGAATATAATTCCTTGTATCATTTTGTTGTGAGTTCTTGAAGGAAGATCATCAAACCTTCATCGGGAATTTGATTTCGGCTTTTACAAGGGAAGTTTCTACCATGTTTTGTTTTACAGTTTCCATTATTATTTTTGAAATAATCATGTGTAGCTAATCATTTCATATGGGTTTTTAGATTGAGCCGCACACATGTTATCGATTGTTAGTTGCTATTGATTTTCCGGGTAGAGTTTGGGATTGTTCCTCCTTGTTTGTTCCTCGTATAAGAACATTTGATTTAGATTATCAAACCTATTTCATAGTTGTTATTATTGTAAAATTGAGGATTTTTGTCGATGTTCGCCATCAAATGACCCGATAGAAGCGGTTGTGAATGTTCTAAACCTTTTTCCGCAATCTTTTAGCGATTTACCTCATCAAAAGTAGTCGGTTAATTGATTGTTAGTTAGGGACTCTTCGCCATCAAAGGTGTGTCTCTTATTTTCGATAAGAACAATCGTGATTTTTAGAATTACCGCCATCAAATGGATTTCTTTTAATAGTGAACAATCGATAATTCCAAACCTTATTTCTTTGACTATCGGAACTAATAATTGATTACGTGTGTGCCGGTGATTCTAAACTCCCATATTATTCTCATAATTGTAATCTCTTAATTATCCAACCTTTGATTCGGTGTTGTTAACATTTCGTTTGTTTTAATTTTCTGCGTTTTGTGATTGTAATCCTATCAAATCTTTGGTGTATTTTACTTTACTTTACTTTTGTCAATTCGACTATTTGCCCAATATTATTGAATTTCAAACTATTTCCAATCCCTTGTGAGATCGACCTCGGAGTTACTTGTCGCTACCTACAAAAGCAATTCGTACACTTGCGAGTATTTAATTTGTTCATCAAGTTTTTGGCGCCGTTGTCGGGGAGTTGGCGTTTAATCTTTGATCTTGTTTTAATAATAGTTGAATCATTTTTTGTTTTCATTATTTTCGACAAACTACAAAAATTGCTCTAACTTCTCTTGTTTATGCTTGGTAGGAGATCGTTGGGAAACCCGATTCTTCCACCCGTAGACGAGGTCCAAAGAATTAGAGGACCAAAAACAATAGCCACAACATCAATGGCAAACGACGAGGATAATCCGAATCTTGAAGAGCGACTTTTGCTCCAAGAAGAAAACCCTCGTCAACTGAGGGTTGAGAATGTTGCAGAAAATTTAGATGAAGAAAACATTCGTCAACCGAGGTTTTCGAGATATGAGAATGTTGGGCGCAATCAAGGGATACCCGAAGCTCAACAAGGGAGATACTTCTATCCGAGACACCCACCCGTTGGAGTGCAATATAGAGCGAATTATTATCCCGGACCTCAATATGGGATGGAAGCAAACTACAATATAGCGCAACAACCTCCGGTTGAGCATCTAATGCGGGACTATGCAAAGCCCGTGGTGAACAACGCCATCTCATGCATCCAATTAGCACCGGCAGCAAGGAACTACCACATAAGCGGATTTCACATCGAGCAATTGCCCTCATTTCATAGATTAGCACGTGAGGATCCGTTGTCGTTCATCCGAGACTTCTATGTGGCGATTGACAACTTTCTATTAAATGGGTTGAGCAAGGATCAACTAAGAATGAAGCGCTTCCCTTATACACGCAAGGATGGGGCGAAACAATGGTTGATGACTTTGGTACCGAGCTCACTAAGAACGTGGGATGAAGTTTAAACAAATTCATTACCAAATACTTCTCTCATTCGAAGACCACACAATTGAGAACTCAAATCTCAACATTTGGACAACAAGAGGGAGAGGCATTTCACGAAGCATGGGACCGATTCAAGATGCTCCTCATCCAATGCCCACACCATCACTATCCGCATCAACTACGTAATCAATTCTTCTATGATGGATTGACTCAATATTGCCAAGGAGCGGTGGATAATGTGTTGGAACATTTTGTTCCATTCATGCATTAATAGTGTTTTGATGATTAAATTGTTAAACAAAACAAAACAACAAAAAGACGAAGCAAAGCATCGAAGGAAACGAAGTGCAAAAAGCTGAAATTGTTCAAGCTTAACGTACGTAACATAAGTTATATAGCGTACGTAATATAAACTACTTAACGTACGTAATGGAGTATTTGCGAATTCAAACGAGAAGAACGTTGGAGATGACGTCATGGCATAGGTCAGCATGTAACAGACATATTGACTAGGTTTAACGTACGTAATGTGAAGTTGATAACGTACGTAATGAAGAGAGAAGGATGCTACTAGACTGAAACTGGGTGATGTTAACGTACGTAACATTTATATGTTAACGTACGTAAAACAGGTTACGTACGTAAGAGGAGTGATATAGCGTACGTAATGCAGTCTGAAGAGGCAACGACTAGTAAGACTCCAATGCCTATAAATACCATTCCTATGGTATTGTTTCATTACAACAACTTCAAGCAAACGATACATTCATCAGAGATTGATTTACATTATATTGTTGTTGTGATATTGAGCTTATATTGTTAGTTTGAGTGTTTATTGATAAATGTCAATTTTATACACTTATTCATGATTTGTATCGATATATTTCACCCATAATTGAGCTAGTCTACTCGTTTTTGCTTAGAATTAATTAGCTTTTAATAATTTTATTTTTTATCGGATGAAGATGTAAATTTAGTCTTAATCGGATTGAATTACTGATTTACTCAAGAAATAACATGTTTATAAAATATTCTATTTGTTGAATTTTTATGTATTCATGTTGTAGGGCTTTCCGAGACGAGTTCGAAAGTCTTTTTGGATTCAAAATCTGAGTTATATATCAAAAGTTATCATCCGAAGAAGATTTGGGGCAAAAACGCAAAGTTTAAGAAATTTCTGGGCTGAAAATAAAGTCTAAAACTCCATACGGGCGTAACATCATAACATACGGGCGTAACTCACAAAACAAAAAGTCGTAGCCTAGTTACGGCCGTAACTGCTGAATGTTACGGCCGTAAGTCATCCATGTTACGGCCGTAACTCCTGAATGTTACGGCCGTAACTCTTGGCAGATATTGATCATTGTATAATTTTTTATACTTTTGGTCTATTATTGAGGGGATGGCTGGCATTGATCCGATCTATTGTAATAATGCTGGAGTTTTGGAGCTATTAGATGACTTTAGGTGTATAAGTAGACCCCTTAGATCCATCATCATTCATCATTCATCTTATATTTTTCCACTTTTGTAATATTTTCTTTTTGTGTGAAGAACACACTTGTGTTTTCGAGTGATTTGTGTAATAGTAGTATAGCATATGTTGTTCAGAGAGTTTATTGCTTCTTTCTCCTTTATCTACTAAGGGAGTTAGGATCAATTCTTTCTCTTTTTCAACTAATAATGACCGCTCAAGCTTGTATTATGTTTATTAAACCCTTCATGGGCTAAGTTACCTTAGTTGGGATTATAAATAAGGTTAGTCATGTTATTTAAGTTTGTATAAAGATCTATTATGAATTACTTATTATTGTGTGTGATTTTCATTGTTTTAGCAATCTTTATTTATTTGGCCAATAAATGACGATATTTATGGTCTTCATATGTTTCGAAAGAAAATATATTTGATTAGATCAAATGATCTTCACTCTAAGTTGTTCTAGGTGATAGAAATATACCTCTAGACCTTAGATGATTCTTTGAGTTATTTTCATAAAACCTAATGCTATGTATTGAAGCCAATCAACATAGAAATATAGTGGATTGATTCAATATATAAGGGGTGTTTTATAGTTCGAAAGAGAAACCGTCTTTTTAAGAAAAATTGAATCTACACAACATAATAAGTAAATTCATCTTATGATCTCCTATACATCTTCTATAACTAATGATGAACTAAGTTTGTAATCCCAACTATTTCATTATATCTTTCATTAATCTATTATTAGTGCAATCTTTCATTTCCTTGAATATTATAACTATTATTACATTTTCTTTGCAATTGTCAAACCAAACTCTTAAATTGTGTGTTTCAATCTTATATATAACAAATAGTTAAATAGTGTATAATTCAATATATAACCTAACTTCCTCGTGGGATCGATAAACCGGACTCAAAAAGTCCACTTACTACTTGATACGATATCGTGCACTTGCGATAGTTACACTAAAGACGTGTCAAGTTTTTGGCGCCGTTGTCGGGGAAGTATAAGTGTTATTTTTGAAATCTTACATTGTAAACTATTTTTATAGATACAATTTCTCGACGTTGTAACTTAGTACTCAATTGTGTTTATCCGGTCAAGTGGCGGATAACGGTACTCCGTGACTATTAAAGTCGGATTTTTCAGTTTCCCACAACAACTGATATTTGTAGATATTTTATCCTTTTTTATTTTATCTTTTTTTATCACGGAAGAAACTTTGTATAAAATTGAAAAAAGATTTCCCTTTCTGAGCAAAAAAGTAATTTTAAAAATCTACAAAGCAAGAATTGAAAGGATGAGGTTGCTTATGAATAAAAGCATACCTTTTGATATTAGATTCATAATTGAAGCCAAAGTGAGAATAGCAGGTGAATTCACATAAATACCTACTAGATTTTTACCAGGGCTAGGAAAAAGTTCATATGCCAAGAAACGACGAGCAAAGATAATAGACGTTTGCTATAAATGTGCTAGATGGAACTGTAATTTAAAATGTCGATCGTTAGGAATTCCATCTACAAACAGAGAAGATAAAATTCAGTTCATTAAGGATGGTCTGAATAAAGAGAATTTATATAATATCGAAATTTCTCTTGACACGCATCCTAGTGGACTCGTACATTACGGAATTCGATGTTTGTGGAATAAATTCAAACCAGAATATGAACAACGTTTTGGGAATCTGACGTTAAAAGACCCTGTTTGCCAATTTGTAAGAAAATTGGATGGGAAGCTTCTCCCCGACTCATAGAAGGTGTTTAGGCCGTTTATGAAGGTAAAATCAGAGGAAGATTTGAGCCACAATCACAACTACTGTACATACACGTAAGTATCTTTTATTTTTGTCGTAAGGTGAGATTTTCTTAATAAAAAAAGGGAGTGATGTGCAATAAATGCATTCATTATTCTATTGAATAGTTGAAGCGCAATCAACGCAATCACAAACTTGTTAAACAATTTTTACCTTCTTTTTCTTCTATAAATAAACATTGTGCTTGTTTCTTTTATTCATCCCTCAAACTTGTATTTTTCTCTTTTTCTCTCTAAAAAAATTTCTTTTAAAAAATGGAGTCATCATCTTTAACAAAAAAATTTAGCACAGTCTGCATTTTTGGTGGAGCTAGCTATGGAAAAGAGGCATGCTTTACTGAAGCAGCCCACAACTTGGGTCGTACCTTAGGAGAAAAATGCATTCATGTAGTTTACGGAGGAGGAAGTCTAGGATTAATGGGACGAGCTGCTGCTTCTGCCTATATGGAAGGAGTAAGAGTGTTGGGAATAATTCCAAAACCTCTAGCTGAAAGTAAAACCACCGGGGCAACTATTGGAGATGAGTTTAGATCTGTAAATATGCAAGATCGCATAACTCACATGATACATAATTTTGGCGCCTTTATCACCCTTCCCGGTGGTTTTGGCACTCTTGAGGAACTTTTTTATGTGGTTACCAGAGCCCAGCAAAATGTTCATCAAAAACCAATAGGTCTGTTTAATGTCAATGGTTTCTTTGATGGTTTACTATCTTTCATCGACTACTCTGCTGAAAAAGGTTTTATTTCCGAGCGTGCTAAATGAATCATAGTCGTTGCAACAACACCAGAAGAACTAATCAAAAAACTCAATGAATTTGTTCCTCAACCAGATCCAGCTCTAGCTAAAATTGTCTGGATGGAAGATTTTACCGTGAGAAAACAAAAAGTGGATTCATTCCTCTCCCTTTGATAACCCATGTCGGACCTCTTGTATTTTTACTTTCTGTTGTGTATAAAAATCGTGCTAAATGATGGCAGCTTAAGAAGTTTCTTCGTGATCTCTTGACGCGCATCTATTCGCGATTTATGTATTGTTATTTTATTGCTGTAATTTTTATTGTCTGTTTTTTTATAAAAGCATTGATGGCAGCGTAAGGCGACTCTTCGGACTTTCTTGAAGCGCATCTTAAAAATTGTGTTATACTTACGAGTATATTTTATTTTCTTTTGTTGTTTGCCTCGTATATTTATTCTCTTGCAGATTCTAAAAGGCGTTAGCTCAAGCATCAACTTTCATATCAGGGAGTATTCTGTTTTTCTCCTTGCTTTTTATTTTATATTTTTTTATTTTTTTTAAAAACTGAGAACAGTTTTATCTTCAAGTTTGGGGGTGGTATGTTTAATTATTTTGGTGTGTTGGTATTCTGGTGTGTTTTGATTATTTTGGTTTTTCGCTTTAAATTTTTTTTAGTATATATTTATATATATATATATATATATTATTTTGATCTGTGAGATTTTTAGATCTGGCCATAACACCAATAAGTTAGCTATATTCAAGCTTCTAAAATCGTTTTAAACCGGTTAAAAAATTGTATATTCCAAAAAAATTTGAGCCTTAATCTCTCTTTCCAAGCCTTGTAGTTATCATATAAAATCGAGTCATTCGTTACCTTGAGAAAAGAAGAATCAGTCGGTTGATGAAAAATAGAACTGAAATTTACTTAATTTGTGGAGTTTTTGTTTTTCATACTTAACTAATAAATGATTTGCTGCAAAAATCCTATTCCCTAAAAAAAGAGTCATTGGTGAAAAGAGCTACACGTTAGCAAATAACGGTGTGAAAGCTATCACCTAAAAAAAATTACGAAAAGGAGAAGTGTTGAGCAGCAACAGCTGCCTAATTTTGGGGATCCTAAAATTTTGCGAAAAATAAAGGTCTAACCATTGTTGGTGCGTAGCTGCAGTCTCACAAAAAAGTTGGTGAAAAGAGCTACACGTTAGCAAATAACGGTGTGAAAGCTATCACCTTAAAAAAAAGAGATAGAAATTGTGTTGGTAAAAAGAGCTACACGTTAGCAAATAATGGTGTGAAAGCTATCACTAAGGGATGTAGTTTATGAGCAGATCTGAATTAATTAGCGGCTGTATTTCAATACACTCAATTTCGTGAAAAATCACAATATTTGATGACGCCAATGAAATTCTTCTTCATATTGAGTCGAAAAATAAACGAGTGATCGAGAGCAACCATTAAAGGGAGTCGTGTGAGTCACGAGTGGGAAAGAAATAATCAACCTTTTGGGGAAAAACCTTGCATTTTGGAATTACAAAATAAAGCCGTGTTTTAACTTCAAAATTATTAGTAGATTTATTTTGAATCTTGATTCATTTCTATCTACTGTATAAAGCTGGTTGTTGTGTATTAATGGCATTTTGATCTCCTTTTCTCTTTATATATAATTATTTTTCTTAATTATATGTGTATTATTTTTCTTATTTTGTATCTTATTTTTATTTTGAGCGTGAATAATAAAGAGTCTTGCTCGGGACTAGCAAGAATTCAAGTTTGGGGGTGCGATAAGTGTCAATTTTATACACTTATCCATGGTTTGTATCGATATATTTCACCCATAATTGAGCTAGTCTACTCGTTTTTGCTTAGAATTAATTAGCTTTTAATAATTTTATTTTTTATCAGATGAAGATGTAAATTTAGTCTTAATCGGATCGAATTATTGATTTACTCAAGAAATAACATGTTTATAAAATATTCTCTTTGTTGAATTTTTATTTATTCATGTTGTAGGGCTTTTCGAGACGAGTGTGACAGTCTTTTCGGATTCAAAATCTGAGTTATATATCAAAAGTTATCATTCGAAGAAGATTTGGGGCAAAAATGCAAAGTCTAAGAAATTTCTGGGCTGAAAATGAAGTCTAAAACTCCATACGGGCGTAACATCATAACATACGAGCGTAACTCACAAAACAAAAAGCCGTAGCATACTTACGGTCGTAACTCATGACTATTACGGCCGTAAGTCATCCATGTTACTAGTAACTCCCGATCACAGTACCGTAACTCTTGGCAGATTTTGATCATTGTATAATTTTTTATACTTTTGGTCTATTATTGAGGGGATGACTGGCATTGATCCGATCTATTGTAATAATGCTGGAGTTTTGGAGCTATTAGATGACTTTAGGTGTATAAATAGACCCCTTAAATCCATCATCATTCATCATTCATCTTATATTTTTCCACTTTTTGTAATATTTTCTTTTTGTGTGAAGAACACACTTGTGTTCTTGAGTGATTTGTGTAATAGTGGTATAGCATATGTTGTTCAGAGAGTTTATTGCTTCTTTCTCCTTTATCTACTAAGGGAGTTAGGATCAATTCTTTCTCTTTTTCAACTAATAATGACCACTCAAGCTTGTATTATGTTTATTAAACCCTTCATGGGCTAAGTTACCTTAGTTGGGATTATAAACAAGGTTAGTCATGTTATTTAAGTTTGTATAAAGATCTATTATGAATTACTTATTATTCTGTGTGATTTTCATTGTTTTAACAATCTTTATTTATTTGGCCAATAAATGACGATATTTATTGTCTTCATATGTTTCGAAAGAAAATATGTTTGATTAGATCAAATGATCTTCACTCTAAGTTGTTCTAGGGGATAGAAATATACCTCTAGACCTTAGATGATTCTTTGAGTTATTTTCATAAAACCTAATGCTCTGTATTGAAGCCAATCAACATAGAAATATAGTGGATTGATTCAATATATAAGGGGCGTTTTATAGTTCGAAAGAGAAACCGTCTTTTTAAGGAAAATCGAATCTACACAACATAATAAGTAAATTCATCTTATGATCTTCTATACATCTTCTATAACTAATGATGAACTAAGTTTGTAATCCCAACTATTTCATTATATCTTTCATTAATCTATTATTAGTGCAATCTTTCATTTCCTTGAATATTATAACTATTATTACATTTTCTTTGCAATTGTCAAACCAAACTCTTAAATTGTGTGTTTCAATCTTATAAATCTCTATAACAAATAGTTAAATAGTGTATAATTCAATATATAGCCTAACTTCCTCGTGGGATCGATAAACCGGACTCAAAAAGTCCACTTACTACTTGATACGATATCGTGCACTTGCGATAGTTACACTAAAGACGTGTCATTTATACATTCAACACATACACGAGAGGTAAAAGAAAAGATACGATTGGATTCGGTGTTATTAGGATCAAGGATCTGGCATTGTTAGAATCGCAATCGATATCTAAGTGAGGTTTATGTAGTACCCATAGAAAGGTAGAGCGGTTGCTTCCTTGTCCGATAGAAAAGGAAAACGGTTTAAATTGGACCGACACAAAGACAAGTACGAGTGGTTTATCACGGACCAATTGAAGACGTGGTTGTAACGGTTATCCCTTGACTAATAGAAGAGAGGTGCAGAGGTTTTGATCTTTATCCTATAGAAAAAGATACCGAGAGAGAACGTAGGCTTGATTATAGTCGAACCTCTATAAATCCGTGTGTCGTTTAATTTTTCGCACTTTATATTTACGCTTCCGCACAACGGCGCAAATACCGATTTTGCTCCAACAATTGGTATCGGAGCGGTACTCCAATAAGCGGCTTAACATCCGAGGAGAAGATCCAAATGGCGTTCCAATTTGCTCCAGTTGAAGGCCTTGCTCTTAACCGACCACCATTTTTTGATGGCTCGAATTTTATGACATGGAAGAAAAAGATGTCAATATTCATCTGAGCATATGACATCGAGCTTTGGAAAGTAATATGTCTTAGTCCGAAAATTCCTCTCAAATCCGATGGTAAGCTTAAATCTTTCGAAGAATATGATGATGCGGATTGGAAGAACGACCATCTAAATTGTAAGGCTACTCAATTTCTATTTTGTGCCTTAAATCCGGAAGAGGTCAATCGCATCTCATCGTGTGAAAGTGCTAAAGAGATATGGAAAATTCTTGAAACCACACACGAAGGGACAACCCAAGTCAAGGAGACGAAGATCAATATGTTTCTCCATGACTACGAGTTGTTCATGATGAAGGGTGACGAGTCCATCACCAACATGCTCGATCGATTTTCGGTCATCACAAATGGAATTGCTTCGTTTGGTAAACCATTATCAAGTAGTGAGAAAAGTCAAGAAAATCTTAAGATCACTACCTGTTGAATGGGACTGAACGGTGACGGCGATTATAGAATCGAAAGATCTCAATAATCTTGATTTTAGTGCCCTCGTTGGTTCACTAATAAATTACGAGATTGTCCTTAAATATCGAAATGCAAAGCTGAAACCGAAGGAAAGATCGATAGCCTTGAAGGCTATGATGTCAAAAAGAGAAGAAATCCCGGTTGATGAAAGCGACAAAGAATCAGCATATTAGGCCAAAAATATTAATAAGTTTCAAAACTTATTAAACCGGAGAAAGAAAGACATCTCGGGCGAATCTAAGAAATTCGACAACAGTTGTCGATTATGTGGTAAACCAGGCCACTTTGCAAAGAATTGCCGAGTCAAACCCAAGAAGGAGACTCTCGTTGCAACATGGAGCGATGACGACGAAGATGATGATTTTATCAATCAAAATAATCTCTCTCTCATGGCCCGAAGTTTATTCGACGATAGCGACGTCGAAAGCCAGATAAGTACATCGTCTCACGATGAATTATTTGAAGCATTTGAATTACTGCATACCGATTTTCAAAATGCTTTATCCGAAATCAAATCCCTTAAATCTTAAAATAAATCATTGGAATTGAAAATTCCAAAATTCTTGAAAAGGGAAAATTTGTCGAGACCGATCATTCAAAATGCATTGAAAACGAAAATATTTTAAAGGATGATCGTGTTAAAATGCAAACCGAGCTCAAAAATTTAACGAAGAAATTCTCTCGGAAACGAGAAATTTGAAAATATTCTCTCGGTTCCAAAGTTTACTTTAAATAAACAGGGGTTGGGATTCAAACCTCGTTCTAAAAATGACTCCTTAAATTTTATGATACCCCATTGCGAAAAATGTTTGAAAATCGGGCACCATATTTCAAACTGTAAAAGCCTAAGACGGACGATTAAAGTTAAGAAAACTTGGATTCCTAAAGGAACCACCATCCCAAACATCGTTCACGTCTCGAAACAAAAACCAACTATAGGTTGGATCCCCAAAATTTAATTTATATTTTACTTAGGGGGAGTAATAATTTTTCAAATGGGAGATAATATTTTGAGGGGGAGTTTATACCCTATTCATGCATATAGTTATATTCATTAATTGGTATCGCATACTGTTATATCCATCAATTTTGTATGTATTATTCGTTTTTATTATACTTTTTGATGAAGACAAAAAGGGGGAGAACGGAGAAAAGGAGAAAACTTGGATTAACCCTGAAAGGGGGAGAAAATCGAAGAAAAGTCGAAAAGATGAAGTTGAAAAGAAAAATGAGGAGACGTCGAAAAGATGATGAAAATTTGAAATTTCGAAAAGAAAAAGTAAAGGAAAGAAGAAGTCGAAAAAAAAATGGGTGAAGAAACTAACGAAACGGACAAAGTCGAAAACTTTGGTCTGTACACATATACATATATTTGTATTTTTGCAGGTAAATCCCATTGACGAAGTGTTGTTTTGTAATCATCAAAAAGGGGGGAAATTGTTGGAACATTTTGTTACATGCATGCATTAATAGTGTTTTGATAATTAAGTTGTTAAACAAAACAAAACAACAAAAAGACGAAGCAAAGCATCGAAGGAAACGAAGTGCAAAAAGCTGGAATTGTTCAAGCTTAACGTACGTAACATAAGCTATATAGCGTACGTAATATAAACTACTTAACGTACATAAGAGAGGTTGGCTAACGTACGCAATGGAGTGTTTGTGAATTCAAACGAGAAGAACGTTGGAGATGATGTCATGGCATAGGTCAGCGTATAACGACATATTGACTATGTTTAACGTACGTAATGTGAAGTTGATAACATACGTAATGAAGAGAGAAGGATGATACTGGACTGAAACTGGGTGATGTTAACGTACGTAACATTTATATGTTAACGTACGTAAAAGAGTTTACGTACGTAAGAGGAGTGATATAGCGTACGTAATGCAGTCTGAAGAGGCAACGGCTAGTAACGCTCCAACGCCTATAAATACCATTCTTATGGTATTGTTTCATTACAACAACTTAAAGCAAAAGATACATTCATCAGAGATTGATTTACATTATATTGTTGTTGTGATATTGAGCTTATATTGTTAGTTTGAGTATTTATACATTCAACACATACACAAGAGGTAAAAGAAAAGATACGATTGGATTCGGTGTTATTAGGATCAAGGATCCGACATTGTTAGAATCGCAATCGATATCTAAGTGAGGTTTATCTAGTACACATAGAAAGCTAGAGCGGTTGCTTCCTTGTCCGATAGAAAAGGAAAACGGTTTAACTTGGACCGACACAAAGATAAGTACGAGTGGTTTATCACGGACCAATTGAAGACGTGATTGTAACGGTTATCCCTCGACCGATAGAAGAGAGGTGCAGAGGTTTTGATCTTTATCCTATAGAAAAAGATACCGAACCTCTATAAATCCGTGTGTCGTTTAATTTTCCGCACTTTATATTTACGCTTCCGCACAACAGCGCAAATACCGATTTTGCTCCAACATAATGCAGCCGGTGGTTCGTTTTGGGGGTTAACGGAGAGACAAGCGTATGATGTGTATGAAACGTTGGGAGCTAATTCACAACAAAAAAGTATAAGTGTTCGTAGGGGAGCCGTGAACCAAGTAAGCGAGAAGAACGAGATGCAATCTAAAATAGATGAGTTAACAAAGGAACTAAGATAACTCAAGACTCAAAATAAATCTTTGAGCTCACGAGTTTGCGAGATTTGCGGAGCACCCGGACATGATGCTAATTCTTGCCCACATACTTTTCTGGAAGAACAAACCGAACAAGTGAATTGGGCTATGGGACAAAGTATGGGAAGGCCCGAATGGGAGGAGAGGAGAAATAATTATGGCGGAAATGCAAAAAATGCACCTCTCCCTAACACTTATCATCATGGGCTAAGAAACAATCCGAATTTCTCTTGGAGAAACAACAACCCAATGCCGTACGACACAAGCACCCAAGATCAATACAACAGAGGAAACCGAGCCCAACAACCAACGCAAAGTGAACCACCTCCACTACAAAGGAACTCTCTCGAGGAGAGTATTGCGGCATTCATTAAGGAGAGCAGGGAAAACCGAGCGGAGAACAATAAAAGGTTCGAATCTTTAGAAGCTTCGGTGAAGAAAATGGAAATTCAAATTGGGTAACTTGCTACCGAGGCACGTAGACAAGAAAGGGGTAAACTACCAAGTCAACTCGAGCAAGCTCAAGCTATTACCACTCTCCGAAGTGGTAAAGTGATTAATAAAGAGGCTAATTCCGAAGCAAAAGAAAGGGGATGTGAGAAAGAAGACGAGTCGGGAAATCAAGAAGAGAGAATAGACGAAGAAACTTCGACTTCCAAGCTTCACAAATCTGCTCAACCATATAAGCCACCGATCCCTTTTCTGAGCCGACTTAGAAAAGCAAAGTAAGATAAGCAATTTTCCAAAATCTACGACATGCTTTCGAAGGTTCATGTCAACTTACCTCTCTTGGATGTTGTGAAGAACATTCCCGCTTACACGAAATTTTTCAAAGAGTTGACCTCCAACAAAAGACGATATTTTGGGAACGATAAAGTGGTGCTCTACGAGGTAGAAGCAAGGAGTAAAAAGAAAGGTGATCCCGGAAGTTTTATGATCGACATCACTATGGGAGATAAGAAAGTTGCTCGTGGGACGCTCGATTTGGGAGCAAGTGTGAATCTCATGCCATACTCGACTTACTTGAGGCTTGGACTCGGAGGAATCAAACCAACAAGAATGACTCTTCAAATGGCGGATAGGTCGGTGAAATACCCCAAGGGAGTCATTGAAGACCTATTAGTGCAAGTGGACAAGTTGGTGATTCCGGCCGATTTTGTTATCTTGGAGATGAGCGAATTCGCAACAAGCGAAAATGAAGGGACAATACTTCTAGGACGTCCATTCATGTGTACAACAAAAACAATCGTCGATGTTGATGAAGGAAAGGTCACCATGACCGTCTTGGGCGAAACTGTGGAAATTGACTTGTTCGGTTCATCTCCTATCCCTTCTCATATTTATGCTTCCCATGATTGTAATTTTATTGATTGCATTGATTCTTTGGTTGATGATACATATTTGCATGACGATGTAGGGGACACGTTGCATGATGCTCTAATCGTTGAGCATAATATGGGGCTGAATAAGTTAGAAATTGAAGAATATGTTGCATTGTTAGATAAATCCGAACCCATTGATGAAGTAGACGATCTTAAGATGCCTTTGGAATTAAATTTTGAGGAGCTCGTTGAAATCACCCCGCCCCAATTTGAATTGAAAGAACTTCCGGCACATCTTAAATATGTTTTCTTAGGCAAGAGTGACACTTACCCTGTGATTGTCTCTTCCGAATTAACTCATATGCAAGAAAACAAATTAGTAGAAGTTCTGACTAGATTAAAGGAAGCGATTGGGTAGAGTATTTCTGATATCCAGGGGATAAGTCCTGTTAGGTGCATGAATAAAATAATTTTTGAGGATAATGTTAAACCTGTTAGGCAAGCCCAAAGGCATTTAACTCCAAACATGCAGGATGTAGTTAAAAATGAAGTTTTGAAATTGTTAGATGTCGTAGTCATCTACCCAATATCCGACAGTAAGTGGGTTAGTCCTGTGCATGTAGTGCCTAAGAAATCTGGAATGACGGTGGTTCGTAATGATAAAAATGAATTGGTGCCCACTAGAACACTCACCGGTTGGAGAATGTGCATTGATTATCGTAAATTAAATGCCGTAACGAAAAAAAATCATTTTCCCCTCCCTTTCATTGATCAAATGTTGGAACGTTTAGCTGGGCATGATTATTACTGCCTTCAAGATGGTCTTTCAGGTTTCTATCAGATTCCCATTGCTCTGGAGGATCAAGAGAAGACCACTTTCACTTGCCCTTTTGGCACTTTTGCCTTTAGAAGGATGTCATTTGGTCTTTGCAATGCTCCCGCTACTTTTCAAAGGTGCAGGCTTTCCATATTCTCTGACTTGTTGGAAAAGTCCATCGAGGTATTCATGGACGATTTTTCTGTGTTCGGAACCACTTTTAATGATTGTTTACATAATTTGACTATTGTGCTCGAACGATGTATTGAGTGTAATATTACACTTAGTTGGGAAAAGAGTCATTTTATGGTGAAATAAGGTCTTGTTCTGGGTCATGTGGTTTCCAATAAGGGAATGGAGGTTGATAAGGCTAAAGTTGATTTAATTGTTAAATTACCTCCACCTTCATGTGTGAAAGAGGTTCGAAGATTTTTAGGGCATGCCGGGTTTTATAGGCGTTTCATTAAAGATTTTTCAAAAATTGTCCGCCGTTTAAGTAATCTTTTGTGTAAAGATGCTAAATTTGATTTTACCGAGGAATGTTTGTTTGGTTTTAATGCTTTGAAAGAAAAATTTACTTCCACTCCTATTGTTGTTGCTCCCGACTGGTCTTTACTATTTGAAATTATGTGCGACGCGCCCGACTTTGCTATTGGTGCCGTTTTGGGGCAGAGAGTGAATAAATTTTTTCATGTAATTTATGCTAGAAAAACACTCGATGAAGCCCAGGCAAATTATACCACCACCGAAAAAGAATTTTTACCCGTTGTGTTTTCTTTAGACAAGTTTCGATCCTATTTGGTTGGTTCGAAAGTAATTGTGCATACGGATCACGCCGCATTGAAATATTTGTTAAAAAAATCCGATGCCAAGCCAAGATTGATTCTGTGGGTTCTTTTGTTGCAAGAATTTGATTTGAAATTTAAGGATAAGAAGGGTTCGAAAAACGTAGTTGCCGACCATTTATCTAGATTAATCAAGGGAGATAATTTTAAGCTCGATAGTTCTTTGCCGATTGTTGAGACTTTCCCTGACGAACAATTGTTTCATGTGACTAAGACACTTTGGTATGCCGATATTGTTAATTATATTGTTAGTGGTGTTTTATAGCCTGACATGACCTTTCATGGGAAGAAGAGATTTATTTCCATGTGCAGGCATTACTACTGGGATGACCCCTACTTATTCAAGTTAGGGCCCGATCAAGTATTCCAACATTGTATCCCAGAAGAAGAGTACGAGAGCATCTTGTCATTTTGTCATGAATTGCACTGTGGGGGACATTTTAGCGTGAAGAAAACGGCACACAAAGTTCTTCAATCCGGATTTTATTGGCCGACATTATTTAAGGACACTTATTCCTATTGCAAGAGTTGTGATTGTTGTCAACGAACGGGGAACATAAGCAAAAGAAATGAGATGTCGTTGACAAACAATCTTGTAGTAGAACTTTTCGATGTTTGGGGAGTGGATTTTATGGGTCCTTTTCCACCTTCCTTTGGCTTTGAATATATTTTAGTTGCTGTGGATTACGTTTCTAAGTGGGTGGAAGCAATTCCAACCAGGACTAACGATGCTATCGTGGTTTGCAATTTCTTTAAGGATGTGATTTTTTGCAGATTTGGGACGCCGAGAGCTGTGATTAGCGATAGAGGCACACACTTTTGCAACAGACAACTTGTTGGGTTGCTCAAGAAGTATAGCATGACGCATAAGGTCGCGACGGCTTACCATCCACAAACCTCCGGGCAAGTTGAAGTGAGTAATCGACAGATAAAGGCAATACTTGAGAAGACAGTGAAGCCGACAAGGAAAGATTGGGCATTGAAGTTGAACGACGCCTTATGGGCATATCGCACGGATTACAAAACTCCGATTGGAATGAGCCCGTATCGCCTTGTTTTTGGGAAGGCACGCCACCTACCTGTTGAGTTAGAACATAAGGCGTATTGGGCTATCAAAGCGCTAAATTTAGATCAAGAAAAGGCTGGGGAGGAACGACTTCTACATTTGAATGAGTTGGAAGAGATGCGATACGAGGCATACGAAAATGCTAAGCTCTACAAGGAACGGACGAAACGGTATCACGACAAGCGTATCATTCGCAAATCTCTAGAACCTGGGATGGACGTTCTACTACATAACTCTCGTCTTAAGCTCATGCCGAGAAAATTAGTGTCGCGATGGGGCTGACCTTTCAAAGTCATTCAAGTATGGCCACACGGAGCGGTAGAACTCCTTGATCCACGGAAGAATGAGCATTTTAAAGTGAACGGACATATAGTGAAACCATACTTCGGGCGAAGTGAAGAAATCAATGTGTTTGAATGCATAGAGGTGCATGATGTCGAAAATTGAGTAAGACGGGAAAAAGTCGAGCTAATGACTATAAAAAAAGCGCTACTTGGGAGGCAACCCAATGGTTTAGTGAGATTTTCATCTTTTTGTTTTTCAAATTTATTTTCCTTATTCATTTTTGCTTGATTCGAGACTGGCCGGTTCGACTTTAGGTGTTAAAAATGCAGGGAAACAAGAGCGTTATCAAAAAAGACATTTCTGGGCAGATTGGACACGGGTCGTGTCACAGGACACGACCGGGTCAGCAATACAGTGGGAATTTGCATTTCTGTGCAGGTGTGACACGACCATGTCACAGGACACGGTCGGGTCTAGAGACAGTGAATTTTGCATTTCTGGAGGAGTTGGACACGGTCCGTGTCGCAGGACACAGCCGGGTTGGGAAGACAGCGAGTTTACTTTCTGAAGGAGTACGACACGGGCCGTGTCACAGGACACAGCCGGGTTGGGAAGATAGAACTTTTTTTTAATTTCTGAACAGGTACGACACGGCCGTGTCACAGGACACGGGCCGTGTCAGTCGGGCATATATATAGGATACCAGCCGTGTTCTTTCACACTTCATCTTCCCCCCAAAAAAAAATTCTCTCCCTCCGAACCCTAGCGGCTATCACTCGAATTTTCTTCATTTTCAAAGGGATTTTGTGCAAAATCAAGGAAAGATACAAGAATCATTTACGAAATCATCATTATTCAACCTATTTCTTACTCCAAGCAGTCTAGTCGGACGAATCGGGCCCTCGTTTTTATTTTTTTTTTCTCTTCAAATTATCCGGATCCAAGATATGTTTTTCATGTTTTTGATGATTCTTCTTGATTATGAACATGCTATGATGTTAGAATAACAAATCTTTGATTATCTATGAATTAAATTGAAGATGATAATTTGGGGGTTTTTGATTGTTCTTGATTTTTGATGATTAAATTACTTGATTGGAAATTCTTGTAGTTAAGGGGTGTTTTACATGATGAAGATGATAAATTCTAGAGGATTCGGATGATAAATTTTACTTGGGGAGTTGTTTTGATCGATAAATGGTTATATTGGGGGTTATGCTGTAGTTTGTTGTAAGTTTGGGGGCGAAATGCGTTATTAATCCTTGAACAAATAATAAATTAAAAATTTTTGCAGAAGAGGACGTGGACGTGGAAACTCTCAACGGGGAAGGGGTAGGAATGCTGGAGAACAAGAGCAACCGGCACGATTGCCGATCCAAGGGGCTGTTGAAACCCCCGAATGTTACGGAATTGACTCCCCGAAACGCGACAAGCTAGGTGGGAGATGTTGGGCCAGAAAAAAATGCTTCCTACGCAATGGCCCAATGATGAATGTATGTGTAATATCCTAGAATTTCACTATGAATTTTTCGCATTATTTTATCTGGGATGTACTGTACAGAGTGGGACCGACACGATATGAGTGGATAATTTTGGAAACCGTGACAGTCATGCCAGTATGTCTATCGAGGGTATTTTGATTCTAGAATATTACATGCTTGTTGTGTTTTCGATGTCGGATATACCGTATGAGTATTTGTTTGATTTCCGTACTTGGTCGACAGTTGTAATTGAGGATATCGTGCATCAGACGTACCGTATGAGAATACTTTTGGGATTTCGTATATGTGTTCAGTATGTCGTATGTTCATATTTGTTATGTCGAGACGTTGGACAGGAATTGCTGGAAACGGCTAAGTATGGATCTGTTAACGTACGTTAAGACTTTGAGATAACGTACGCTAAGTGGTACGTGTTACGTACGTTAAGCGTAAGGTATTACGTACGTAACAAGAGGAATCAGACAGTTGGGCCCGGTGTCGGCAGCTTTCGGCGCGGATGTGGACAGGTGAGTCAACGGATGGAGTTACGTACGTTATACAGGGTGTATTACGTACGTAATACGAGTATAGTACTGTAGCAAGTCAACGCGCAACGGAACAAGTGTTACGTACGTTACGGGGCGACTGGTCGAGTCGTGGCCGAGATGACCTGGATGGCCGAGCATGGCCGGACGTGACTCGTTGGGATGGCCGAGCATGGTCGGCAGTGACTCGCTGGGGGCTAGGACTGGCCGATTACGTACGTAGGCAGTGGCCGGTTACGGCCGTAATGGCCGATTACGTACGTAAGGGAGCTGCCGGTTACGTACGTAAGGGTGCCGAACGAACTGGACAGAAGGTAGGCCGCTGCCGGTTACGTACGTAAGCCACGGCCGGTTACGTACGTAACTGGCCGGCAGGTCTCGGCCTATATAAGGCCTGGACCGAGTCACCCTCATCATTTTCCATTTTTCTCCGTCCCTTTTGCGATTTCTTCAGCAAAGTTGATGGTTTTGAGTAGAATCAACTTATAACAACATGTTTTGGAAGTTGGAATCATGGATTAACATCATCCTCCACCCGGATCGAAGGTAAGAACACATGAACTTTTGATTTTTGGATGTTCTTGAGGTTTCTTGGTGTTTTGGCCGATTTGCTCCATTTTGATTCAGATTATTGATAGAACTTGATTGTATATTCGTAATTATTCAATACTCTTGAAGTTTTGTGGAACAAATTCGAGTATTTCTTCGTTAAAACGATTAAATTGGATTATGCCTTCAAAGTGTTCGATGAAATACCTCAATGAGTAGAACTTGGGAAATTCTATACGTTTTCGCATGGATGGTGATTGAATTGATATTATTGTGATTTAGGAATGAAATTTTGAAGGAAGTTGAATCGATACCCTTCCCTTTTGTCGATTTCTTCGCACCGTGCTATTCAAAACAAGTGATTACTTGTGTATGTCATTTTCTAGAGGTATGTTGATAATCCTCTCATTGAATTCGGATTTTGATGTTATCGTTGAAGAAGGATTCGTATGAAGATGATTATGGTTTTGTTGTTACGATTCTTGCGGTTATATGAACTATATGTTGAAGACATTGTTGGATTATTGAACACCGAATTTCGACTTGTGTCCGTATTGTTAAGAGTTGATATGGGTTGGTTTCATATGATCGAGATATCATTGAACCATCGAGTTTGATTAGTTGGTCATTTCGGTTGTTGATTGTTATTGAACGTATCGTTAATCGATTATTGCATTAGGTTGCGTTTAGTGATCGTTGAAGTTAACCGCAGTTGTCGCGGAGCTTGTAGACGAAGACGGCGGGATTGATGGTGGCTTCATCGTATGGGTATCCAGGCAATTTATGCTTGCTCAGTTCATAATGTTAATAAATGATTTCGTTTTCATTTCATTTATGATTCATACAGCAATGGTATTATGGAATATATGAATTGTCGGAATGGTGATATGTAAGATAAATCATAATGTATATGATTTTAAGGATGTCTAGTGGAAATGGGAACGTGAATTGTAATTTGGTCTATTGCATGAGAAGCTGGATATCAAGGTTAGTTATCGTGTCGATGTTGAAATTGGGATGGTGGTTTGGTATTAGTTATGGACTGTACTTCATTTTGGATTGTCGGATAAACCGTGTATTCGTTCAGGGCGGTTGGTCGTGGAAAGGTTGGCGTCTCCAGCTTGAGGTAAATTAATATTGTTAGATTATGATAATCATCATGTTGCATTATTGCATGTGTGTGTTGATATTTCATGCGGTGAGTGTGCACCATTGTATGTTACGTTTTGTAATGTGCTCTTCCTGTGAGCAGTGATCTGTTGGGCCGATGTGTTAGGGGATAAGACCTATATGGCACCTATGTTCCGGGGTATTCCTGTGTGGATACTTTCGTGACCCTTGGTTGCGACCTTGGGGTATTTTGTGATTGCATGAACTGTGTTAGGGGATAAGACCTATATGGCACCTATGTTCCGGGGTATTCCTGTGAGATGCTTCCGTGACCCTTGGCTGCTGCCTTGGGGTTTATGTGTTAATATTATATGCATTGTTGAGCATGATGTGGACTATTGTCTGATGGAAATACGACATTGTGGTCGTGTCGGTCTTCCATGATCGAGTTACTGTTGCTCTTTTGGGAAGTCTTTTGATCCTTGATGGATATGCGTTCTTCGAGATTGTTGTCATGTTGTATCGTGACGTCTATCTTTAGTCTTATTGATTGGCCGTTCACAGTCCATGTATAATTGGATCTGTTCGATATTCGGGTTGTCTTTGAAATCCCGTATATATGATTTGTATATGGTTGACGATTTTATTCTCTCGTGTATCCGTCACCATTGAACCTTTATTAACCTCGTTCGGAGTTACCATATCGATGGTCGACTCATTGATATCGATCCTTTATAAATCTCGTTTGGAGTTCACCCTGTCATTGGTAATCTCGTTCATTATTGATCCTTATTGATTCCATTTGGGAGTTCTCTCACCGTTGGTATTCTTGGTTATTAGTCCTTGATTGATGTTATTGGAGTTTACCGTGTTGTCGGTATTCTCAGTTGTTGATCCCTTATTATCCCTATTGGAGTATACCGTGTCATTGGTACTTCCGGTCGTTGGTCCTTATTGATCTTGCTAGAGTTTACTATGTCGTCAGTATTCTCGGTTGTTGACCCTTTATTGATCTTATTGGAGTTTATCGTACCGTTGGTATTTCTGGTTGTCGACTCTTATTGATCTTGTTGGAGTTTACCGTGTCGTCGGTATTCTCGATTATTGATTCTTCATTGATCCTTACCGTGTCGTCGGTATTCTCGGTTGTCGACCTTTTATTGATCTTGTTGGGATTTTCCGTGTCGTCGGTATTCTCGATTATTGATTCTTCATTGATCCTTACCGTGTCGTCGGTATTCTCGGTTGTCGACCTTTTATTGATCTTGTTGGGATTTTCCGTGTCGTCGGTATTCTCGATTATTGATTCTTCATTGATCCTTACCGTGTCGTCGGTATTCTCGGTTGTCGACCTTTTATTGATCTTGTTGGGATTTTCCGTGTCGTTGGTATTCTCGATTATTGATTCTTCATTGATCCTTACCGTGTCGTCGGTATTCTCGGTTGTCGACCTTTTATTGATCTTGTTGGGATTTGCCGTATTGTCGGTATTCTCGGTTATGGATTCTTCCTTGATCTTGTTGGAGTTACCATACCATGGCATTCTCGTTCGTGGTTGATCCTTTGTCGATCTTGTGTGGAAATATCATGTCATTGATATTTCCGTTGTGATGCATTAATTGTTTATCATTATTGACTGTGTCAACATTTGCGTTTTGCATTGATATTCGGGACTTGCCATTGTTTCGGGACAGTTGATTTGCAGATGTATCGTGTGATATCAGTTCCTATCAGTATTGGGATCCAATTGTGCGACCCAGCCGACAGAATCGAACTTGACCAGATTATTCAATACTCGAGATATGTTTATGTTTGGAAATCTTGGTAGTGTTTCGGATACAGTACAGGTGATTACTTTTGAATTCATTCATTACTTAAGGACACGAGGCGTGGAATACGGTAAGATTTGATTGTTATGGTTGTGACAGGTTGGTAAGGTTACTTCGGTGAGATCATATTGGAATTATTCTTACCTTGTAATTACATTGATATGTATTGTTTTTGTGATGTGATCGTTATCATTGTTGAGTATTATGGCTGACCCCGTCGTGGGCTTTATCTTTTAGGTACTCGGAGTTCGAGCGAGTAGCGGTCGTGAAGGGATGAGCTTTCCGGTGATACTGGCTATGGCGTAGTTGTTGGGATTCGAGTGTTCTTTCTGGTTTTTATAATTCCGCTGCAAATGTATTTAATTATGTTTCATCCGCTGTGTGTGTATGTTTCTAAATGGCTTTCGATATTCTTTGAACTGTGTTTTTATCCGCTGTGCGTGTGTGTGTACTTTCAAAGGGCTTTTTGACATTTTTAAACGTTTGCGAAAATGATTTTAGCCTTGTGGGTTCCAATGTGGGGCCCACGGCGCTGTAATATTCCCGGTCGGTTTTGGGGGTGTTACAGAAAATGGTATCAGAGCTTGGGTTTCGTAAAACCCGGGCGTGTGTGTTATGTGGCTCTACCGGTGCGGTAGTAGCGTGACTTTTGAAAATGATTTTCTGGCTTTTGAGTCAAACCGATTTTGGAGGTTTCAAAATTTTTGAAATATTTTTAAATTATTGTATTTGCGATGCCGGTGTGTTGTTAGTGTGTTGAGACTTTGTATGGGAGTCGTATGCTGGTATCACGGAAGATCATCGACTTCACGGACCTGTAAGTATGTTCTTTCAGTTATTTCAGTTTTGATGATGATTATTTGAGTATGGTGTCGTGATTTTGAAGTATTTCGGGATTGAGATACTGATTATGACAGGTGTTGAGTTTCGAGGACGAAACTTATTTAAGTGGGTGTATATGTAATATCCTAGAATTTCACTATGAATTTTTCGCATTATTTTATCTGGGATGTACTGTACAGAGTGGGACCGACACGATATGAGTGGATAATTTTGGAAACCGTGACAGTCGTGCCAGTATGTCTATCGAGGGTATTTCGATTCTAGGATATTACATGCTTGTTGTGTTTTCGATGTCGGATATACCGTATGAGTATTTGTTTGATTTCCGTACTTGGTCGACAGTTGTAATTGAGGATATCGTGCATCAGACGTACCATATGAGAATACTTTTGGGATTTCGTATATGTGTTCAGTATGTCGTATGTTCATATTTGTTATGTCGAGACGTTGGACAGGAATTGCTGGAAACGGCTAAGTATGGATCTGTTAACGTACGTTAAGACTTTGAGATAACGTACGCTAAGTGGTACGTGTTACGTACGTTAAGCGTAAGGTATTACGTACGTAACAAGAGGAATCGCATTGGGCCGGTCGGCAGCCTTTGGCGGATGTGGACAGGTGAGTCAACGGATGGAGTTACGTACGTTATACAGGGTGTATTACGTACGTAATACGAGTATAGTACTGTAGCAAGTCAACGCGCAACGGAACAAGTGTTACGTACGTTACGGGGCGACTGGTCGAGTCGTGGCCGAGATGACCTGGATGGCCGAGCATGGCCGGACGTGACTCGTTGGGATGGCCGAGCATGGTCGGCAGTGACTCGCTGGGGGCTAGGATCGCCGACATGCGTAGGCGGTGGCGATTACGGCCGTAATGGCCGATTACGCACGTAAGGGAGCCGATTACGTACGTAAGTGGTGCCGAACGAATCGGACAAGGTAGGCCGCCGGTTACGTCGTAAGCCACGGCCGATTACGTGCGTAATCGCGGCGGCAGTGTCTCGGCTATATAAGGCCTGGACCGAGTCACCCTCATCATTTTCCATTTTTCTCCGTCCCTTTTGCGATTTCTTCAGCAAAGTTGATGGTTTTGAGTAGAATCAACTTATAACAACATGTTTTGGAAGTTGGAATCATGGATTAACATCATCCTCCACCCGGATCGAAGGTAAGAACACATGAACTTTTGATTTTTGGATGTTCTTGAGGTTTCTTGGTGTTTTGGCCGATTTGCTCCATTTTGATTCAGATTATTGATAGAACTTGATTGTATATTTGTAATTATTCAATACTCTTGAAGTTTTGTGGAACAAATTCGAGTATTTCTTCGTTAAAACGATTAAATTGGATTATGCCTTCAAAGTGTTCGATGAAATACCTCAATGAGTAGAACTTGGGAAATTCTATACGTTTTCGCATGGATGGTGATTGAATTGATATTATTGTGATTTAGGAATGAACTTTTGAAGGAAGTTGAATCGGTACCCTTCCCTTTTGTCGATTTCTTCGCACCGTGCTATTCAAAACAAGTGATTACTTGTGTATGTCATCTTCTAGAGGTATGTTGATAATCCTATCATTGAATTCGGATTTTGATGTTATCGTTGAAGAAGGATTCGTATGAAGATGATTATGGTTTTGTTGTTACGATTCTTGCGGTTATATGAACTATATGTTGAAGACATTGTTTGGATTATTGAACACCGAATTTCGACTTGTGTCCGTATTGTTAAGAGTTGATATGGGTTGGTTTCATATGATCGAGATATCATTGAACCATCGAGTTTGATTAGTTGGTCATTTCGGTTGTTGATTGTTATTGAACGTATCGTTAATCGATTATTGCATTAGGTTGCGTTTAGTGATCGTTGAAGTTAACCGTTGTGCTGCGGAGCTTGTAGACGAAGACGGCGGGATTGATGGTGGCTTCATCGTATGGGTATCCAGGCAAGTTATGCTTGCTCGGTTCATAATGTTAATAAATGATTTCGTTTTCATTTCATTTATGATTCATATAGCAATGGTATTATGGAATATATGAATTGTCGGAATGGTGATATGTAAGATAAATCATAATGTATATGATTTTAAGGATGTCTAGTGGAAATGGGAACGTGAATTGTAATTTGGTCTATTGCATGAGAAGCCTGATATCAAGGTTAGTTATCGTGTCGATGTTGAAATTGGGATGGTGGTTTGGTATTAGTTATGGACTGTACTTCATTTTGGATTGTCGGATAAACCGTGTATTCGTTCAGGGCGGTTGGTCGTGGAAAGGTTGGCGTCTCCAGCTTGAGGTAAATTAATATTGTTAGATTATGATAATCATCATGTTGCATTATTGCATGTGTGTGTTGATATTTCATGTGGTGAGTGTGCACCATTGTATGTTACGTTTTGTAATGTGCTCTTCCTGTGAGCAGTGATCTGTTGGGCCGATGTGTTAGGGGATAAGACCTATATGGCACCTATGTTAGTTCCGGGTATTCTGTGTGGATACTTTCGTGACCCTTGGTTGCGACCTTGGGGTATTTTGTGATTGCATGAACTGTGTTAGGGATAAGACCTATATGGCACCTATGTTCGGGTATTCTGTGAGATGCTTCCGTGACCCTTGGCCGCCTTGGGGTTTATGTGTTAATATTATATGCATTGTTGAGCATGATGTGGATGTTGTGCGATGGAAATACGACATTGTGGTCGTGTCGGTCTTCCATGATCGAGTTCTTGTTGCTCTTTTGGGAAGTCTTTTGATCCTTGATGGATATCGTTCTTGAGATTGTTGTCATGTTGTATCGTGACGTCTATCTTGAGTCTTATTGATTGGTCGTTCACAGTCCATGTATAATTGGATCTGTTCGATATTCGGGTTGTCTTTGAAATCCCGTATATATGATTTGTATATGGTTGACGATTTTATTCTCTCGTGTATCCGTCACCATTGAACCTTTATTAACCTCGTTCGGAGTTACCATATCGATGGTCGACTCATTGATATCGATCCTTTATAAATCTCATTTGGAGTTCACCCTGTCATTGGTAATCTCGTTCATTATTGATCCTTATTGATTCCATTTGGGAGTTCTCTCACCGTTGGTATTCTTGGTTATTAGTCCTTGATTGATGTTATTGGAGTTTACCGTGTAGTCGGTATTCTCAGTTGTTGATCCCTTATTATCCCTATTGGAGTATACCGTGTCGTTGGTACTTCCGGTCGTTGGTCCTTATTGATCTTGCTAGAGTTTACTATGTCGTCAGTATTCTCGGTTGTTGACCCTTTATTGATCTTATTGGAGTTTATCGTACCGTTGGTATTTCTGGTTGTCGACTCTTATTGATCTTGTTGGAGTTTACCGTGTCGTCGGTATTCTCGATTATTGATTCTTCATTGATCCTTACCGTGTCGTCGGTATTCTCGGTTGTCGACCTTTTATTGATCTTGTTGGGATTTTCCGTGTCGTCGGTATTCTCGATTATTGATTCTTCATTGATCCTTACCGTGTCGTCGGTATTCTCGGTTGTCGACCTTTTATTGATCTTGTTGGGATTTTCCGTGTCGTCGGTATTCTCGATTATTGATTCTTCATTGATCCTTACCGTGTCGTCGGTATTCTCGGTTGTCGACCTTTTATTGATCTTGTTGGGATTTTCCGTGTCGTTGGTATTCTCGATTATTGATTCTTCATTGATCCTTACCGTGTCGGTATTCTCGGTTGTCGACCTTTTATTGATCTTGTTGGGATTTGCCGTATTGTCGGTATTCTCGGTTATGGATTCTTCCTTGATCTTGTTGGAGTTACCATACCATGGCATTCTCGTTCGTGGTTGATCCTTTGTCGATCTTGTGTGGAAATATCATGTCATTGATATTTCCGTTGTGATGCATTAATTGTTTATCATTATTGACTGTGTCAACATTTGCGTTTTGCATTGATATTCGGGACTTGCCATTGTTTCGGGACAGTTGATTTGCAGATGTATCGTGTGATATCAGTTCCTATCAGTATTGGGATCCAATTGTGCGACCCAGCCGGCAGAATCGAACTTGACCAGATTATTCAATACTCGAGATATGTTTATGTTTGGAAATCTTGGTAGTGTTTCGGATATAGTACAGGTGATTACTTTTGAATTCATTCATTACTTAAGGACACGAGGCGTGGAATACGGTAAGATTTGATTGTTATGGTTGTGACAGGTTGGTAAGGTTACTTCGGTGAGATCATATTGGAATTATTCTTACCTTGTAATTACATTGATATGTATTGTTTTTGTGATGTGATCGTTATCATTGTTGAGTATTATGGCTGACCCCGTCGTGGGCTTTATCTTTTAGGTACTCGGAGTTCGAGCGAGTAGCGGTCGTGAAGGGATGAGCTTTCCGGTGATACTGGCTATGGCGTAGTTGTTGGGATTCGAGTGTTCTTTCTGGTTTTTATAATTCTGCTGCAAATGTATTTAATTATGTTTCATCCGCTGTGTGTGTATGTTTCTAAATGGCTTTCGATATTCTTTGAACTGTGTTTTTATCCGCTGTGCGTGTGTGTGTACTTTCAAAGGGCTTTTTGACATTTTTAAACGTTTGCGAAAATGATTTTAGCCTTGTGGGTTCCAATGTGGGGCCCACGGCGCTGTAATATTCCCGGTCGGTTTTGGGGGTGTTACAGTATGACCGCAATGGGCATAAAATATGACGTCATGAAGTTCCTGTAACACCCCCAATCCACTGAGGGATATTACACGCCGTAGACCCTCTCCTCGAAGATCTACCAGGCTGGTAACAACATTTAACATCTCGACAATGCCTTCAAGGCTAAATGACTCAGTAGACCGATTTGGTCTTTCAATAAAAATATACAACTTAATTACAACATATACCGCGAGGGTCAAAATACAATAAACTCCCGTCTAACGGGGAAAGATCTTGCAGTGAAAAGAAAATACAACTAGACCAATACGACATCAACGGATCCTCGTGTGATTAGTATCGTTCATCTTTCATCATCCTTCGTGCCGACCGGTGTTATGCTCCAAAACACGAATGCAAAATAGACATCCACCCCCGAATACTCGGGGTTAGCAAACTCCACCTGTTTTGCTAGTGCAAATACAAAGTGCAAATACGAGCCATACAATTCACATTCCACGAATAACAATAACCAGAATCCTCAAAGATTCAAACGAAACGAAAAGTACTTCTCGAGGCAAGGGTTTGAGAAAACCTTTAAAAATCGAAATACCATAAATCAATGGAAATAATTTATAAGACGGTTTAGAATGCCATCGAGAGTTTTAATCGAAAACCATTTAGGATTATCAAATCCTACTTTTCAAAAATCCACAAGACAAAAGGGGTCACCGCCCCAAATCTTTACTTTCCGAAAAATGACATTTACCAACCCGTTGGGATTTTAGCCCCAAATCCATAAAATGACTTTTACAAAACCATTGGGATTTTAGCCCCAAATCTCATCAACTCACAGTACACAAGAACGACCACAAGGTTCGTCTCCCAACGTCAAAATCCACAAATAAAGGATTTAAAACAAACAACAAAATACTCTTGTGCCATCCTAGCCAAGTAAGCCAAACGAACAACTTACCTCTTACACACTTAGTCGATGCATGCAATCATGAAAACCGTTCAAAAGCGCTCATTTCCGGAAATGCCAATATCAAATCACATTTGTAAAATTCACCACAATTAACCGTCGATCCACACCTCCGTGGACCCCTACCGAGACCCCGTCGGATCTAACCCGTAGTGGTTAAAAGCAAAGCTCGTCGATCCACACCTCCGTGGACCCCTACCGAGACCCCGTCGGATCTAACCCGTAGTGAGCATACACACACACACGTTACTCATGCAATACTAATATGCTAAGAATGTAAGTTCATTAAGAATACTCACTAGAGATGGCCATTAACTCGACACCATTATCAAACTCTTCAAAACACCATAACAAGATTAAATACGGAATACACAATTCCATAACTTTAAACAATAGGAGTATCATCATAAAATCCTTCAACGTTCAAAATAACCAAATCATAATCAATTCTCAAAACACCGTTCACAAATCACACTCGTTTTGAAAGAAAGCCTTTAACGAGGCCAAACCGAAATCCTTTGAAACTTCGTTTCAAACAACCAAACAAACACACTAATACGATCACCGATCATCATATCCACAAAATAAGAAAAGTATGGGCAAGGTACTTGCCTCGATACCACGAGCACGGAACCACGAACGGATACGGCTCAACCGGGAAGCTTCGGAACGCCCGATGCTAACGAAAAGGAATACGACAACGAACGGAACGGAAGAATCAAGCACGACCGCGAGGAACCGACGAAAATGAACCTAACGATTCGAATAGCACAATCAAAACCACTTCTAAACGATTATGGAAATGGAATACACCCGGAAACCCGCCTACGATTCATGTATATTCATACCGAAAACAACGAGGGCGGACCACCACCAAACCCTCTCGATTCCGCAAAAATCCACAAAATATCCATGAATCCGTAGGAAAACTAAAGATACTAACAATATTAATCGTATATACCATGAATCCACCAACAAAACGAAACGGATCGGAAGAAAATCCCAAAACCCCCAATTAAATCGAAAATAGGGTTTTAGAATATTACCTTAGGAGATTCAAGTACCAAGATCCGTAGAACACGCGTTAGATTGATTTCCCGGGTTTCACAACCGAAAAGGAATGATGAAAATCGACCCCCGGATGAAGAACTCTCCCCCTCTATATCCTTTCTCTCGCGATGCAGTGGAAAAATGGGGAAGGAGACGACCGATCTCGTCTAATAAAGACGAGTCTGCGCAATTACCGCTTCGTGTGCCGCGGCACAGCAGAAGTGTGCCGCGGCACAGACCGAAAATCTACTCCCAGGTTTTGGCGTTGTGCCGCGGCACAGCCTGCGTGTGCCGCGGCACCTGTCTGATCGGGTTTGGTCGCGAAGACACACGAGTGTGCCGCGGCACCGGACAGTGTGCGCGGCCTTGGCACTGCTTGTGCGCGGCCGCCGGATAGGTGTGCCGCGGCACACATGCATCGCTCGACCAACATTTGGAGAAATTTGTGTGCCGCGGCGCACGCACCTTGTCTTGTGGCCCACACCCCTTTTGGGTCCCAAAATGATAAAAATGATCCGGAAGAGAATAAAGCGATAGGAATCAATATCTGGGACCAAAAACACGAAATGGATCCGCAGCAACCCGAAACGGCGGTTCCGCACATCAATAACGAAAATACGGTTCAACGGTTGACAAGAAGGACACCTTTGAAGGTATACGAGAGTCACTACAATCGAGAAATACACCAAAAAAGAAAATTACGAAATTAAATTGCGGATATTACATTCTACCCTCCTTAAAGAAGTTTCGTCCGAAACTTAAAACAAGTAGGAGAAGCAATATCCCTTGAGAAATCTCAACGAGATACACAAAAATGCGTAACTTACGCCCATCGCGAAACGTTACAAGCAACGCAAAGGAATAAACGGCGTGAAAACACGCTCGGGCGACCAACACAATGCCACCGGTAGAGACATAATAAAATCAACAAGTGACAAGTGTCATCAAGCGGATAATACAATCAAGTCGATTATCCGAACAATCACAAAACACAACCAACGAAAATCAATACGATTGACCAACCCAACGGTATATTAATCAAAACATGAGCCACACGCTGAACAAATACGAATTCCACCGTCCGAGGGTTGGAAGATCGAAACGAGACTAATTTCCCGAACTTAAGAAAATTTGGAAGGAGTCCAATGTTCAACAATCACGAAACGGGATCAACAAAAACCGATCAATCAAACGATCGAACCAAAAGATCGAGACAACAAAAATCGAACGATCGTGTTCGGATCACGAAGAACAATAAGGTTCAACCGACAACTCCGAGGTTCACACCTCGACTCGAGACAAAACATGATCCGGTGAAAACAACAAGATGCACACTCGCATAAGATCCACAGAAAGGGAATAATGATTGAAAGGTCACAACGACGAGCGAGTAATTCCGAAATACCACCCTTGTTCGATCAACAAAAGCAAGGCGGGACAAGCTCGAAACGTCAACGAACATAAATGAGTCGATAAAGTAGAATATACGAAGTTCAAAATCCGATCCCTTCGAATAAGAGGACTAGTAGAACCAAATGATGTTACTCCCGAACAAGGTTCACAGGAGTCAAACCGAACCCGAAAAAGTCACAGCGATGACCAGATCGACCCACAACAAGATCACGGTTCGTTCAGACGATGAAATCGAAATACAGAACAAGTTCAGAAAGTATCAACGAACATGAGCGAATCGATAGTCTGGAGAAGGAGAAAATACTGAAGTCAAAATAGTACGGGCATTACCTCCAGGCCTCGTCCACGAAATTCACAAAAACAAGAGCAAGGTAACAAGACATTAAACAACCGACACATAACGGAACGATCACCGATGCACACGGTCATGCCAAACCAAGTTCTAACAGCTCGCACATGCGCGACAACGCAGAAATCACCACGAGGCGACAACATTCAACACCAACATTCCACCTCTCACAGAGGGCTAACACAACAAATGTGTGGAAAACGACTCAACGCTAACACCGTCAATTCGGTCATACTCGGAAGCAAACATCAAAATGACAACGCGAACATCATACATATATACCCAACCCTCAAACGGGATTGGATAGGTTTTAAAAACGAAAACCTCATTTTGAAAATAATTCAGAAGAGCACCGATTGATCTTGAGTATCACCTTTCAAAAAGTACAAACGTGAAACATCGTTATTGAGACTTTGGAGAACCGTTTCGCATTTGAAAAAATGAGGACACTTTCTCTTAGTGAAAACTTTCGTAATATTCGACCCTTGGGTCTAAATAAAAGTGTTTCTAAAACATTGAAAATATCTCAAAACATTTTGGTCCTCGAGGCGAAAAATTTTGGAATATATTGTGGCACTGGATGTACCACAAGAAAATAACTCATTTGAAAAAAATTATGTCTCGAAATTTGTTTTTCTAAGATACTCAAGGTTTTCAAAAATCCAATAGGCCAGAATGCCCAAAACTCACACATATCGACGTTCACTAAAACAACTCCTAGCACACGCATCAAAAAGTTTAGAATCAAGACAATACATGTCTTTAAATGGAAACAAACGATAAAATACCACATTCAGAACAAAACCACTGATAAAATACTCTCCCGCACTGGCTAGTGAACAAGTCGAACGCGCATAAGCACAAAGCTTCCACAACAAAACTTGTAAAACGTGCAAATCGATTCGAAAATCATCAGCAACGGACAAAAACATCAATAAAAAGACATCACAAGCGACGACATTCCTCGTATAAATCAAGTACGAGAGTCGACTAAATACATATCGTGAAATCAAGATCCACATAAGGATTCCATCACTTAACAAATAATCATAAAAATAGCTCGTGTCACACGAGGCACAACACAAAGAAGGGAGACTTACATTCACAGGTCGCACGAAGATGATGATCGCCCCACGATACTAACCACGACCAACAACTCAAACGACGCGTCGCGACACGACTCGGTCGGACTAAATCCGACGAGACAAAACTCAATAGACACCATCGACCCGACACCTAGGTTTTCACAACCTAAGCTCCGATACCATTTATGTAACACCCCCAATCCACTCAGGGATATTACACGCCGTAGACCCTCTCCTCGAAGATCTACCAGGCTGGTAACAACATTTAACATCTCGACAATGCCTTCAAGGCTAAATGACTCGATGAACCGATTTGGTCTTTCAATAAAAATATACAACTTAATTACAACATATACCACGCGGGGGTCAAAATCTGATAAACTCCGTCTGACGGGAAAGATCTTGCGGCGAAAAGAAAATACAACTAGACCAATACGACATCAACGGATCCTCGTGTGATTAGTATCGTTCATCTTTCATCATCCTTCGTGCCGACCCGGTGTTATGCTCCAAAACCTGAATGCAAAAATAGACATCCACCCCCCGAATACTCGGGGGTTAGCAAAACTCCACTGTTTTGCTAGTGCAAATACAAAGTGCAAATACGAGCCATACAATTCACATTCCACGAATAACAATAACCAGGAATCCTCAAAGATTCAAACGAAACGAAAAGTACTTCTCGAGGCAAGGGTTTGAGAAAACCTTTAAAAATCGAAATACCATAAATCAATGGAAATAATTTATAAGACGGTTTAGAATGCCATCGAGAGTTTTAATCGAAAACCATTTAGGATTATCAAATCCTACTTTTCAAAAATCCACAAGACAAAAGGGGTCACCGCCCCAAATCTTTACTTTCCGAAAAATGACATTTACCAACCCGTTGGGATTTTAGCCCCAAATCCATAAAATGACTTTTACAAAACCATTGGGATTTTAGCCCCAAATCTCATCAACTCACAGTACACAAGAACGACCACAAGGTTCGTCTCCCAACGTCAAAATCCACAAATAAAGGATTTAAAACAAACAACAAAATACTCTTGTGCCATCCTAGCCAAGTAAGCCAAACGAACAACTTACCTCTTACACACTTAGTCGATGCATGCAATCATGAAAACCGTTCAAAAGCGCTCATTTCCTAAATGCCAATATCAAATCACATTTGTAAAATTCACCACAATTAACCGTCGATCCACACCTCCGTGGACCCCTACCGAGACCCCGTCGGATCTAACCCGTAGTGGTTAAAAGCAAAGCTCGTCGATCCACACCTCCGTGGACCCCTACCGAGACCCCGTCGGATCTAACCCGTAGTGAGCATACACACACACACGTTACTCATGCAATACTAATATGCTAAGAATGTAAGTTCATTAAGAATACTCACTAGAGATGGCCATTAACTCGACACCATTATCAAACTCTTCAAAACACCATAACAAGATTAAATACGGAATACACAATTCCATAACTTTAAACAATAGGAGTATCATCATAAAATCCTTCAACGTTCAAAATAACCAAATCATAATCAATTCTCAAAACACCGTTCACAAATCACACTCGTTTTGAAAGAAAGCCTTTAACGAGGCCAAACCGAAATCCTTTGAAACTTCGTTTCAAACAACCAAACAAACACACTAATACGATCACCGATCATCATATCCACAAAATAAGAAAAGTATGGGCAAGGTACTTGCCTCGATACCACGAGCACGGAACCACGAACGGATACGGCTCAGCAGAAGCTTCGGGCGCCCGATGCTAACGAAAAGGAATACGACAACGAGCGGAGCGGAAGAATCAAGCACGATCGCGAGGAAGCGAAAATGAACCTAACGATTCGAATAGCACAATCACAACCACTTCTAAACGATTATGGAAATGGAATACACCGGAAACCCGCCTACGATTCATGTATATTCATACGAAAACAACGAGGCGGACCACCACCAAACCCTCTCGATTCGCAAACATCCACAAAATATCCATGAATCCGTAGGAAAACTAAAGATACTAACAATATTAATCGTATATACCATGAATCCACCAACAAAAGCGAAGCGGAGCGGAAGAAAATCCCAAAACCCCTAATTAAATCGAAAATAGGGTTTTAGAATATTACCTTAGGAGATTCAAGTACCAAGATCCGTAGAACACGCGTTAGATTGATTTCCGGGTTTCAACCGAAAAGGAATGATGAAAATCGACCCCGGATGAAGAACTCTCCCCCTATATCCTTTCTCTCGCGATGCGGTGGAAAAATGAGGAAGGAGACGACCGATCTCGTCTAATAAAGGCAGTCTGCATGCAACCGTGTGCAGCGGCACGAGAAGTGTGCGCGGCCTGAGGCAGAAAATCTACTCCCGAGGTTTTGGCGTTGTGCGCGGCCACGGCTGCGTGTGCCGCGGCACCTGTCTGATCGAGTTTTGGTCGCGAAGACACACGAGTGTGCCGCGGCACCGGACAGTGTGCGCGGCCTTGGCACTGCTTGTGCGCGGCACGGATAGGTGTGCCGCGGCTGCAGTCTGGTCGCTCGACCAACATTTGGAGAAATTTGTGTGCCGCGGCGCACGCACCTTGTGCCGCGGCCCACACCCCTTTTGGGTCCCAAAATGATAAAAATGATCCGGAAAGAGAATAAAACGATAGGAATCAATATCTGGGGACCAAAAACACGAAATGGATCCGCGGCAACCTCGAAACGGCGGTTCCGCACATCAATAACGAAAATACAGTTCAACAGTTGACAGGAAGGACACACTGAAGGTATACGAGAGTCACTACAATCGAGAAATACACCAAAAAAAGAAAATTACCGAAATTCGAAATTGCGGATATTACAGTTCCTAGAAAGGGTGAAGTGGGCCTGGATGATGATGCAACAATGGCCAACTTATAGGTGTCTCACGATGGAGTTTCTTAGCACTCTTACAGTCAGAAGAGAATCGGTGACTCGTGAACCGGCCGCAATAATATTTCGGCTCAACAATAATGACAAGAGGCTAACCATGGACCAGCCGGAAGACATTTATCATGTGAGACATGACGGACATTACCAAATAAACCGGTTCGCATGTGAAACTGATAAGTGTCAGTTTTATACACTTATCCATGGTTTGTATCGATAAATTTCACCCATAATTGAGCTAGTCTACTCGTTTTTGCTTTTAATTAATTAGTTTTTAATAATTTTATTTTTATCGGATGATGATGTAAATCTAGTCTTAATCGGATTGAATTACTGATTTACTCAAGAAATAACATATTTATAAAATATTCTCTTTGTTGAGTTTTTATGTATTCATGTTGTAGGGCTTTTCGAGACGAGTTCGGCAGTCTTTCCGGATTCAAAATCAGAGTTATATATCAAAAGTTATCATCCGAAGAAGATTTGGGGCAAAAATGCAAAGTCTAAGAAATTTCTGGGCTGAGAATGAAGTCTGAAACTCCATACGGGCGTAACATCATAACATATGGGCGTAACTCACAAAACAAAAAGCCGTAGCATACTTACGGTCGTAACTCATGACTATTACGGCCGTAAGTCATCCATGTTACGGCCGTAACTCCTGACTGTTACAGCCGTAACTCTTGGCAGATTTTGATCATTGTATAATTTTTTATACTTTTGGTCTATTATTGAGGGGATGGCTGGCATTGATCCGATCTATTGTAATAATGCTGGAGTTTTGGAGCAATTAGATGACTTTAGGTGTATAAATAGACCCCTTAGATCCATCATCATTCATCATTCATCTTATATTTTTCCACTTTTTGTAATATTTTCTTTTTGTGTGAAGAACACACTTGTGTTCTTGAGTGATTTGTGTAATAGTGGTATATCATATGTTGTTAAGGGAGTTTATTGCTTCTTTCTCTTTTATCTACTAAGAGAGTTAGGATCAATTCTTTCTCTTTTTCAACTAATAATGACCACTCAAGCTTGTATTATGTTTATTAAACCCTTCATGGGCTAAGTTACTTAAGATGGGATTATAAACAAGGTTAGTCATGTTATTTAAGTTTGTATAAAAATCTATTATGAATTACTTATTATTGTGTGTGATTTTCATTGTTTTAACAATCTTTATTTATTTGGCCAATAAATGACGATATTTATGGTCTTCATATGTTTCGAAAGAAAATATGTTTGATTAGATCAAATGATTTTCACTCTAAGTTGTTCTAGGGGATAGAAATATACCTCTAGACCTTGGATGGTTCTTTGAGTTATTTTCATAAAACCTAATGCTATGTATTGAAGCCAATCAACATAGAAATATAGTGGATTGATTCAATATATAAGGGGCGTTTTATAGTTCGAAAGAGAAACCGTCTTTTTAAGAAAAATCGAATCTACACAACATAATAAGTAAATTCATCTTATGATCTCCTATACATCTTCTATAACTAATGATGAACTAAGTTTGTAATCCCAACTATTTCATTTATCTTTTATTAATCTATTATTAGTGCAATCTTTTATTTTCTTGAATATTAGAACTATTATTTCATTTTCTTTGCAATTATTAAACCAAACTCTTAAATCGTGTGTTTCAATCATATATATCTCTATAACAAATAGACTAATAGTGTATAATTCAACATATAACCTAACTTCCTCGTGGGATCGATAAACCGGACTCAAAAAGTCCACTTACTACTTGATACGATATCGTACATTTGCGATAGTTACACTAAAGACCGTGTCAAGTTTTTGGCGCCGTTGCCGGGGAGGTATAAGTGTTATATTTGAAATATAACACTATTAACTATTGTTACAAATACAACTTTTTCTTTTTTGTAGATTCTCTTGTCTATGCGAAGAACGTACAATCGCGATTTAGTTTCACTAGATCCCGAGATCGAAGTCACATTCAGAAGAAGGCGAAGAGAACAAAAGAAGAGCATATTTCTTCACCATCAATGGCGGACGAACTAAACCCACGTCTTCCCCAAGGAAACGATAACGAAAGAATTCCTCCGGTAGGGGGAATACCTAATGTTCAAAACATTTAACATCAACAATATCCTATTGTACCGGAAATAGATGAAGACAACATGCTCTTTGGGGAATTCATGAACCCCCCATCTTTGAGCGTGCAATCAAGTGTGATCTATCCACCATTTGGAGTGGACAATTTTCAAATTCGCCCTGATGTCATCAATCTCTTCTCCAACAACAACTCATTCTATGGAAGAACCGACGAGAATCCATATCTCCATATTAACCGTTTTGTGGAGATTTGTGGAAATTTCAAATATCCAAATGTAAATGACGAGGTGATCAAAATGAGACTTTTCGTGCACACTTTGAAGGACAGAGCAAGAGAGTGGCTAGATACTTTGCCACCACGAAGCATAACAAATTGGCCCGAATTTGTCCAAAAATTCACCACTAAATACTTTCCACCAATAAAAGTGGCGAAACTCAAATACGAAATCTCTACATTTCGTCAACAAGATTCAGAATCATTCCACGAAGCATGGGAGAGATACAAAGATATGCTACGAAAATGTCCTAACCATGGTTTCAATTTGGGAGCACAAGTCAATTACTTCTATTCTAGAATTTTACCTACATGCCGAGCCAATGTCGATTCATCATCAAATGGCTCACTTGGCAACAAAACTATGAAAGAGGCTTATAATCTTTTTGAGGTTATAAGTGAACAAAGTGCAAGATGGCCAGACAGAAATATCCAAAAGAAACCAAATGGTGTTTTTGAAGTGGATTCTTATTCACTTATGTTGGAAAAAATTGAAGCTCTATCAAAGAAAGTCGAGGACATGTCTTTTTCAACTCCTCAATCTGTGAAGACGGTGCAAACTCCACAAGTTTCAGCTTTTTCATGTGAAATTTGTGGAGCAACTCACAACAGCACTATATGTCCCTTAGTGCAACAGGAGCAGTCACCACCACCACCAGAACAAGTGGCGTATGCTCAGAATTTCCAAAGGCAAGCATACAATCCTTACGGGCCAACATACAATCCAGGGTACAAAAATCATCCAAATTTTTCTTATGCAAACAACAACAATGTGTTGAATCCAACGCATCAAGAAAAGAAGCCCGGGTGGGAAGAAACAATCACGAAGCTAGCTGAACAACAATTGAAGTATCAACAACGCAATGATGCTTCAATTAAAAATCTGGAGACATAAGTTGGCCAAATAGCCAAAATACTTTCAGAAAGATCTCATGGCATGTTACCTAGCAATGCTGAGGTAAATCCAAGGGAAAATATCCAAGCTATCACAACAAGAAGTGGAGTGCAGTTGCCAGAAATTTCTATGGAAAATCATCTGGAAAAACAAAGAAATAAACAAAATCAAGAATCAGAAAAAGAATCTGAATCAGGACCTACATCTCAAAAAGGTCCAGTTGCTACAAAATCTTATGTTCCACCTATCCCATTTCCTCAACGGTTGAAGAATCACAAGCTCGATGCTCAATTCGGGAAATTCTTGGAAATTTTCAAAAAGCTACACATCAATATTCCTTTTGCCGATGCTCTAGCACAAATGCCAAGCTATGCCAAATTTATGAAAGATATTCTTTCCAACAAACGAAGGCTTGAAGAATATGAAACTGTCATGCTAACAGAGGAATGTAGCGCAATACTACAAAGGAAGTTGCCACCCAAGCTAAAAGATCCGGGAACTTTCACAATCCCGTGTACAATTGGTGAAGTGAATTTTGGCAAAGCTCTTTGTGATTTAGGGGCAAGTATCAACTTGATGCCCCTGTAAATTTTCAACAAACTGAACTTGGGAGAAGCAAAAGCAACAACAGTTTCACTACAATTAGCTGATCGATCAATCAAATATCCACGTGGGATAATAGAAGATGTGCTCGTCAAGGTTGATAAATTCATATTTCCAGCAAATTTTATCATCCTTGACATGGAAGAAGATCAGGATATTCCCATTATTTTGGGACGACCATTTCTCGCAACCGGACGTGCTCTTATTGACGTCTATGAAGGAAAGCTAATTCTCAGAGTGGAAGACGAACATGTCATCTTCGATGTCCTAAAAACTTTGAATCATCCCTCCACAGATGAGTATTGTCTAAGAATAGACGCAATTGAAGCCATGGTAAACAAGTCTTTGGAGAAAATTCTATCTAAAGATCCTCTTGAGACATGTATAGCAAATTCTCTAACCAGCATGGAAGAAGAATATTACTTGGCCGAAACAGTTAACTATCTAGAAGCACTACCATCCTTAAGAAGGCATTCACATTTTGAAGAATTGGGGACAAGCTCCGCTAAACCCCTCCCTTCTTTACAAGAAGCTCCAATACTTGATCTCAAACCTCTACCCACACATTTGAGATACGCTTACTTGGGCATTTCCTCTACACTTCCGGTCATCATATCTAACATATTGACCGAACTTGAAGAAGGGAAATTACTAAGGGTATTGAGGAATCACAGAAGAGCAATTGGATGGACTATTGCGGACATTAGAGGAATAAGCCCCTCTATATGCACACACAAAATTTTGATGGAAGATGACTGCAAACCTTCAATTGAGCATCAACGACATTTGAATCCAAACATGAAGGAAATTGTGAAAGCAGAGATTCTTAAATTACTTGACGCATGAATCATTTATCCAATCTCAAATAGTCCATGGGTGAGCCCTGTACATATGGTGTCCAAAAAGAGTGGAATCACAATCATGGAGAACGAGCACAATGAACTTATACCAACACGACCCATCACAGGATGGAGAATGTGCATTGATTACAGGAAGCTCAACAAGACGACCAGAAAAGATCATTTTCCACTCCCATTTATTGATCAAATGCTCGATAGATTGGCGGGACATTATTACTACTATTTTCTCGACGGCTATTCAGGGTACAACCAAATCGTAATAGCCCCAGAAGACCAAGAGAAAACAACATTCACATGCCCTTATGGAACATTTGCCTATAGAAGAATCCCATTCGGATTGTGCAATGCTCCAAACACATTTCAGAGATGCATGATGTCAATATTCTCATACATGGTTGAAAAATTCATTGAAGTTTTCATGGACGATTTCTCGGTTTTTGGAGATACATTTGATAAATGTCTAAATCACTTAGGCATGGTCTTGGAAAGATGTGAAGACACAAATCTAGTTGTCAATTGGAAGAAATGTCACTTCATGGTCCAGGAAGGAATCGTACTTGGCCATATAATCTCACAACATGGAATTGAAGTCGATAAGGCAAAGATCCAAGTGATTGCAAAACTTCCTCCACCAATTTCGGTGAAAGGAGTAAGGAGTTTTCTCGGGCATGCAGGATTCTATCGGAGGTTCATAATGTAACACCCCCAGGATATCCGAGGTATATTACAGCGCCATGAATCCCTATATGGGACCCACCAGGCTGATCAAGCATCATACTCATCGACTCACAGAAGCAACAGAAAAATATCTCGTCATAAAGACGCCCAACAAAATAATCCACCCGGTTCAACCGGTCTAACATAACACCATAATCCGACACAAACATAATAAACAACAATACAATCCCGACGAGTAAAAGTTCTTAAGTACTCGAGTACTTCTATTAGTTTAAAGACCACAAAAATAAAAAGATAGAAAGCAATAAGACACCACTCGTGCACAATCATCACGCACGGCCATCATCTGCATATTCGTCCAGCACCCGCTCGTCTCGATGAACCTGACCTGAAATTCATAAAACGAATTTCCCCAAAACGGGTCCCCAGAGGGGTTAGCAATTACGCTAGTACAAGTAACCAAATGAACGACTTACATCTTACACATATAGTAATGCATGCAATACAAGAAAACATAGTTCCAAATCACTCATTTCCGGAAATGCCATAATCAAATCACATTTCTAAAAATGCACCACAATTAACCGTGGATCCACCCCTCCGTGGACCCCTACCGAGACCCCGTCGGATCTAACCCATAGTGGTTAAAAGCAAGCTCGCGGATCCACCCCTCCGTGGACCCCTACCGAGACCCCGTTGGGTCTAACCCATAGTGAGCATACACACACACACACACAATTCTCATGCAATACTAATACATTAAGATTGTAAGTTCATAAGGGTACCTGCCTCGGTTAATAGACGGTGATACGAACGGAAAGGAAGAATCGAACACGACGGCGAGGAACCGGCAGAAATGAACCTAACAATTCGAATAACACAATCACAACCAACTCTAGACGATTACGGAAATGGAATACACCCGAAAACCCGCCTACGATTCATGTATATTCGTACCAAAAATAACGAGGGCGGACCACAACCAAACCCTCTCGATTCCGTAAAAACCCACAAAATATCCATGAATCCGTAGGAAACTAAAGATACTAACAATATTAATCGTATTCATCATGAATCCACCAACAAAACGGAACGAATCGGAAGAAAATCCCAAAACCCCCAAATTATCCGAAAATAGGGTTCTAAGAGATATTACCTTTGGAGATTCAAGCACTAAGATCCGTAGAGCACGCGTTAGATTGATTTTTCGGGCCTCACAACCGAAGGAGAATGATGAAAATCAACCCCCCCAATTGATGAATGCTTGAGAAGTTCTCCCCCTTAGTCCTCTCTCTCTCTCTCTCGCAGGTGAAGAATGAAGGAAATGGCCGATCTCGTCTAATAAGAACGAGATTATACAGTTGACCGCTTGGTGTGCCGCGGCACAGGCCAAAAAATTACTCCCAGGGTTCGGCAGTGTGCCGCGGCACGGCCTGCGTGTGCCGCGGCAGTCTGATCGGGTTTTGGTCGCAGATGTCACACGAGTGTGCCGCGGCACCGGACGGGTGTGCCGCGGCACTGACTTGGCACTGTGCCGCGACACCGGATGGGTGTGCCGCGGCACACAGTACAGTTCGCTTGACCAACAACTGGAGAAATGTGTGTGCCGCGGCGCACACACCTTGTGCCGCGGCTCACACCCCTTGTTGGTCCCAAAAAGATAAAAATGACCCGGAAAGTGAATAAAAGCGATAGGAATCAACATCGGGGAAACAATAACACGAGATGAACCCATGGCAACCCCAAAACGGCGGTTCCGCAGAACAATAACGACAATCAGATCGATAGATGACAGGAAAAATACACTGAAAGATACACGAGGGTTACTACAGTTGAAGAAAATACACCGGAAATAAAAATACAAGGGAAAGAAAAATGCGGATATTACATTCTACCCCTCTAAAAATAAGTTTCGTCCCGAAACTTAAGAAACAAACAACTCAGGATACCTAGTACGCATGCTATCCTCAGTTTCCCAAGTTGCCTCCTCGACACCGTGTCTCGACCACTGCACTTTGAGCAAAGGGATGGTCTTATGCCTCAGTCGTTTCTCACGATGCTCCAAAATGTTCAAAGGACGCTCCTCAAAAGTAATATCTTCAGCGATATCAATCTCGCCATAATCGATGACGTGACTAGGATCCGGGACATATTTCCTCAGCTGGGAAACATGAAAAACGCTATGAACATGACTCAAGGCCGGAGGTAACGCCAAACGGTATGCCAACCCACCGACTCGCTCGAGGATCTCAAAGGGGCCGATAAATCTCGGACTCAACTTCCCTCTCTTCCCGAAACGAAAAAACTCCCTTCGTCGGCGACACCTTTAGCAAAACGTTGTCTCCCACCTCGAATTCCAAAGGTCGACGACGGACGTCGGCATACGACTTCTGTCGACTCTGGGCAGTCAACATCCGTTCCCGAATTAATTCTATCTTCCTCCTCGTCTCTAAAACGACATCCGGCTCGGTCCCGACCAAATCGGACGCCTCATTCCAACAAATCGGTGATCGACATCGCCGCCCATAAAGTGCCTCATACGGTGCCATCCGAATCGACGCGTGCTAACTGTTGTTGTACGTGAATTCGATCAATGGCAAATGTTCCTCCCAGTCACTACTCCAATCGAGAGCACAGGCACGCAACAAATCCTCGAACGTCTGGATAGTGCGTTGACATCCCATCGGTCGGGATGAAAAGAGGTACTCAAACGCAAACGGGTACCCAACGCCTTATGCACCGCCTGCCAGAAGTGCGATACAAAACGGCCATCACGATCCGAAACAATAGACTTCGGGGTACCGTGAAGCCTCACAATCTGCGCGATAAACACACAAGCTAACTTCTCCGGACCCCAAGTGTTCTTGATGCCCAGAAAATGTGCCGACTTGGTCAGACGATCAACAATCACCCATACCATATTCATGCCCGACCTCGATCTCGGCAAACTCGTAATGAAATCCATCGATATATCTTCCCATTTCCATTCCGGAACGGGAAGTGACTGCAAAAGCCCAGTCGGTCGCTGGTGCTCGATTTTGACTTGCTGGCAAGTCAAACACCTTGCTACAAACTGCGCGACCTCCTCCTTCATATCATTCCACCAGAAATTCCTTCGCAGGTCCTTGTACATCTTACTCGAACCAGGATGAACGGAATAAGGTGTAGCATGGGCCTCGCGCAAAATACTCTGTCTCAACTCTGAGTCGTTCGGCACACAAAGCCGACTCCTAAACCTCAAAACACCATCTTCGTGAATCACAAACCCAGGAGACTTTCCCTTAAGAACGTTCCCTCGGATTTGAGTAATCATCGGATCCTCTAATTGCTTCAGCTTAATCTCATCGATCAAAGACGACGAAATTTCCAAAGCACAAAGTTGCCCGACAGTTCCCGGCAACAGAACCTCAACATCTAACTCGATCAAAGCTCGCCGAAGCTCAGACTGAGACGTAAGGATCTCAAGCGATCGCAACGCAATCGGTTTCCGACTCAAGGCGTCGGCCACGACGTTCGCCTTGCCCGGATGATAAAGGATTTCGAGGTCATAATCCTTAATCAGCTCTAACCACCTCCTCTGCCTCATATTCAACTCCCGCTGCATAAATATGTATTTCAGACTTTTATGATCGGTAAAAGTCTGACATGCAGAGCCGAAAAGATAGTGACGCCAAATCTTGAGCGCGAAAACGACTGCCGCTAACTCCAAATCGTGAGTAGGGTAGTTCAGCTCATACGGCCTCAATTGTCTCGATGCAATGGCAATGGTCTTGCCGTGCTGCATTAATACGCACCCAAGACCCTGACCCGAAGCATCGCTATAAACGGCGAATCCCTCGTTGCCACATGGCAACACCAAAACCGGAGCTGAAGTCAAACGCTTCTTCAGCTCCTCAAAATCGATCGCCTCTCGTCATTCCGCATTTAACTTCTCGGATTTCTGGAGCAACTGTGTAAGTGGTCGAGTCAGTTTCGAGAAACCCTCGACGAACCTACGGTAGTAGCCAGCCAAACCCAAGAAACTACGGAGCTCTCTTACGTTTTTGGGCGGTGCCCAATCCAACACTGCTTCAATCTTCTGCGGATCCACTCGAACTCCCTCGGCTGAAATCACGTGACCCAAAAACATCACTTCCTTCAGCCAGAACTCACATTTTGAGAACTTCGCATAGAGTTGCTCGGCCCTCAAAATGTCTAACACTATCCGCAATTGATGGGCATGCTCTTCCTCGTTCCTCGAATAAATAAGAATATCGTCAATGAAGACGACGACACACTTATCCAAATACTCGATAAAGACTTTGTTCATCAACTGCATGAACACCGCCGGCGCATTAGTTAACCCGAAAGGCATAACTACAAACTCATAATGTCCGTATCTCGTCCGAAAAGCTGTCTTCGGCACATCGGACTCTCTCACCCGGAGCTGATAGTACCCCGATTTCAAATCAATCTTCGAGAATACCGCAGCTCCCTGCAACTGGTCGAACAAGTCGTCAATTCTCGGCAAAGGATACTTGTTTTTGATGGTCACCTTGTTTAGTTCGCGATAGTCGATACACAAAAGTAGTGAACCATCCTTCTTCCGCACAAACAGGACCGGTGCGCCCCAAGGCGAGGCGCTCGGTCGAACATACCCCGACTCAAGAAGCTCACTCAACTGCTTCTTCAACTCGGACATCTCTGAAGGTGCCATGCGATAGGGCGCCTTCGAAATAGGAGCCGCACCCGGCTCTAACTCTATAGCGAACTCGACCTCACGATCCGGTGGTAATCCCGGTAACTCGTCAGGAAATACATCAGAAAACTCATTAACGATTGGAATCGACGAAAGCTCGACTCCACCACTCTCCGCCCTCAAGGCGTAGCACCAATAGCCAGTACACCCCTTTCGCAGGAGTCTCATCGCCTTCAAGGCGTTAATAACGAGTTTTTGGTTCCCCCTCTTTCGCCCGGCGAAAGAGTGCTCGGTGCCATCCTCGGCTAGCATAGTGATGATTCTCGTGCGGTAGTTCATGATTGCATCATGCCGCTCGATCCAATCATCCCCGAGAATTAAGTCCTCACTCTCAATACCCACAACAATAAGATTAGAGGGCCAAGCCCTCTCACAAATAAACACAGAACAGTCTCGAACCTCCTGATCACCAACGATCCTATCACCGCTAGGAAGCTTAACGATGAAGGGCTCACAAGGCGTCAAACATTCGAGACTCAAACGGCGCACACAATCCAGAGATATGAACGAATGCGTAGCACCAGAATCGAAAAGCACACTGACAGGATGAGAAAGAATATGAACGCACTGCCGCTACGGTGAGCTTGGATCATCGACTCTCCGCATCTCATAGACATGCGGGTGGGCTGAGCCGACGCTGGAAGCTCCCCCCTTGGAGGGCTGACCCCGACCTCTCCCCCGACTAGCACTCGGCGGAGATTGAGGAGCAAGCGATCCCTGATTCACACTTGGTTCCCTAGGCGCTGGAATGGAAACCCGAACACCAAAGATTTTCTCCCTCTCGGCCAGAAGCACCTTGTGACCGGTGGCCACTGCGATTACATGTCGGAAAAGGACTCGGACAATTACGACATGTGTCTGGCGGCCACGGTTGAAACACTTCACCTCTCGAGAAGGGGCCTTTGGGCGCCTGCTGGGAAACCCAGAGATCGAGTGGGCCACCACCAATGGAAAAGTTAGCAGATGGAATTCTGCCGACCCCCACCTTTGTGGCCCGAAAAATTCCGTGGACTTACGCTTCTTGCTCTCGCGGGCCGCCTCACTCGCCGTCACAGACATATCATAAGCAAGGGCCCTACTCTGGTAATCCTTCAAGGTAGTACAGACGAGCCCCGACATATAGTCCCGAATCGACAATTTCATCCGTCTGGAAAAATGGAAAATTTTGTCGCTCTCCTCGACAACTTGGGTCTTCACATAACCCAACTCCTTGTTAAAGTCGGCAATAGCCTGAGATACGGGGATATCCCGTGGTTGAGCATCATAGAAAGCATGTACTCGAGCCTGTCTGACCGGCCACGGGCAATATTCAGTCTCCATCAGTTCTTGGAATTCGGTCCACGAAGCAACATGGTCCTTGGGCCCAACGGCCTCCCACCAATCCGTAGCGTCCCCAGTGAGGAAGTACTGGGCAATAGGGACCTTACGGTCCTCGGGACAGTTGGTGGCAGTGAAGACTTTAGATATCTCCTTGATCCACCCCTCCCAGCCGATCGGGTCTGAAGCTCCCGAAAACTGAGGAGGATGCATCTTGATGACATCCTGAAGCCAACGGTCCGCTCCACCCCGATTAGCATGGGCCGGATCCGGGTCCAGAACCGCCTGAGCTATCGCCGCCATTTGATTCACCATTTGCTGCATAACAGCCGCAATACCAAGGTCGGCGCGCTCGAGAAGAAGCATGATCGACGGTCGCGATCTGCCGGCTCCCGAAGACTGTGACGTGACCGCCCCACCGGCTGCCCCACGTCCCCGGCCGCGTCCACGACCACGACCGCGACCACGACCTCGACCTCTTCCAGCATCCATACTGGAGTTAAATAAGTAGCAAAAGCCATACGATGATAAGTACAAGAAAAGAACGATCGCAAATCGAGAACTAGAGGTACGATACAAGAGTATAAGGAACAGAGGAAAGAAAACTTACGGGCACTGGTAGTACCGGAATCATGGCAGCGTGATGATGATGTGCAAAACAAAATACAACAAGACCCAATAAACCGACAAGCCTAGGTATCCATAAACCCGGTCTCCGATACCATTTTCTGTAACACCCCCAGGATATCCGAGGTATATTACAGCGCCATGAATCCCTATATGGGACCCACCAGGCTGATCAAGCATCATACTCACCGACTCACAGAAGCAACAGAAAAATATCTCGTCATAAAGACGCCCAACAAAATAATCCACCCGGTTCAACCGGTCTAACATAACACCATAATCCGACACAAACATAATAAACAACAATACAATCCCGACGAGTAAAAGTTCTTAAGTACTCAAGTACTTCTACTAGTTTAAAGACCACAAAAATAAAAAGATAGAAAGCAATAAGACACCACTCGTGCACAATCATCACGCACGGCCATCATCCGCATACTGGTCCAGCACCCGCTCGTCTCGATGAACCTGACCTGAAATTCATAAAACGAATTTCCCCAAAACGGGTCCCCAGAGGGTTAGCAATTACGCTAGTACAAGTAACCAAATGAACGACTTACATCTTACACATATAGTAATGCATGCAATACAAGAAAACATAGTTCCAAATCACTCATTTCCGGAAATGCCATAATCAAATCACATTTGTAAAAATGCACCACAATTAACCGTGGATCCACCCCTCCGTGGACCCCTACCGAGACCCCGTCGGATCTAACCCATAGTGGTTAAAAGCAAGCTCGCGGATCCACCCCTCCGTGGACCCCTACCGAGACCCCGTCGGGTCTAACCCATAGTGAGCATACACACACACACAATTCTCATGCAATACTAATACATTAAGATTGTAAGTTCATAAGTACCGCCTCGGTTAATAGACGGTGATACGACGGAAAGGAAGAATCGAACACGACGGCGAGAACCGTGAAATGAACCTAACGATTCGAATAACACAATCACAACCAACTCTAGACGATTACGGAAATGGAATACACCCGAAAACCCGCCTACGATTCATGTATATTCGTACCAAAAATAACAACGAGGGCGGACCACAACCAAACCCTCTCGATTCCGTAAAAACCCACAAAATATCCATGAATCCGTAGGAAACTAAAGATACTAACAATATTAATCGTATTCATCATGAATCCACCAACAAAACGGAACGAATCGGAAGAAAATCCCAAAACCCCCAAATTATCCGAAAATAGGGTTCTAAGAGATATTACCTTTGGAGATTCAAGCACTAAGATCCGTAGAACACGCATTAGATTGATTATCCGGGCCTCACAACCGAAGGAGAATGATGAAAATCAACCCCCCCAATTGATGAATGCTTGAGAAGTTCTCCCCCTTAGTCCTCTCTCTCTATCTCTCGCGCAGGTGAAGAATGAAGGAAATGGCCGATCTCGTCTAATAAGAACGAGATTATACAGTTCACCGCTTGGTGTGCCGCGGCCTGAGCCAAAAATTACTCCCTGTGGTTCGGCGGTGTGCATGCACGGCCTGCGTGTGCCGCGGCACCCGGTACAGTCGGGTTTTGGTCGCAGATGTCACACGAGTGTGCCGCGACACTGACTTGGCACTGTGCCGCGGCACCGGATGGGTGTGCCGTGGCACACAGTACAGTTCGCTCGACCAACAACTGGAGAAATGTGTGTGCCACGGCGCACACACCTTGTGCCGCGGCTCACACCCCCTGTTGGTCCCAAAAAGATAAAAATGATCCGGAAAGAGAATAAAAGCGATAGGAATCAACATTGGGAAAACAATAACACGAGATGAACCCATGGCAACCCCAAAACGGCGGTTCCGCAGAACAATAACGAGAATCAGATCGATAGATGATAGGAAAAATACACTGAAAGATATACGAGGGTTACTACAGTCGAAGAAAATACACCGGAAATAAAAATACAAGGGAAAGAAAAATGCGGATATTACACATAAAAGATTTCTCAAAAATAGCAAAACCTCTCTGTTCTTTGCTTGAGAAAGATACACCATTCCTTTTCACAAATGAATGCCACGTGGCCTTTGCAACTTTGAAGGATAAGCTTACATCAGCTCCAATCATCATTTCTCCAGATTGGACTATTCCATTCATTCTGATGTGCGATGCAAGTGATCCATTATGCTAGCCGGACTATGAATGATGCACAGCTGAAATACACAACAACTGAAAAAGAGATGCTTGCAGTGGTTTATGCCTTTGATAAATTTCGATCCTACTTATTGGGATCGAAAGTCATTGTCTACACTGATCATTCAGCTTTGAAATATTTAATGACAAAGCAAGATGCTAAGTCAAGGCTAATCCGATGGGTCCTACTTATGCAAGAATTCAACATAGAAATCCGAGACAGAAAGGGAACAGAGAACCAAGTGGCGGATCATCTCTCTCGACTAGACCAAAACAATGCTCAATAGAAGGAAATAAATGAAGTATTTATAGATGAACAACTGTTCCAAATCTCTAATATGCAGAAAAAACATAATGCACCATGGTATGCAGACATCGTTAATTTCCTTGTAAGTGGAATAATTCACCCAAATTTTTCCCATCATCAAAAGAAAAGATTCTTCTCCGAGTTGAAATACTATTACTGGTAAGATCCTCTATTGTTCAGACGATGACCTGATCAAATCATCCGGAGATGCATACCGGAAGAAGAAATGGAGAAGGTATTAGAAAGATGTCATTCCTCTCACTATGGAGGACATTTTGGGGCTTCAAAAACAGCAGCAAAAATTCTTGAAGCAGGATTCTATTGGCCCACTCTGTTCAAAGATGCACATACACTTGTCTCTAAGTGTGACCGGTGCCAAAGACATGGAAACATGTCAAAAAGAAATGAAATGCCAATGAATTTCATCCTTGAAGTTGAAATTTTCGACGTTTGGGGAATTGATTTCATGGGACCCTTTCCATCATCGTTCTCTAATGAATACATCCTTGTAGCTGTGGACTACGTATCTAAATGGGTGGAGGTTGTTGCATTACCAACAAACAAAGCTAGAGTCGTGGTAAATTTTCTAAATAAAAATATATTCACTCGCTTCGGAACTCCGAGAGTTATTATCAGTGATGGCGGATCTCATTTCTGCAATCACCAGGTTAAGGCTCTATTGACCAAATTCGGAGTAAAACACCGTGTCGCTACCTCTTATCACCCACAAACCAGTGGACAAGTCGAGGTCTCCAATCGTGAACTGAAACGTATACTTGAGATGACAGTCGACTCACCTCGGAAAGATTGGTCGAAAAAGCTGGATGATGCGATCTGGGCTTACAGAATAGCTTATAAGACACCGATAGGCATGTCTCCATTTCGTTTGATTTTTGGAAAAGCCTGTCACCTGCCAGTGGAACTTGAACATTGAGCTTTTTAGGCTATAAAAAAATTAAACTTTGACGAACAATTGGCTGGAAAGAAAGGGTTGCTGCAGTTAAATGAGTTGGATGAAATCCGACTCGACTCATATGAAAATGCCAAAATCTACAAAGAAAAAACAAAAAGATGGCATGACAACAGAATTATAAGAAGAGATTTTAAAGCAGGAGACCAAGTTCTCCTTTTTAATGCACGACTGCGTCTGTTTTCGGGTAAGCTGCGATCACGATGGACAGGCCCATACACAATCAAAAAGGTGTTTTCTCATGGAGCTGTGGAAATTTATAATACAACCGACGGTAGTTTCAAAGTAAACGGCCAACGGTTAAAGCCATATCTGGGAGGAGAATTCTCGACAGCAAAGTCAATCATAATGCTGGAAATACCTAATTGATCAGACGAGAAGTCAAGCTAAGGACGTTAAACAAAGCGCTTATTGGGAGGCAACCCAATCTCTATTATTTCGCAAAATAAGTTTGGGGGGAACACAGAAAGAGTAAACAACAAAAGCAAAGGATCATCTCGTTCATAAAATTCAGGGAGTCTTTCTTTCATTATTCTCACACACATAATAAATTTATTTTTTTTAAAAAAACTTAAAAAAACCAAAAAAAAAAGACAGAAATTGTGTTGGTGAAAAGAGATACACGTTAGCAAATAACGGTGTGAAAGCTATCACCAAGGGATGTAGTTTATGAGCAGATTTGAATTAATTAGCGGCTGAATTTCAATACACTCAATTTCGTGAAAAATCACAATATTTGATGACGCCAATGAAATTCTTCTTCATATTGAGTCGAAAAATAAACGAGTGATCGAGAGCAACCATTAAAGGGAGTCGTGTGTATCACGAGTGGGAAAGAAATAATCAACCTTTTAGGGGGGAAACCTTGTATTTTGGAATTACAATACTAAAACCGTATTTTAACTTCAAAATCATTAGTAGATTTATTTTGAATCTTGATTCATTTATATCTACTGTATAAAGCTGGTTGTTGTGTATTAATGGCATTTTGATCTCCTTTTCTCTTTTTATATAATTATTTTTCTTAATTTGTGTGTATTATTTTTTTTATTTCGTGTCTTATTTTAATTTTTATCTTAAGCGTGAATAATAAAGAGTCTTGCTCGGGACTAGCAAGAATTCAAGTTTGGGGGTGTGATAAGTGTCAGTTTTATACACTTATCCATGGTTTGTATCGATAAATTTCACCCATAATTGAGCTAGTCTACTCTTTTAATTAATTAGTTTTTAATAATTTTATTTTTATCGGATGATGATGTAAATCTAGTCTTAATCGGATTGAATTACTGATTACTCAAGAAATAACATGTTTATAAAATATTCTCTTTATTGAGTTTTTATGTAATCATGTTGTAGGGCTTTCCGAGACGAGTTCGGCAGTCTTTCCGGATTCAAAAATCAGAGTTATATATCAAAAGTTATCATCCGAAGAAGATTTAGGGCAAAAATGCAAAGTCTAAGAAATTTTTGGGCTGAGAATGAAGTCTGAAACTCCATACGGGCGTAACATCATAACATACAGGCGTAACTCACAAAACAAAAAGCCGTAGCCTACTTACGGTCGTAACTCATGACTATTACGGTCGTAAGTCATCCATGTTACGGCCGTAACTCCTGACTGTTACGGCCGTACCTCGTGGCAGATTTTGATCATTGTATAATTTTTTATACTTTTGGTCTATTATTGAGGGGATGGCTGGCATTGATCCGATCTATTGTAATAATGCTGGAGTTTTGGAGCTATTAGATGACTTTAGGTGTATAAATAGACCCCTTAGATCCATCATCATTCATCATTCATCTTATATTTTTCCACTTTTTGTAATATTTTCTTTTTGTGTGAAGAATACACGTGTGTTCTTGAGTGATTTGTGTAATAGTGGTATAGCATATGTTGTTAAGGGAGTTTATTGCTTCTTTCTCCTTTATCTACTGAGGGAGTTAGTATCAATTCTTTCTCTTTTTCAACTAATAATGACCACTCAAGCTTGTATTATGTTTATTAAACCGTTCATGGGTTAAGTTACCTTAGTTGGGATTATAAACAAGGTTAGTCATGTTATTTAAGTTTGTATAAAAATCTATTATGAATTACTTATTATTGTGTGTGATTTTCATTGTTTTAACAATCTTTATTTATTTGGCCAATAAATGACGATATTTATGGTCTTCATATGTTTCGAAAGAAAATATGTTTGATTAGATCAAATGATCTTCACTCTAAGTTGTTCTAGGGGATAGAAATATAGCTCTAGACCTTGGATGGTTCTTTGAGTTATTTTCATAAAACCTAATGCTATGTATTGAAGCCAATCAACATAGAAATATAGTGGATTGATTCAATATATAAGGGGCGTTTTATAGTTCGAAAGAGAAACCGTCTTTTTAAGGAAAATCGAATCTACACAACATAATAAGTAAATTCATCTTATGATCTCCTATACATCTTCTATAACTAATGATGAACTAAGTTTGTAATCCCAACTATTTCATTTATCTTTTATTAATCTATTATTAGTGCAATCTTTTATTTCCTTGAATATTAGAACTATTATTTCATTTTCTTTGCAATTATTAAACCAAACTCTTAAATTGTGTGTTTCAATCATATATATCTCTATAACAAATAGACTAATAGTGTATAATTCAACATATAACCTAACTTTCTCGTGGGATCGATAAACCGGACTCAAAAAGTCCACTTATTACTTGATACGATATCGTGCACTTGCGATAGTTACACTAAAGACCGTGTCAGAAACCTATTGGCGAGCTATGGTGGAATACCCGGGGAGCGAGGCACGGTATTACGTTGTAAAATCGGCCAAAGGATCGAATCTTCGTAATCCAATACTCAGATACCTACACAAAGTGATTGCAAACACTATTTATGGCCGAAAGGAGACCGGGCCTATTTCACTGCGAGAATTATACACCCTAACCCACATGCTCGATAATACAAACCCAGCCACCGGAGCAATGATAGCCGAACATTTTAAGGATGTTGCGACGAAGCCGAAAGGGGAGATATAGATAGGGGGTCTGATTACCCCTATCGCACATCACTATGAGATTTCCTTGGCTCAGAGGACTCCCCTACCAGGAATCAAGCTGCTCTCTATCTCTGTGATGAAAGTTATGAACATCATGGATTACGAATCGCGCACAGTATTCCTCCAGACCGACAATGACCATTTCCTTCTCCCGAATACGCCTCTGACGACCATAAATAGTATTCGGGACATAGGAAATTTGCAGATGGCTACGGAAGCGCACCGACGTGCGCGGATGGCAGCTGGATTGGCTCCCCCGGGTCACAGCCCTCTTGACCGAAATGTTCGACCTCGGCGCACGATGGATGAAGACAGAGCCGAGAGGATGGAAGAGGAAGAAGCATATGAAAGAGGCCCGGATGAAGAAGAAGAAGAAGAAGATGATGATGATGACGACGAAGAAGAAGAAAGCCCCAGAGATCGGCCCGAGACGCCAAGGCAGGCCGAAACTAGACATGCCCCATCGCGTCCAACACTAAGGGAGGAGTTCGTAGCCTTCCGAGAGGAGTTTGTAGCCTTCCGAGAGGAGTTCGTAGCCTTCTGAGAGGAGACTAGACAAAGGCGAGAGGAGGCTAGACAGGAGCAGAACGAGATGTTGTCTCTTTTGAGACAAATGCACTACTTTTACACGATTTGGAGCACTTTTCTTGGTCCTTTGGCTTTATAAAAAGGTGTTGGAGACCTTAGCAGATATATTCTGATCTTGTATAAGATATTGTGTGGAAAAATACATGATTTAGGGAGAGAAACACCAAAATAGGGCGGAAAGAGAGATTTTTCATCATCTTCTTTGTATGCTCATCTTGAAGAAAAATACATTTGTGAGTGAATATAATTCCTTGTATCATTTTGTTGTGAATTCTTGAAGGAAGATCATCAAACCTTCATCGAGAATTCGATTTCGGCTTTTACAAGGGAAGTTTCTACCATGTTTTGTTTTACAATTTCCATTATTATTGTTGAAATAATCACGTGTAGCTAATCATTTCATATGGGTTTTTAGATTGAGCCACACACATGTTATCGATTGTTAGTTCCTATTGATTTTCCGGGTAGAGTTTGGGATTGTTCCTCCTTGTTTGTTCCTCGTATAAGAACTTTTGATTTAGATCATCAAACCTATTTCATAGTTGTTATTATTGTAAAATCGAGGGTTTTTGTCGTTGTTTGCCATCAAACGACCCGATAGAAGCGATTGTGAATGTTCTAAACCTTTTTCCGCAATCTTTTAGCGATTTACCTCATCAAAAGTACTCGGTTAATTGATTGTTAGTTAGGAACTCTTCCCCATCAGAGGAGTGTCTCTTATTTTCGATAAGAACAATCGTGATTGTTAGGATTACCGCCATCAAATGGATTTCTTTTAATCGTGAACAATCGATAATTCCAAACCTTATTTCTTTGACTATCGAAACTAATAATCGATTACGTGTGTGCCGGTGATTCTAAACTCCCATATTATTCTCATAATTGTAATCTCTTAATTATCCAACCTTTGATTCGGTGTTGTTAACGTTTCGTTTATTTTAATTTTCTGCATTTTGTGATTGTAATCTGTTGCTACCCAAAATATTATCCGGAGATAGATATTGCTGGAATGGATGGGCAGCAAACAAAGTGCGAGAGCACGTCCGTGGGGGTGTAAATAACACAAGATTTGCCGGGTTTGTTAGGCCCGGGCTTGAATGCTCTCGCGAGATGTTATTAATACGAATACGTTGGAGTACAAATATTAATGTAAGAGTGCGATTACAATGAGTGTAAAAGACCCTAATTATCTAGCTCTTGAGTGTTGCTCTATGAGTTCTTGAACTGCAGGGAGTTCTTGTCTCTGCCGCCCGTCTTTCGATTAAGAGGTGCTGAGAGATAAAAGCCGAGAGAAAGCAGCCAGAAAAGTCAGCCCTCCTTCCAAGTGTAGGAAGCCTTCTATTTATAGGAGGAGCTGGGACTTAATCCTGATGGGCGATCGCCCTTCCTGTAATATAATAAAGGGGGCGATCGTCTTTTAGCACATGGGCTGATTGCCTTAAAGTCCGCGGCTGCTGCTGGCAGCCAGCTGTGCGAACCAATGAGAGGTCTGCACACGTCCTGAGCCGCTGTCCCGGGAGGTCCCACCTTGTACCTTTCGGCGGGTCTTGTCGGTAGGTGAAAAGATGGTGACAGGCTGTGGTCAACGATCTATGTTCTGCGGCGCCTTTTCCGGATCTGCATGTGGGTCTCTATTCGAGCTTCGGCCTTCGCCGACTAGACGGATGATGGATTTGCGTGGCATGAGGCGATCGTCCTTGGCCGGGCACCAGAATCGATTGCCAAGTGCCAAGAGACGATCGCCTTAGATGTCGATCGCTCGGCACTTGGGTTTTATCTGGGATCTCCGTTCTATAGGCAAGTCTGCCTTGGTCTATTCGACTCTGGCTCGGTCGCCCGGCACATGTGCCGATCGCCTGTCGAGGTGTATAAATCTCGACATAACATAATCCTATCAAATCTTTGGTGTATTTTACTTTACTTTTGTCAATTCGACTATTTGCCAAACATTATTGAATTTCAAACCGTTTCCAATTCCTTGTGAGATCAACCTCGGAGTTACTTGTCGCTACCTACAAAAGCGATTCGTACACCTGCGAGTATTTAATTTGTTCATCACTTCCCAAACTTACAGGGTCTACAGGACCGTAAAGATCCATATGTAGCATTTCCAGAACTCTGTGAGTGGACAGGTATGATTTGCTTTTCAGGGTGGTTTTGACTTGTTTGACTTTCTGATAGGGTCCGCAGACGCTGTCTTTTTGGAATGACACATCGGGCAAACCTCTAACCATTCCCTGTCTAGCGAGCTTGTTGATCGTCTTGAAGTTGATATGCGACATCCTCTTGTGCCATAGCCAGCTTTGATGTGCAGTGCCTTTAGCAATAAAACACGGAATTGTGGAGCTCGTAGGCTTCTAGTCAGCAATATACATATTACCTGACCTGCTTCCTGTGAGCACAACTTCTTTGGTCAGAATTTTCTTGACTCTACAGTGATCTATATAGAATTTCACCGAGAACTGTTTGTCACAGAACTGGCTAATACTAAGTAGATTATACTGTAAGCCTTCAACATAAGCTACATCGGTGACTTTGAATTTTCCTACAAGTAGGGTTCTCTTCCCTCTTGTTCTTCCTTTTGATTTATCACTGAGACGCACTTTTGGACCGCGACATTTTACATAATCTGACAGCTTGCTTCTATCTCTTATTATGTGCCAAAAACATACACTGTCGAAGTACTAGATGTCCTTCTCTTTGATGTCCTGTAAGCAAAGAATTCTTTGCCTGACAACAATGTTAGGTCCATGAATGTTAGTGCCTTTAGGTACCCAAATTTGCCTGACAACAATTGGCTTGATGTAGATTACTTTTGGTCCGTTCTTGCGATGTCTACGTGAGGCAGGCACGTAGTCGCTGTAACTTTGGTAATTATCATGCATGTAAAAACGAGGGTTATTATTATTAATTCAGTGCGAATGCCATCTTGGAGGTGGAGCCTAGCAGCTTGCCTCCTGGGTCTCCAGTTGGATTCCACAAAGTTGTTGCTGGTATTTCGCGACGACCTGCTTTATCGATGGATAACGAGGCTCCTGTATCCAATATCTAGGCACACTGTACTATTGGAAGTACTGCTGTCCAGGCCTTTGATATTTGGATACATCCTTCTTTCTGAATAGTTGTTGGCACTTCTAATATGCTCGGGGAGCATACTATTGGTTACGCCTTACAGGTCTTTGAGGCATAGGATTCCACTGTCAATGATATGACTTTGGTGGTAGAATGGCAGCCTTTGCTGTACGCGGGTCAGCTGTTACCTTTACGGGACTTGGGATCTCTTCAGGTACAGGAATAGGTTCCACACCCCTGACAAACACTGTACTAGTTTTCCCTTTATTGGAGAATGAGTTGTATCCTAAGACACTTTTATCATGAGCATGTTGCTCGGTGCTTAGAATTTCTTCCATCCTTTTTGATGATTTCTCGAAAGATTTCAAGATGGTCTCTAGTTCTCCTTCTCGTTTCTCGAGAGTTTTTACTTTGGCTTCGAGTAGAGCGAAATCATTTGTCTTGCTCTCATTATGAGACTTGGTCTAATTTAGATCGTGGGCAAGTTGATGATTGCTCTCCATGAGTTTTTTCAATGTGATCTTGCTATTTTCGCAATCGATGAACATATTTTTGTAATTATTTCTCAGCAAGTCATTTTCATCTTTCAGCTCTAAGTTAGAAATCCCGAACTGTATGTTTTCTCGTTTCAATGTCTCATGGGCCTTTTGAATCTTTTTAATTTCATTCATCTTATTTTTGAAAGTATGGGATGCATTTATGGGAATATTGGATCTTGAGCTTACCTCATCATCGCTATCTTCATCGTCATCTATATCTTTGGCCATAAAGCACATGTATGCTTTATGTTCGAGCTCATCATCGGACGAGTCACTGTCAGGGACTGCCTGAATATGTTTCTCGGTCTTGGTTGGTGCGGCGAGGCTTCTGATTCGCCGATCAGGGCTTTGAGCTTGTTCTTCCAAGTACGCCTCCTTTCATCGTTTTCCTGTTGCTCGGCTTCCGGCAACTTTTGAACTTTAGGATGCGGACACTTATTTGCATAGTGCCTAGGTTTCCTATAGTTGTAGCATATATTAGAGTCACCAGATGGAGAAGATTCAGAATTTACCTTGTGAAAAGGCTTGGGCCTTTATGCAGTCTTTCCAAACTGTTTGATGAACTTTTTGAATTTGTGCATGAGAAGGGCCATTTCATCTTGTGACAGGATATCATCATCACTGTCAGCATTCTTATGTGCAGATTTGGATGAGATGGGCATGTTGTGTCTCCTGATAGATACAGCGGCTAGTGCTGTAATCTTAGCAGGTGACTCTTCGGCCTTCTCTCTCCTGTCAATATCATACTCAAAAGCTTTGAGGTCAGAGAAGAGGCAAAAGTGAAAATGTCATTGAGATTACATGACACAAGCATAGCTGTGGTTTTTATGTCCCATCGGGCAGGGATGATCTAAAAATTTTCAAGTTTTTCTCCTTTTGGGTATACACTTTACCCAATACTTCAAGTTCACCGACAATGCCAGTGAATCTGCGGTGAATCTCCTCAAGAGTTTCAGAGATTTCATTTCAAATGATTATAATTGCTGAGTGAGTTTTGAAATTTTGTTTTCTTTTGAGAGCTCAGTTCCCTCACAAATCATCTTGAGTTTATCCCAGATTTCCTTGGCTGTCTTACAGCTTTTTACCTTCGAGAATGTGCCTTTGTCAAGAGTGACAAACATCGCATTCTTAGCTACGTTGTTGAGATTCGCATGCTTGCGATCGTCGGTCGTACATTGCTCGGGCTCCTTCTCGAGCATCTCTGCATGAGGTTGTCCCTCTATCCATGCGGCAGGATTAACCTTCATTATCTTTATGGGGCCATCTTGGATGGCAAATATCATCTCTTCGTGCATGGCGGCAAGATGTGCTTCGATCCTAATTCTCCAATTATCAAATTTGTTAATAGAAAACATAGAAACTTTGTTTATCATTGAGGTATCCATGTAGAAGAATAGGAAACATAAAGACTGTTTTAAAAACAAATGTGTGATTTAGAATCTGATTCGGTTAAAAACACGACTGATTCTTTTAGAATCAACCTCTCTGATACCACTTGTTGGCCACTAAAGATACAGAATACATCTTGGAAAAGTGTTAGTACAACAAGTTGTATGATTTTCGAATGTGAGTGCGTAGCGGAAGTTCGTTTAAGTGAGTTGCTGTAAATACAGCAAATAGGCTTTCTCCTGTTAGCTAGGTGCGTACAGGGTTTTGCAATGTATACTTATATAATCACAGTTATGAAAACAATAAATGCAGAAGGTAAATAACACACAATATAAAGTGGTTCGAGGTAAACCCCTCTACGTCCACTGGTCCTCCACACATGAGTAAAATGTTTATTAAAATCACTACGTACACAACTACATGACTTGAATCAAACCTATCCTTGTATCGTTCACACAGATTGATACAAAGACTGTAGCTTTCAATCGTTCACACAAATTGGTTTTAGGCTTCTTTGACTTGCTTCTTCTCACACACATTGAAGCTTCGTCCTATTCTTCCCACATAGGTCAGAATATCTTTTCCTTAGTACACACAGGGCTAAGTTTTACTCAAGGTAAAAATAGTGAAATCACTGGTTTGAACAGCAGCTTGGACACTTGATGATCTTAGGCTGATGATATGTTGTTCACGTTGACTGAGTATATTTCTTCTCTCGGATATTATTATATGCTCGAAGAAATTTATTTGCTCTTGTAATCTTGATTGACAGAATAATCTCTTGATATGGATATTCAGTTCAGTCGTTGGTAATTATAAGCAATGTCCTCTTGCATGGGCTATTTATAACTTTGGAATAGATCCGTTATAAATATCTCCGTTGGCTGGTTGGTGAGCAAAGATCCATTATGAATGGTTGATTGACTTTCAAGATACTAGATCCGAATTTTACTCATTGTCTGAAGATTTGTCGGTTGGTATTTAAATACTTTATCCAATCAGTATTTAAATACTTCTTTCAAACGGCGTTTTGACTTATGTGAATAAAGTAAATTCCGTCGCAACGGTCTTCAGTCCTATTGGATAAGTGTTTGTTTTCCTAACACTTTCAGCCTGTTTGTTGTATCCAACATGTTACGTCTTTAATGCTGTAGCCGTAGACTCCAATGCTGTAGGCTATCTCCAATGTTGTATGGAAGAGTGCTGTATGGAGATTCCAGACAGTTTCCATACTTAGCGGTATTTCGAATCCTTCCGGTTTCTTGAGACAACTTGTTGTATGTTAGCTAGACAACTTGTTGTATGATGGCTAGACAACTTGCTGTATGATGACAATTATCAAAACAAGGCACATGATTGTTCATCCCAACAAATATGCATTCATTCTTCCTAAATTTTACTTTCTATAACTCGTTTGATCTATGTTTTCTTTAAGGTTTCGATTTCAAAATTTCTACTTTTATAAAAAAATGCCGGCACTCCCTAACTCAGTATTACATCGAAATAAGAAGATGGCAATAGTTAACACTTTCCTCACCACTGCACGACGATGTCTTTGGATCAGACATTACCTGTTGATAAGTCCATGAACACATAGTCTATTCTAAAAATATACGCATTCATTCTTCCTAAATTTTAATTTCTATAACTTGCTTGATCTATGTTTTCTTAAAGATTTTGATTTCAAAATTTCTACTTTTATAAATAAAAAAAATGACGGCACTCCCTAACTCAGTATTACATAGGGAAATTATTAAGAACATATTTCTTATGATGGCTTAAAAATCTGTCTTTTTCATCGTTAAACGTCTCATGGTTTTGTGGTGGTTTGGGCGAGTTAAAATTAATTTATGAAGTTGTGGTCTCGTGGTCATGGGTGATGAAATTTTGATTTCAGGTTTGATTCATTATCTAATATTCAGTAATATGTTTTTTCTTCTCATATTTAGAAGTTGAAGTTTATCTTTTCTTCTTCCTTTTTTATCTTTTTTTTTTCTATCCATATGTGTCTGTATTAAAGTTCGTCTGGTGGCCTATAATTCTTGATTTTTTTGGTTTATTCTTTTAGTCTGACAGAGTGAGAATATCAATTTGGTTAGCTGCTTTATAAGAATTTGGTTATGAGAATTGCTTCTCCCCCGCCGTCATTATCCCCTCCTTTTTTTCCAATTTTGTCGCCTCCCATTTACTTTTGTTTTATTTTGTTTTTCTTTTTTTACATTATTTATTTATTTGTATCCTTTCACTTTAGTTTAGTTTTGTTTTGTTCTTTTTTTAGTTGTGTTTTGTTTTGTTTTTCTTTATTTATTTAATTTTTATTTTACTTTATTATTATCAAAATTAATAATTTTTATTATTTATTTATTTTTATTTATATTATTTATGATTAAAAGTAACTATGACACAATATAATAAATAATAAATAAAGAAAATACGATCAACATTGATAAATAAACTATTCAATTACATTATCTGGTCATCAAATCGAACCAAGATTGTATCCTTTCTCCATATGGATTAGCCCATCCTTTACAATCTTTACTCACATTATTCCACCATAAAATTGGAATTGGTGGTACAGGATAATCGGAGTTCAAAAAAACTTGTACAAAATAATTATCATTAACTAATGCAATTGCTATATGTTGACGTTGTTGAAATGGAATTGGAGCTGACCTAAATGGCAAGTGTGTAAAACAACTTCTACTAAGAAGAGTAAATGCATGCAGCACAATATTATATCGTGTTGCAATGACAACCTCATACATAATGTCCATCCAACTCCACTGTGGTGCCGTAGATTCTAAGAAATTTAGTGCTCGCATCATATTATCGGTAGCACCTCGTTCAAGATAAAAACGATCGTAGAACTCCATATTTTGTTCAATTTCAAAGTAAAGATCTGCCCGAACCTGCTTCCAACTATCTTCTGAATTATACCCAACTTGTGCGGCTATCGCCCTATATCCACAGTTACCATCCCCAAGAACATTAACTGTATGACTGACGTGACTCCGATATGCACTTGGCATTTGTGTAATATATGGATCATTGATTCCTTTTCCTGAATTTCGTATACGAGTGTTCGTAGACTCAAAGCAAGAGCGCATCCCCGGCTGACTTTGCTCTTTTTTACTAGGCCGACCTTTGTTTTTTGTGTTGTAGGGTGGTTCTTGATATTTACAGTTAGATGGATCTACCATGTCAATCATTTTATATAACATATGATATCTCATGGCTGGATCCATTTTATCCAACTGCGTTTTTAATGTTGTCATTATATCGGGAGATCTCGCATCATTTGGCAAAGCAGAGGTCATGTATAACCTTTTCCAGTGGTAGTGGATCTCGCCTATTGGAATTGACAAGAATTGTGACTGAAAAAACGATAAGCGATGCTTACATGGCAAACCATATACAAATTTGAAACTACAATTACAATTGTCCAGATATTGTCCGTCGACCTTCTTCAACTCATTAGAGATCAGGTGGAGTGCCTCCAAGGATATGCAGCCTAGTAAATTTTCGTAGATTTCATCATTAAAATTATGACATCTCATAATACGCGACCTTTCAAATGATGCTTTGATATCTCCAAACTCCAGAATCAACATCTTGTCGATTTTTTCAACAGATGTGTCGATCGAAGACATCGTATCACCCAAATATTTTTTCAATCTTGAATGGGATGACTCTACCCTGAAAATTTATAATATTGTGTTAGAATATGAAATCAAGATGGATAAATACTAAGTATTTTATGAACATAATATAATACCTTTGACTTGAACGACATCCGATGTGCATATAATTATTCGTCCAAGCGTAGATAAATCGATCACTGTAAGGCAATAACCATGTTGACCCTATTATGCTTGCCTATTGGTCCGCACATTAGCCCACAGTTTTAGTGGTGCACCTTGTATTGATCTAGCGGGCAGTAGGCACTTTAGATTTTAGGTTCCGGATTATGGCCCTTTTTTGGTCATAATTCGGAGTTGAGTTATTTTAGTCTACGGGTCCGCACATTAGCCCACGGTTTGTGGTGCACTTTGTATTTATTTAGCGGGCCGTAAATTTCTTCGATGTTTGGACCCGAATTATGGCCCATTTTTGGTCATAATTCGGGGCTGATACTTTGTATTTCTTGATCTCTTCTTATCTACAGGTTGGTGGGTCCCGCCTCAACCCCCGTCCACACTGGACGCTTTTTTCCTTAAAAAAAAAAACATGTTGACCCTATTACGAGTGTTGCTACCCAAAATATTATCCGGAGATAGATATTGCTGGAATGGATGGATAGCAAACAAATACGAGAACACTTCCGTGAGAAAAGTAAATAACACAAGACTTGTCGGGGTTGTTAGTCCCGGGCTTGAATGCTCTCGCGAGATATTATTAATAAAAATATTTAGGGATACAAGTATTAATGTAAGAGTATAATTACAATGACTGTAAAGACCCTTGTTATCTTAGCTAGTGAGCGTGTAGATTGCCGGAAGAACCAGATATGATGCTCTGTGAATTCTTGTAACAACGCTGATGAGCTGTGACGACTGTGAGAAATCGACAGTGTCTCACGGTGTGTAGCTGCTGAATGTTTGAGCTCCTGGGCTTGTGAGTCTCTTTGAATCTGCACTGTGGAGACTTCTTGCCTCTGCCGATCGTCTTCTGGTTGAGAGGTGCTGAGAGAGAAATCCTGAGGTAGATTCGGGAGAGGAAGCTGGGAGCTTGAACGTATGTATGGTTGTATGTATTTTCTCTGAACTTAATGGAGAATGCGTGAACGAATTCGGAACCTTTTTCCAGTTGCTGGATGTTCCCTATTTATAGGATTGGGAGAGGTTGGGCGATCGTCTTTGCTGTATTATAATAAGCGGGCGATCGTCTTTAGCACATGGGTTGGTTCCCTTAAAGTCCGTAGGAGTTGCTGGCAGCCAGCTGTGCGGTCCAATGAGAAGCCTGCACGCGTCTGAGTCGCTGTCACGGGCGGTCCCACCTTGTACCTTTCGACGGGTTTGTCGGTAGGTGAAGCCGTCCTTGTCAGAGACAGCTGTTGATGGTCAATGATCCATGTTTCGCGGCGCCCTTTGTGGATCTGCACATGGGCGCTGGCTTTGAGATCCAGTCTTTGTAGACTTTGACGGACGATGACCTTGATCGTGGCATAGGTCGGTCGTCCTTGGTCGGGCACAGGGTCGATCGCTAAGTGCTGAAAGGTGATCGCCTTGGGAGTCGATCGCTAGATACCCGAAGGTGGTCTGGTATCTTCGTTTAGGCGAGTTCGCCATAGCTTGATTGGTTGTGGACTCGGTCGCTCGGCCTTGTAGTCGATCGCCTGTCGAGGTGAATAAATCTTGACACAACAACGAGGTTGTTCCCATGTCAACATCGTATATTAAAACCCGAAATAATGATGCTATAGTATAGCTACGCGGGTCGGATAATCAAATCGTTCGGTAATATCCTTTATCCATATCTTATCCGTACCCGATCTTAAATTTTCGGGTTCGGCCGATGTCCGACCCTATTACGAGGTTATTCCACCGGTAGAATCGAATACGGATAAAATTGACATCCCTAAGCAGGGGTTGAATTGAGACACACATGAATGAAAGTTTGTATTTGTATATTTGTAATTTAAATAATAATATTTTTAATTTCAATTTATATACTTTGAAAAATATGTAAATGTTTTTTATAATAAGTTTTACGTGTTATGTTTATTAGTACTTTTTAAAGTAAGATTTAATACATTAAAAAGATAAATATTAAATGATAATATAGAAATATTAATATTCTCGCACTCATAGCACCTAGCAAGATGCTCATCTTATTATTTATAAACATATTTATTATATTTATATTACATTTATTATACTTATATTACATTCAGATCATTATTTATATTAAATTAAATATGATAAGTGAAATTGGGGTAAAATTTATCGAATTAGCCACTACATTCTCCTTATTTTGACATCTTCTATTTCCACATAACACACGCTCCCTTCACCTGTATTCTTCAACCTCACTCACTCCAAAATCTTCTATTTGCATATTTTTTTTAAATAAAAATAAATAAATTTTGATTTTTTTAACTTTTTCAGATTTTTTAGATTTTTTATTTTCTTTTAATATTTTTTATTATTTTTACGAAAATAAACACTAGTTTTTTATTATTATTATTTATATTATTATTTTAATTTTGTATTATTTTTCAGATTTTTTATGAACATAAAAAGAAAATAATAAAAAATTTGATTATTTTAAGTTTTATTATTTTAAGTTTGTATTATTTTTTCAGATTTTTTGCTAATTAATAGGTCGTGAAAGGAGAGAGGGGTAGCTAGTGTCATTTTTGTGTCTGTATGGGGATAAGAGGAAGGAGGTGACTTAGCGATTCAGACTCCCCATTTTTCATTAAGTCGTAAGTAAACATTCACCCATATTTTCGCGAATAAGTTCATCACCATTAAGTCCCATTAAGATCGTGTGTTTGGATACTTATCGAAATTTATGCCTTCCGTGAGCTTATTCGACAATCGACTAAAAAAGTTCGCCAGAACGACTAACTTCTCAAATCAACTAGCTTATACGCTAGCTGATTGATAAGCTGATTTTTCAAGCTTATGAAAAAAAAGAAGCTTGCTTCTTATCTTTATATATTCCATATATGTCCGTGGCCTAAATAAAAACATAGAGTTTTTTTTACATAAACACCCCTGAGTAATTGACATATTACAAATAAACCCACCATCCGTTAACTTTTCAGGAAAAATTGAGGTTTCAGACAGGTGGTAGACTCGAAAATTTATGGTTATCTGATCATCTCTCTATTACACTTGCTAATGAATTATTTTATTATAAATATAATACAATAATTTTATGTTCGATTTATCTTTTATATTTTACGGAATCTTTTTGATACATATTGTTGTTGTGAACTTGTTTGTAACTAAAATTATACACACAAGTCCTATTTAGCGGCAATTTTAAACCATCAAAAATAAATTATTAATGACTTTTCAAAGTGACAGTGAAATGTAAATAATACATATGTGTAATTTAGAGATAATATATATTAAAATAATAATAGATAAAAATATTATTTATTTTATTTTATAACATTGTTAAAATATAATGAGAAAGTTTAAAAAATAAAAAAAAAATAAAAATAATTATTATTTTATGTAATCTGCTAAATATCTATATTAAAATCAACTAACTTATCAGCTATCTAATTATCTGTATAATTATATTTTATGTAGACGCAGGCTGACCAAAGTAAACAACCACCTACTCTTTCTTCCATTTATCTCCCTTCTCTGTTCAAAGAATGGAATAGCCATGCGAGAAACTTTCCACTCCTCCTCCGTCACCGCCACCGCCGCCGCCGCCTCCTCCTCTCCTAGCCCCTTCCACCACCCTAGTCTCCCCTCTATTTCCCGCCCCAAACACCTCCATTTTCCTCCCGCCAGATCCCCAACCATTTCCCTGAAATCCCTGGACAATGGAATCCCTCCGGCGATTACCCCTCCGCCGGAGAAATCTCAAATCCAGGAATTGCTCCTCTACTTGGACTCTCTCGGCGTGGACTCCTTCTACTGCCTCCATTGTCGCCCGCCGTTAGTTTCCACTCCCCTTTCCCAAATCAAATCCACGGTGGATTTCCTTTTTTCTCTGGGCGTCACCACACAAGATCTCCGCCGCATTTTCCCTATGTGCCCGGAGCTATTGACCTCCTCGACTGCATCGACTATAATTCCGGCCACCACTTTTCTCCTTCGAGAGGCGGGCGTCAAGGCCGCCAATCTCCGCCACGTCATCCACCGCCGCCCGCGCCTCCTCACCTGCAGCGTCGACCGACAGCTTCGCCCCACGCTCTATTTCCTTCAAGGCACCGTCGGCATAGACCACGTCGGCAAGTGGGCGCCGCTTCTATCATGCTCGGTGGAGGATAAGTTCATTCCCCGAATCGAATACTTGCAGAAACTAGGGTTTCCGTACAGAGACACCATTATTATGTTTCGAAGGTTCCCTTCATTGTTCTGCTACAGCATCAAGGATAATTTGGAGCCTAAATTCGATTATTTTATGATGGAAATTGGTAGGGAATTGAAGGAATTAGTAGCTTTTCCACATTATTTCTCTTTCAGCTTAGAAAATAGGATTCAGCCGAGGCACAGAATGTGTGTGGATAAGGGTATTTGCTTGGCATTGCCGACGATGTTGAAGCTGTCCGAGGCTCGTTTCCGGGATAGGTTGGGAATCTGTTGTAGTTCGTCGGTGCCAGTGAGAACTTCTCCCTTGTGGTGCAGAAATGTAAAAACTGGTGATGGCGATATAAGGTAAGATAGATGCAATGGTAAATTAGCCTTATTTGTATATACTGCTACTATGTATATATAAATCTGCTTGTGAATGATTATGAATATAGTTCAATCTTCAGTCAGATTTTCAGGAAAAGGTGATGTTACCAGGTGTTTGTGAATACGTCTGTCACCTGCTAATAGTATTTTGTGCGTTTCCTGTTCCTTAGAATTTACAATGGATTCGATTCTTGAATATAATATGCAGAATGTATAAATTTACGAGACTGGTAACACCGAAAAAAATTAAGGCAATTCAACCTAAAGAACTGATCTGTATAGTATTCTGTTTGCTGCTTTTAGGATTTGTTAACCGTATTCTTGATTTTTGGCATGGGATTGCCTGGGGACTGTGAGTACCTTCCTGCATTGCCCCTGTTTTAGCTAAGAAGAAATATGCAGGGGTTTGGGAGGCAGCAGCCCACGAAATTATTTTCATATATTTAGTTATTTACCAAATATTAGTCTAGAAATATTAAAGGAATCAAATATTTATTTGAAAGAAACAAATGCAAAAAAACATCTAGATAAAAATTTAGCTTTACATTTACAAAAAATACATTTTATCTCCTCAGGGTTTAATATCTCACTTTTGTAAACCGATAGTTCCTTTACGTTTGACACCTATTAATTTTTGCACAAATATGTTATGCGAGATGGGCTGAAGCACCGCCGAGCCGACCTTTTGCTTTTTGCTCGGCCCATGATCTTTCCCTCAACTATTTTCAGGAATAGGTGGGGAGTGTATATCTGATACCAGAGCATCTTTTATGGTGTTCATTGGGCTTTCTGCACCATTACTGAGTATTATTGGTTCACCGTTCACCTTTCTTGACATTTCGTGCAAGAGGAGTTTATCATACAACAACATCTAAGACTTAGTCCCAAAATAATTTGGGGTCGGTTAACATGAATCAAACTTTGAAACCGTCAATGATCGTTACATAAATAACATAAAAGGAGAAAAAGAGAGAAAAAAAGTAGAGAAAAAAGCAAATAAAAAAGAGAATGAATGTTAAAAAAAAATGAAAAATCCTGAAAAATAAATTAACAGATAACATGGAATAAAAGAAAATAGGAATAAAAATACAGAAAAAAAAAATCAGATTCCATCCACCGTCCGCATTCTTTCCCGCCACATTTGCCTCTCTATCGCCATACTTTCTCCAATTCCAAGAAACCGCATATCATTTTCAATCATCTTTATCCAAGTTTTCTTGGGTCTTCCTCTACCTTTCACAACATTACTTGTTCCCCAACTTTCTAGCCTCCTCACTGGGACATCAACTGGTCTTCTTCTCATATGACCAAACCATCGTAATCGATTCTCCATCATCTTGTCTTCTATAGCCGCAACTCTTACCTTCTCTCCAATCACCTCATTTCTGAGACAATCCTTTTTTGTATGACCACACATCCATCGTAGCATACGCATCTCCGCCATATTCATCTTTTGAACGTGATTGTTTTACAGCCCAACACTCGGTGCCACATAACAGCGCAGGCCTAATTGCCGTGCGGTAAAATTTACCCTTTAATCTATGAGGCATGTCAGGATCACATAAAACTCCTGTGGCACTCTTCCACTTCAACCACCTGGCCTTTATTCTGTGAGTCACATCGCCATCTAGCTCTCCATCCTTTTGGATAATAGATCCAAGATACCGAAAGAAAGTGGATCCATGAACAACTTTCCCATCAAATTGTGATCATCCCCGCCTCTCTATCACTGTTTTCGCTAAACCTACACTCCATATATTCGCCTTACTCGCCACTAAAGTCTCGAGCTTCCAAAGTATCCCTCCAAAGTTCCAATTTATGTTGTACTCCAACCTTCGTTTCATCAATCAACACAATATCATCTGCGAACATCATACACCACGGAACGTCATTTTGAATTTCTCTTGTCAATTCGTCCATGACTATGGCAAAGAGAAAAGGACTAAGAGCAGATCCTTGATGCACCCCAATCGTAATAGGGAATTCTTCTGTCCTCCCAACATTAGTACGTACACTTGTACTAGCTCCCTCATACATGTCCTTTATAATGTCAATATATTTCCGCGATACACCCTTTTTTGCTAAGGCCCACCAAAGTACTTCTCTCGGTACTTTATCATATGCCTTTTCTAAATCAATAAAAACCATATGTAGATCTTTCTTTTTATCTCGATAATGTTCCATCAACTGCCGGATAAGATAAATTGCTTCCATGGTCGATCTTCTAGGCATAAATCCAAACCGATTTTCTGTTATCTTCACACATTTCCTGATCCTTTGTTCAATCACTCGTTCCCACAACTTCATGGTATGACTCATTAGTTTAATTCCGCGATAATTAGAACAATCTTGAACATCACCTTTGTTCTTATACAAAGGGACGAAAATACTTTTCCTCCATGCTGATGGCATCTTATTGCTTCTCCAAATCTTATTGAAAAGTATAGTTACCCATTCGATCTCTCTCTCCCCCAAACACCTCCAAACTTCAATAGGTATACCATCTGGTCCTTCTGCTTTCTTTGACCTCATCTTCTTCAATGCAATTGTCACTTCACCCTTTTGAATTCTCCTCTTAAACTCTCGGTTAACCATACTTGAGGGGATGTTTAAATTCCCAATATCTTGTGATTCAAAAATTTTAATGATCCGATGATTCTTACCCCCTTTTTGAGATAACTGAATACAACTTCCCATTGAATCCCATTGAATCATGGTGGGGTCGATGTGTTTGTTTAGCTGCTCGTGCAGTGTACGAGGTGTAACACCCCCAATCCACTCAGGGATATTACATGCCGTAGACCCCTTTCCACAAGGAGCTACCAGGCGGGAGACTGCAAATCAAAACCCACATGCGGTCAACTTGACCAAAACATAATACCGTAGACCGATTAGGTCTCTCAAAACATAGCATAACCGTACATCTGATGAAACTAAATTACAACTCGATCACATAGTACATAAAATGTCCATCCCCTCAAGGATGACAAGAACTCAAACTGACATATCACTGACAGACGACAAACTACAATCATGACTAGTATCATTGCATTGCATCATCCTCCGAGCCAATCCCGTGGTTGCTCACTCTCCATCAGAACACACCGGAATAAATAACAAAATCCCCAACGAGGGGTTAGCGATGGAATCGCTAGCAAGTAACCAAGCTATACAATTATACATCAAGAATACAACCGTTATGAAAATAACATTTCGACAAGGTAGTAACACGATCCCCGAGTCTAAAGTCTTTTGAAAATTTATTCCTTTAAAACAAACCATGGGGATTACTCCAGAAATCATTGTAAGAGATTATTTAGAGACTTCGGGGGTCTCAGTGTAAAATCCTGAAATATGAATGTTTTTCCTTTTCAAAGGTTTTCTTTCAAAATCATACAAATGATTTTATTCTCAACTCAAACCTCAAGATCAAAACCATATTCACCAATATAATCGGGATTCAAGATTCAGACATAAACAATTCAGAGATATCAAATCAATAAATAAACGTCTCCGTGGCCCCGAAGGGTCCCACCCGATTAGTCATCAAGAATAAACTCGAACACACCCATAAGTTATCTTGACATCGCACTTGCAAGTGACGATTCTCGGAGCCCTCTCCAGACCTACCCGATTAGATAACCTTATGGTCAAATCGTAACATCTGGCCGTACTCGCAAGCACGCGCCTCCGGAGGCCTCGACGGACCCTACCCGGATAACATCATTCAAATACGCCCATAAGTTATCATGACATCGCACTCGCAAGTGTCGATTCTCGGAGCCCTCCCGGACCTACCCGAATTGATAACCTTATGGTCACAACGCACGTCTGGCCGTACTCGCAAGCACGCGCCTCCGGAGGCCTCGACGGACCCTACCCGACAACATCTCAATTCGCTAAGATACACAACAACAAAGGCACAATATTCACTACAACCTAAACACGTAACATATAAGTTAATGTAACATAACTTCCACAAAGGCACAATATTCACAAGACACCATCATTCAGAAAAAGGCTAACGAGCTAATAATACAAGTATTACGCGATTCCACAATTCCTGCTAACTACTCATTTCTAGTATCCCCGTAAGCACAAAATAACATGAAATAGTTGTTATCATTCTTCATGAAACTCAAGTTACGTTTGTAATTACTTTCATAAATTCACATTTTCATTTAAAGTAAGTTACGGTTAAATATACCGTCACTAACGAGTCCACGTTAAATTCACGACACATCACATTCTCAAAGTATAAAGAATATAGACGAGATACTCGCCTCAAGTCCAACGCACGCGAGCAACGGAAAGCTCGACTTAATGACCGCTACCGAACACTCAAGAACACGATTCAACCGGGAAGCTCGGACCCAGAAGACAACGAACGGAAGGGTTCCGACTCGAGTTCTTCACAAGAATTCGTTCCTAAGTCATAACGATATCAATTCAATCACAATTCTCGAAACGTATGGAACTTCCCAAGTTCTACCCATTGAAGCATTTTATCGGACACTTTGAAGGCGTAGTCCAATTCAATCGATTATTCAAAGAAATACTCAAATCCGTTCCACAAAACTTGAAGGGTATTGAATGATTACGAGTTTACAATCAAGTTTCATCAAGAATCAATCAAAACAAAGAAAATCGGCCAAAACACCAAGAAACCCCAAGAACATCCAAAACCAAAAGTTTAGGTGTTCTTACCTTCGATCCGGTGGAAGATGATGTTAATCCATGATTCCAACTTCCAAAACATGTTGTTATAAGTTGATTCTACTCAAAACCATCGATCTATGGTGAAAAATCGCGGAAGGAACGAAGAAAAGTGGAAAATGCCGGATATGACTCGGTCTGGCCTTAAATAGCCAGGACATCACGGACGCTTACGTGACGTAGCCGGGCCCTTACGTGCGTGTAGGCCATGACCAAGTCTCGCCGAAATGCCGGCATCGTTACGTGCACGTAATCGGCCGAGGCTTACGACGTGTCGGCCTTACGTGCGTAGCCGAGCACTACCGCCAGAATTTGTAACTCGGCTAAGACTGTCCTGCCATGACTCGGCTGGGCCAACTCCGACGGCCCGAACGACCGAAACACGAACTCGAGTACGAATCGAAGATACGGTTACAAGTACTCGCAAAGACGAATCCGAGCACTAAGAGAACACACGATTCACCACCCGAAGGCTCGAACTTCGACAACCGACAGTAATTACTCCAAACTGTGGGAAAGGACGACAAAGGCCCAAAACGCCCGAAAATCTTGATTCGTGATCGAAACTACAAGACACAGCTCGCAACATGAATAATAACATTAAACGAACTTACGAGAAAGTCGAAACAACAGCTTTGACGAGATTCGCAAGAATCGAACTCAAGTGCGGAAAAGTCGCCAAAAAGCACGGAACTCGACAAAACGATACCGAAACGAACTCGGATGACCAAACACGAAGAACAAAACATTGTCAAAATGTCAAAAGCGATTAAGCGAGTTCGAAACTAGAAAAATGCCAAAACGAAAAATTACGAAAAGAAAATCACGGGTATTACATTCTACCCCTCTAAAAAAAAGTTTCGTCCCGAAACTTAAACTAAAAAAAAGTGAAGTCACAAACAACAAAGCACGGCCGACAAAATATCAACGGTCCCGACGAACCGATCCCGATACCGATGCCGAAACACGATTCTGGGAAACTTCATGGAATAATTCACAATACTGAACTCTGTGGCCCTCGAGTCCACAATTATAACAAGTAATCCGTTGCGAAGGACAATTAGCTTGCACATGACCGACAACATTGCAGTTAAAGCACCTCCCAGTCTGACTAGGAGTCAAAGAAGACAACTTGGAACTCTTGGTTCCACCGAACGAAGAAATTAAAGGTTTCGCCGTACGACTACGCAAAACTCGATGAGAAGAATTTCCGTCTCTTGCACCATCCGAAAAATCTCCAGACGTCCTCTGTCTCTTCGACTCATGCGAAGGCCCAGTAGATACCGATGCCATTTCGTACGCCATGGCTCGATTCTGATACTCTCTCAAAGTAGCACAAGTGAAACCCGACATGTACTGTCGAATCTCTGGTTTCATCCGCATATCAAAATGACGGATCTTGTCCTCCTCGGTCCTCACCGATTCTTCACAAAGGCGAGCCGTCGACTATAATCGACAATAGCCTGCGACACGGTACATCCCGTGGCTCGGCTAGGTAAAAATCTCGGATCCTCTGCTCTCGGATCGGCCTCGGGCAAAACTCCGCTTCCATCAACTTCTTGAACTCTTCCCAAGTAACAGATGATCTTGAGGCTCAACGGCCTCCCACCGCTAGCGGCGTCATCAACGAGAAGGAACCGAGCGATAGGAATCCTCCGCTCCTGGGACAACCAATCTCCTTGAAAATCTTCTCCAATTGGATAAGCCAGCCGTCCCAGCCCAAAGTATCACCCGCTCCTGCAAAGCGAGGAGGACGCATACGAACCACTTCTCTAAGCCACCGAGTCGATCCAACATCCTCATTCACAGTATGGTTACGCTGAACCACCTGAGCTAAATGTATCATCTGGTCTGCCACCTGTTGGAGCACAGTAGCAACACCAGTACTAATTCCATTACCGGTAGTACGATCCTGGTCGCGCGGAGGGTTACCACGACCTCGACCTCTCGGCATACTGAATGGACAACCGTTTAGAACAACAAAACAACCACCACATAATCAATATAGAGCAACCAACAATAACACAATAAAATACTCATTCCGAGTTGTAACACGAATACATGAACCATCACTGCAACGACAGAATTCAAATTCATAAATCATTCACTTAGCCATGTTAACATAATGTACGACCTTTACCAAGTTTATCACGGTCAAAACCACAAACATATCATCAGGGTCGAATATGGGTAATATTTTAAAATTTTTTTTTTTTTTTTTTCAAGGTGCTTGTCCAAATGATAGCATTTTAAAATTCCTGAATTTGAAAAATTTGCTGAAGCGAATTTTAGAAAAGAAAAGTTTGATCAAAACTACGAATCTATTATCATCTCTGTCTCGTTTTGAAAACCATGTACAAGACATTCTGAATTACCACATCCGGATAACGTCAAAGAAACAACACAATTAAACCGAACTATGAAATCATCGTATCTGGGCGTACACCCATAACTTGCTAACAAGAATTGTGACAATATATAATACGTCAATAATATCCACACAGGTGAAGCAACTAAGTGCAATACTGATATCGCAGTTAGGGTTCACGATCGTCACAGACGGACCATATGATTAGGTCGATAGAGATTGAGCAACAGAAAATGATCACCTATAGAATTGTAACAGCAAGGGTACTGTAAAAATTTTCCGACGGGCAAAACAACATAACATTATTATAATAATAATGTTACTAAAAGGATCTAAAATAATTGAAATTAACTATTGCAATAATAATAATAATAATATTTATTATTATTATTATTATTATTATTATTATTATTATTATTGTTTTTTGAATAATTTTCATATAAAACACTTTTAATCATTGAAAGAATCTAAAAATTAAAATGAGGTAAATTATGCAACTAAAAGGATGTAATCTTATATAAATATATAATACAAAAGATAAACATAAAATCATTCATCCTTAAAAATTGACATCTAATGAGGTAAAGCTCTTGTAAAATAGAAAACTCTGAAAAAACTATATAACTGAAATAATGAGTCCTAAAAATTGAAATGAACCCTAATTGATGTTGCCAGCCCAAATATTTGACAATTTTAAAGTGAAATCATCATCAAATCAAGAACCTCATTCCTCTTGATGACGGTAAGTCTCCAAAAGTTGAAAAGAAAAGCCCCAATTTGTCACCAGCAACGGGATCACAGCCAAGTTCTCTTTCGAAGACACTATGGGGATTCCAAGACTATCAACAGCTTTTTTCATACCTCTACTCAGCATAATTTCTCTTAGGGTATCCGGTGACAACACAAACCACGTTTACTCGCCGTGTGCCGACGCGTCGGTGCAGAGGTCCGACGGCTTTACTTTCGGGATCGCGTTCGCAGCGTTTGCGGCATTCTCTTTCGACAACACTAGGCTGTCTCCGTGCGACCGCCGCCTATCGCTCTCCTCCGCTAATTCTCAGGTCGCCGTTTTCCGCCCTAAAGTCGACGAGATCTCGCTCCTCACCATCAATACCTCCACCTTCTTCCCGGTACTAAGATTTCAAACAAATCTGAGTATATGTTGTTATTTAATGAATAATAATAAAATATCGTATATGTTTGCTGATAGTTGTTCTCTTCCTTTTTTTTTTAAAATAAATTTCTGGTTTTGCCTTCTGGCTAGATTTGTGGGATCAGTTCCTTTATATTGTTATGCAGTAATATGATATGTTGAATGTTTCTTGCTTTCATGGGAATAACTATTTTTTTTTTTTTTGCTAAATTGTAACTTCTGTTGCTGGGAAAATGGGGATTGAAAAAGAAAAAAAAGTACAAAAGAAAAGAAAAGTTGGACTATATTGGAACGAAATTGGTTATGTTTAACGGAGAATGTCCGTCAAATATGTGTTACTGCAGACCAAAAGATAGGGCCGGTCCTGAGCTGCTAATGGCCTGAGGCAAAGAATTAAAACGTGGCCTTCTTTGTATATATGCATACACGTTTTGGCCCAACTATGTTACTATCAGTATAAAATCAAGTAATTTTGGAAAATTTAGAAAATATGGCTAGTATAAAATCAGAAGGTTTGTTAGTGAAAAGTCTGAAAAATGTGGCCTCCTGGATATATCCAGATCCGGTGAACTGAGGCGGCAGCCTCACTTGGCTCCCCTCAGGGCCGGCACTGCCAAAGGAGTTCATTCGTGCAGTATCCACAAGATTCTTGAGCTCCAGGAGAGTATCTGTGCTTCATAGGTGATGGCTTCTAGATGTGGGGAGAAGACGTTGGTGTATAGATTGTTTTTATTTAGTAATTTATGAGGAAGACAAGTATGAAATGTCATCCGTTTCAGCAGTCTTTAGTAGATGGTATTTGATCAGAGTCGTCATCCCCAAAATCAGGAGGCGGCAATTTGTTTTCAGATGGATTACGTTGCTTTTTGCCGTAAGGGTCTAAAATATGCAATGAGTTGATTCATGTCTAGATCCATAACGTACATGCCTGTCTTTTCATGAAAGTCGTACTGTCGGACATCCTAACATCAATCGTCCTCACCTACCAAAGAGAAGAAAAAAATGTGAGGTTTGGCACCTTGGAGCATGCGGATTTTTCTCTTTCCTGTAAGGGACTACTTTTATGTGAAGGTGCCATATCTATCCCCATACACAATATTCTTTCGACAGAATAACTTAGAGAAAACTACTTTAATTTTTTCCCCTCATTATGTTACTATACGACAATGTTTGTGTCCTCTTTACTTGCGTAGACATTGACATAAATGATATTATGTGGAGTTCGACGGCTTAGGTTTACATAATAACTATCTATTACCGTAGTATTGTTTGGTTCAAATCGACACTATACATATCATTCAGATCCTGGATTTCTCTGCCACCTTATATTGTCCAGGATTCTTTCGGAGGTTATATGGTAGCATTTGCCGGTCGAAAATACGCTGCTCGGTCACCTCCTGCTTTTGTTGCAAACAGTTCATATATTGTCACCAGTTTTACTCTGGTAAGACTTTTAGCCCTTACCATGTCAATTTCACACCCTGAAATAATGAATTTCCATAGTCAGTTGGATCGTTCTTATTTTGAGGCAGGTTCATGAATTTAAAAAGGGGAGGCTGCAAAACTTGTTCTGGAAAAGAGACGGCTGTGCTTCTTGTTCGGGTAGATCGAATTTCGTTTGCCTTAACAATCAAGACTGTGCCATCAGAACCAATAGCTGCATAAATCGAGGTGGATCTGTAGATTGTAGGCTCGGGATACAACTGGCATTTTCCGGCACGGATAAGCACGAGTCGGTTTTCAACTCGTGGTACGAGGTTAAGAACCTTCGTCAATATTCACTCTACCGCCTATACTCGAATCTCAGGGATTCTCTCACCAGTCAGTACAACACTTTTTTCTAATCACATGATTTCTTCAGTTCTATGATTCCTCGTTAATCCAAATCATGTTGATCTTCACTTTTGTGTTGTTTTCTGTGTTATGGTTGTATAAAGTTAAATGTATTCGCCCACCGGACATTGTGTGATTTGTCACATAAGATAATGTTCTGAAGTTGAATTTGTTAATTGTTCGTTTGATAGTTCACAGTGGAGGAAGATTAATCATGTAAGAATGGCTTGAGAATTTTCACACGAGATATTCTGTTCGATTCAGTGTTTCATCTTATACACCAATACACTCTGCAAATGCCATGTCCGTATGATGATATTATTTTGGCACACATGACATGGACGTGGAGAATATAGAACATGAGATGTCATTTACATTTCTGGAATGAACTTCCAAAATATCACATAACTTTAACATTTGTGCGACACTTGTGTTTTCGTTGCACTATTGTGTTTTCTTGTTATCTATCTTATATTCGATCATAAATACTACAGTAAGTGTAATTACAATTTCGTGTTTCCATGTTGTGTCAGGCTATATTGCGTCATTTATTTATGTATTTTGTGTTTATAATCGTGTCATGTTGTCAATCGAATACCAATTTTCCAAGTTCTCCTTGCTCTCAGAAGAAACCGTCAGCATTTAATTCCGCCTTTCGTCTCTGACCCCAATCTTCCAATGTCCATCCGGAAAACTACCAGCCCTCGCTTTCTGTCTGTACTTTCTAATCTTTGCATTCATTTCGCGAGTCAAAGAACAATACTGTCGAAGCTTATTAGGCATATTATCATAAACCCGCCACCATTTCTCGTGAGCCGAATCACTTGCAAATTGTCTCGTCTCGATCTTATCCCAGTTGCAATCGTAGTCTTTGTAACACAACCAGGGTTTCAAACCCAGGTAATGTACCGTATATGTATCATGTGGTATTCGGTGTGCATAATCTTGAGTCGATCCGAAGAACTTTAGCTGATTTAGCTTAGCCGGAATGCGGTGCCACCAGGGGAACATCTCGTTCAGAAACCCCTGATCGCCGCCGTTGTACGATTCCACCGAAAACCTTTTCCTCATCAGGGTTTCGAACGTACACGCGGACGGCTCGACTAACATCAGCCCCGAGTTGAAAATGTGCTTGTTGTTACCGACAGCTGAGATTTGTGGGTAAATGAAGAACCCGTCCACATTTCTTGTTACAATGAGATCGGAGTCTATGAACATGACCTTGTTGTATTCCGTGAGTTGCCATATTCGGAGCTTGCTGTAGTTCCATTCATTGTATGCATTTTTTTTGGAACGAGGGCTATGTATCCGTTGGATTCGCTTGATTTTCCAGCCGGCTAATCGAAGGCCGTGTATGGATCGTGGAGATATATGATCGTCCGCCAGTAGGATTAGGTCTTTGGTTGAGTTTAATTTGATGATGCTTTGGGCTAGAGCTATTGCTCCACATACATAGGAATCTGAGGAATGTAGGACAGTAACATATGCTTCTCTTGGATGCTGGATACCATGATTTTTGTTTATGTCATTCTGCCTTCTCCATAGTTTTTCACCTGAAATTCAATCAAAGCAAGTGTGAAAAATACTACCTCCGTCCCTATTTAGTTGTCATGTTTTGACTTTCAATGGTCAAATTGACTAATTTTTAACCAACGATTATGAATAATTCTTTTATTATTTTTAGAAAGTAAAAATTGCATTTTAAAATAGATTATATGTACTTTACAATGATATTTTTTTTATCAATTATATAAAATTAGTAAATTTCAGTCAAATTTTAGTCAATTTGACCGGTCAAAACTCAAACTGGACAATTAAAAAAGGACGGAGGGAGTACTTCTTAGGGGAAAAGTTAATATTATAAGATATTTTACACAATTAGAAGCACCACATCCCTTTGTTTTTGAATTTTAATTAGATGAATCGGAAGTGAAAGCCGATCAACATCGTCAAACACTAAAATGTGATTTTTTTTCTCGTGAACCATGCACTAATCGCTTCGTTTGAAGTTGCTTGAAGAAATAAACTCGAGAAACAAGATAAAGCCAAGGCAATCAACACAAATAGGAAAGGGAAAAAAAGGACAAAGGAGACAAGAGGCATTGAACACAAGAACAAAACCAACAGAAACTCAACCAGATTGTGCAAATGGAGGACCAATTTGGCAACTCCCCACAGGCATAAGCACCTTCTGTTTAATCCTCCTAAGTTCAGGTTTGTAAACCCAAGCATCACCAACATGCCACAAGAGGTCATCACATCTAAAAATCTCCCACATGGGCCCATTTGGCCCAATAAACACAGCAAATATTGGCCTATCAAAACCACTCCCTTTCCTCCCACTTCTCACTAACAAATTAGCCGCCACCAGATTCACTTGCAACCTGAAAACACTCCTCCAATCACCTTTCTCACAAGGAACCCTAGCAATCACCACATCCAGTTCTTGATAACCTTCGAAGTCCGGCATCGGGATTTTTGGGCACTTTGAAGGTGAATTCTCGTCGATCCACTCCGGAAATAATTCGGACCATCGGATTCCGTCCTCGTCAGCCGTGTCAAAATCAATATTAACCGTTTCTGTTCCTTCTATCTGAATTTCGTCGTCCATGTTCACGAATCCTATGTTGATCGTGTTTTCATCTCCTAATTCCGGTGCAATGACTTCGTACCACTTAGGTTTGGTATTACTTACTAGTTTAGGGCGTGTGACCCTATTTTGGAACTCGTCGTGGATTTGGCTAAGGTAGTGGATGGTGAAAAGTAAAAGGATAATCAAGAATGGGATGAAAGAAAATTTGAAGAGGTTTGATTTGGAGAGCTTGGAAGCCATTATAGTGATTCAATATGGGTTTGATTTGAGTTTTTGTTCTCAAGGGGGTCTAAGTTGAATGTGTTAGTATGTAGGTAGAAATTTAGAACAAAAGTACATAGTGCATGGCTATACTTGTTATGCAAATATTATGTCTTATATTTCATCTATTCTATTTTAGTCGCAGCACTTATTCGTACTTTGTTATACTGAAAAAATAAATGTTAGCATTTTGCTGTTAAATTTGTTCCAATATATATTTTCAAAATATTATTTTTTACAATTTTTACTAATATATAATTAAAAATATCAATGCTCAAAGTTGCACATTGAACCCGTATTTAGTCCAACGTTACAACTAACGTTGTTCGTTATCTTAGTATAACTAAGACGGAACGAATGTAGTATGTATGTGATATCTAATCCTTTTGATTGTTTTTTATGGTATTGCTTCGAGTTATCGAAAATACCAATGGGTAACACTTTTAATTAAAATTCTCTAGGCACACTTCTACATAACATGACACATTTGTAACGAAAAATTGAACCAATCCAAAATTGGAACCGATTAAGTTTAGCAAACTAGACCGACCAAGTGTGGTCGGTAATCTAATCGATCAAACCAACCGAACACTCGAACCATCAAAAACCGCCCTAACCGATCAAAAACCTACCAAAATACCGAAATTGAACCGAACCGATGTGGTCGTTGTTCGTCTACGAAATAGGTGTACCGACTTTGCTTGTTTGGAACCGAAAACGACCATTAGGTTTGGTTCGACTTTTGAGCCAGCCCTACTTCTACAAGCCTGTAAATTTTGGTCGACAAAAATTTGTATCAGACTGTATGAGTGAGAGAGAGAGAGACATTACAGAGTCTACGTGAGGTCGAACAAGATGTCGGTGCTACCAGACGAGCTATTGACATGAATAATGGAAATCGGAATCGATACCGAGACTCTGGATTACAAAAACCTCTGCTGTCTATCCATCACTTGTCGCCGCTTCCGCCAACTCACCACCGACGGTACTCTCTGCTCGCCTCTTTTACTTTCCGATTTCCCTTCTTCCGGAGATGATCTGAATTTGGATAATATTAATATTAAGAAATAACAATTAAATCTCATCTTCATCTGTCAACAACAATAGCCTCTACAAAATCAAGTGTTTTTTTTAAAGTCTGTTTTCGCCTTTTTTTTAATAAGTCGACACGATAAACTGTGGATCTTCTCCCAAGTTCTACGGAGATTTATATTTCTTTATTTCTGTTACCTTTAAATTTTATGAAAATGTTAATTTTTCCGCTATGGTTATTCAATTATTTTATAGAATTGGGTGTGTTACTTTATTATCTTAACCATGACATATGTTTATCTTGTTGTCTGATCACCTAAATTACTTCTTGGGGGAATGCCTTACTCCTATTGCCTTGGCTATGTATGACATGGGAAATTAAGGACAAGCATGATAAGACATACTTTTGTGTTCTCATAAATTCAACGCAACAAAAGCGGATATTAGTACCCCATATTTTTTGTTGTATTTTTTAAAGAACGACTGTTATCTAGAGTTCATAATGTTATTAAAACAAGTTTGGGGAAATCGGTACCGTATGTTTCGAAGTAACCAGCAGTTAACCTTTCAGATGTTCTTGTCTTGACAAAATAGCATACCCGTTTTTCAAAGCGTCCTTTTTTGTTGCATTGGTTATATTTGGCTAGAGCAACTGCTTATCTACACAGTTAGAACACACTTATATTTGTTATCAGGCTTTTGAACATTATGTACATATATGTTCTTGCAGCATAGTCTGAACATCATATCATGGTTATCAAGTCGTCGACTTGGTGTCGCTTAGTCGTCCAGTCGGACTTTGTAAAAAGTCGTCCGTCGACTTATGTTTCCAAGCAGTAATTTTTTACCCTAAAACCGACCGAAAGCCGATTTGTTTTACCCGAAACCCGACCCACGAAATCGGATCCTAAATAAAAAAGGGTTAAAGCGTGTTAACCTTATGTGTTTTTCCATCTCGTTCTTCCAGAAAATAAGTTTTCTTGTTTTCATCTAAGCGTCGGGTCTTCATATCTCCAGAGTTGTTAGATAGATGACTTTGCTTGAGTTATAATTATTAGATACTCATCACATGTTTTTGTTTGCTAGTCTACAACTTGAATTATATCTGGATGTTATTATGTGGTGACTATGATCTATTTTGGATTTGTTGATTTTTATGAAAACTATGAAATATTGTGTGTTTAGTTATATTGTATATGAAATCTAATAAATATATGTATATGAACTTCTTGTCGAATTGACACGACTAGTCGGACGACTTGTCATCCTTACAGTACAAAAGCGACTTGGCTCGACTTGCCGTTGCGATAAGCATGCACCATATAAGTCAAATGTTCCTTTTCATGCCATTATACGACAAAATGGCTTAATGGTTATTAAGTGCTCCATGTTTGATAAATCCACATCCTAATTCGCTTATAACTAATTTTTTTGTCGGACTGTTAATTGCATTCCTTTTGAGATTTAACCACTTTGAGACATTTTTCAGGTGTGATATAATTTGATTTTGATATAAATGGAATCCCGCCCACGTGGAAGCACTTCTCCAGCTCCTTCTAAATGGAGAAAAGTTGCCTATGGCGGCATGCAACCTGGGTTTGATGACAATTATACAGACGAGTCTTTTCTGGAAGACATGATTATGAATGCCAATGTTGTGAAAAGAGACTTAGTCAAGGTGATGCTTGACTCAGTTTCCATCTCACAATATTTGTGCATTGTTTCACTTGTGGTTTTGGTATGGGCTTATACCCTTAGGTCTTTAATCACCGAAAGGTCCCTCGTGCTACTTAATATTATCCTTTTAGGAGCGGGTTTCTTTGTCGTTCTTTTAACAGCAGAAAAGCTGTCATTTGATCTTCTGCTCAATTATTTCTTCAAAATCTCATTTTTTATCACTGGTTTATATGTTTTGTCTCCAATTTATCAAACACTGACCCGATCCATAAGCTCGGACTCCATTTGGGCACTAACAGCTTCTCTCATTATTCTTCACCTTTTTCTGCATGACTATTCTGGTTCCACTGTGAAAGCTGCTGCTTCTTCTTCTTCTTCTAGTGGGGCTCTTGAACATTCGAATTTCATGAGCAGTATTTCTCTAAATGCTTCTATAGTTGCTTCGCTTGTGATTGCTTCTAGACTTCCATCGACGCCTCGTGTTTTTGCTGTCGTGCTTTTCTCCTTGCAAGTATTTTTGTTTGCTCCGTTTGTTAGTTACTGTATAAAGAGATCCTCTTTCCGGCTGCATTTGTGTTTCTCGTTCGGGTTAATGTTAGTAACACTGTTTTTCGTATACCGGTTGCATCTGTTGCTCTTTATTTTCCTGTTGGGTATATTGTTTTTTGTTAATTTGCTGTGCCCTTATTGGCTGATTAGAATTCAAGAGTACAAATTTGAGATAAATGGTCCGTGGGATGAGGCTAAGCTTTGTTTTGATGTAATGGAGTGAAAAACTGATCTGTTTTATACATTTAAGACTGTAACCACAGTTTCACTTGCTAGTTTAGTTTAAGCGTAGGTGGTAAGTATCGTAAGCTATGCGACTGAACACACACATGGCAATACATTTTTTGTCTGTACACGCTGGGAGCCCTTTTTTTTTTTTTTTTTTTTAATGAGGTCGAAAGAAGAGTGGTTGTGGAGTTGTTGACCTTGCCGGTACGGTCGGGTTAAACAGATCTTATATTCGGTTTAAAAGAAACAGTACATTATATTTCTAGGACTCGATAAATATATTCGGTTGAGAAACATGTTTCTTATATCCTAGAGATGTAATACGTCATGGGAAATGAAAGTAATGAATGATATTGATAATTCAACAAATAATTGACTAGAAACCTAATATGCCAATGAGATATATATGAGGCTTTGATGAGAGTGATGTTTAAGTTGAGAAATACGAATAAACTCGGTCCATAAATTTTGATTAAATGGATGATCGGGATTTATTCTCAAAAAAATTATGCATGGGATACATAAAGATCAAATGTTTAGATCTATTCTTTTTCTTACTCGAAGAGCTATTTTGATTCATCCATCCCCTCTTTATAGTTATCTTATTTTAAACATGAGGGGTAAAGCACGCGGTACAACACCTATAAAGCACGAATGTGTTTGGGGGTGTAGTTCAGGGTGTTGTCCTATTATTTCTCTTTAAAGATATCACTAAAAAATACTTTTTTTACGGGCGAATGATTACAAAAGGAGCATCTGAATTTGGTACAACCGACTTCAACCAACTATGTTGCCAATTCTCTTTATCACTTTAGTTTAAACACAAACACAGCCCTAAACAACATAAATGGATGTCCTTATATATATGACAGATGAGATGAAAATAATTTTTTGAATAAAAACAGGTGTGAATTTGAACTATTAACTTTTATATAATCTACGGTTCAGATTCGCGTATACATAAAAATATGCATTTCATGCATCACAATGTAAATGCATCAAAATTCTGCACTATATGTATAAAATATCGATATATTAAAGTAATGCATTCCTTGCATACCTTTCATGAAAATAAATATTGACCATTCATTTAATCAAGATTTATAGATCAATTTATTTATATTTCTTTACTTAAACTTTATTATCACCAGAACCATTTTATATATATAGATATATAATGTATCAAATGAGAATGATTTTTTGAGTAAGGAATAAGAATAAATCTGAGTCATTGATCTTTGTATGATCTACGGTCCATATGAGCATGTGCAAAGAATATTTTCATTTCATGCATCAAAATGCTAATGCATTTAATCTACACATTATATGCATAAGAATATTCATACATTAAAACAATTCATTTCATGCATAATTTTCGCGAGATTTCTTTTTTCTTTTTGATGAACGTAACTTTTGTGAGAATAATCTTGGATATCCATTTAATAAGATTTATGAACCAAATTTATTCATATTTCTTAACTTAAACCCAATTCTCATCAGAACTATCACATATGGTTGGAATTTAGATGTTGGAGTTGATTAATCTCTAATAATATTTAGTTTCCTAAATTAACAATATTAAGGGTATTAAATTAGTTTCTTAAATTAAAATATTAATGATTAATCTCGATCAATCATTGTTGTTCAAAAATGATTGTGATTTGGCCCTATGTTTTTATTTTAAGGATTGGTTCTCATTTGAACCAATATATATAATGCACCAATAAATCATGTTTAGGTTAAGAAATATGGATAAATTTGCTCCATAAATTTGAAATGGATGCTCACGATTTATTTTCACAAAAAGGTATATATGGAATACATGGTATTGATGCATCGATATTCTTATGCAGTACCTGTTTATTCACCTGAATCTCCCAGCAATTGTTTAGCCAATTAATCTGATAAGGCTTAGGATGTCGTCTCGTGGGCAATTCTAACCCCTCAACTGGCATTGCACTAGCCACACTGGTGAAACTCCCGTTATCGATGGTCACAATATAATTTTTATTTTTCACAGAGCATCTAATGTGGAAAAAAAATTCCCGTTGTTCGTTGCTCTCTTTCTCTTTTGCCTTCACATTCAACGCCCTCTAATGACAAGAGCGGGTGCATATTCTAGCTCTCTTTCATCACTTTCTTCTTTCTCTCCTTCCTCCTTTTTATCATTTATTTCATATTCTCCACCGTCCCTCAGTAGCATTGCTCGTCTATTAGTGCATTAGGATGCAATTTGTCCTCACCCGTGGCATCAGAAACATTTGACGTCCCTGTTTCTCATATTTGTGTTGCCTACGGGTGTATATTTGACTTGGGGTTTTGTTCGACTAGTATTTCCCACCTCAAACTTCCCCTTCACGACGCTTTTATCAAAACTGCCCTTGGATACATTTTGATTTTCGGTTTTAGGCTTCCATGGAGTCGTTACCCCATGGAATAAGTATTGTTTCCTCTCCTTCGCAAGTTCCTCTCATATACCGTGTCCTCGAACTCAATATAATATTATTTGTCAACTTCTTTAGAGATCTCCACCCTCATGTCATGTAGAAATCTGGCCATTGCCTCCCTTGACTCCCTCACATCATCAAAATCTCTAATTCCTTTCGGAAATATCCGATGCTCCTTGTACCTTGTTTTAAGGATTGAAGGCAAGAAAATAGTTCCTTATGACAATTATTCTTCCCAATTATTAATTGGTCTCTCTCCATTTCTCCTCCTATATGTCGCAAGTTGGTCCCACCAAATGCTGACATATTCGGAAAATTCAATTATTGCTAACCTCATTTTATTAGTATTGACATAGTTGTGGCAGTCGAAGATGGTTTCCAACTTTCTCCCCCAGTCAAGGGATGTGTCTGGATCACTCCTCCCTTTGAATAATGGGATTTTCATTTATATATTCCCCATACTTTGATCTTCCTCATTTGGCACTTCTCTTTCATACCATCTACCTTGTTCTCTCCGGCCTCCTCGACCATATCCTTCTCGATTTTGGTAAGTTTCATCTTCAGAGAATGTATCATCCTTGTATCCTCTATATGAGATGGGACCCGAATTCCTTCTTCTACGATGGTGCTCGTCCTCTTATTTTTTTTTATAAATTTTTGATCGTTTCTTTTTGTCGATCTTGTCTTATAATTAATTGGGTGGACATTTCTTGTATGTTTTGGAAGGCTTTGGTTCCCTGATTTTTCTCAATATTGGACTTCGATATTTTTTTCGCAAGAAACTTCCTCACAATATCCTCACGTGTATCGCTCGATCACTCAGCACTCGCGTATCACTTTTTTAGACTTTTTTTTGCATGGTTCTTGTCTTTTATCTCTCGGATTTATATAAATATTACACAACTCACATTGTCATTATATACACGAGTATCGTAACAAGTTTTAATTTTAGAGGGGGGCAATCTCCACTCCAGCTTTATATTTATTTATGTATTTCACTGTGATGGCAGAATAGACCTTCGTGATAGGTATATATATATATATATATATATTTCACTATGGTGGTAGAACCGACCTCTGTCATAAATAGATACATTTAAATCTATATAGGTATGATTTTTTTTATATGTTTTCGATTTTATATACTTTTGTTTGGTATACTTTTTATTCTATATTATTTTGTATACTTTTTCTATTTTTGTATATTTTTTGTATACTTTTTCTTTTTTGTATACTTTTTTTTAATCGCAAGAGATAGTCGAGATGTAAAATACAAAATTAAGAAACTAAAAGTTACAAGAAATAAAATATAAGAATGAAACTTGCAAAAAAATATTTATACCACTTAGTAATGGAAAAATCGAGCTCTGATACCAACTGGTGCGATCCCCACACAACGTGTTGTGGTAACCGATATCGCTACTATGATTTTCGTTCCCATGGTCGATCAAATATTAAGTAAATGGTTGTTTTACTTCAAGCTCTCTATGTGACACGCCATTGCAAATCGGAAGGTGCGATTCAAATATGCAACGAGGTTTCTAACGCCTCGACAAGTGAATTGAAAACAAGAAGAAAGTTTGTTAACACAAACACCCACAATATTGATAAATTTCAAGGTTCTTTTACAAAGCAAAATGAGGGCTATTTATAGTAAAAAATCTTTCAACTTTAGAATATAAAAATCAAATAAGAAATTTCCTAGTTATTTCCTATCAAGACTAAGACCACTCAATACCTAATAAAGATACACACACAAAAAAAGTGTAAAAGGTTTGTCCACAAAATAGTCAAAGGTAGACAAATGAAAATTGTAGAGAAAATTACTGCTCTCTGTCCATCATATCTGGGCATGAAATAATCTGAATTTGATCGTGGTGTCTTCATATTATTGTAGCTTTGCCTCTTAGGTTTCTGTAGCCACTTGAATGACTTAAATTGGACATCAGATGAGAAAGTTGTGACCAAAATATGAAACTGCTGCGTCTTCACTTTACGTGCAGGAATTTGTATTCTTGTCCGTGTATTTCAGTCACGTCTTGACTCGACTTAACATACATATTTTAGTCTTAATATTTGGCTTTATTATAGCTCAAAGTTACAAAAGGGATACAACTAGTCGATTTATTATAACTCAACTGCTAAAAGTTTGAAAGGGAACTATTGTTCAATAATACAGATAAAGTTTGCGTCGTCGATATTATTGTCATTGTTTTTGAACTTATTAACGACAAGTGCTGATAATATATCTTGAAGCCTCGCGACCTCGTTATCGGTCCCACAGGGACATACAATTCTTTATTTGATTGTCCGATCGTATCTTGGTTCACATCTTGATTCGCATCACAAGCAGTTTGAATAATTACAAATTCGTCCAAAAATCAAAGTCGGATATGAGATTTGATTTTGGATGTAGTTTAAACGGTGGGTACTAATATGTAATTAAACGAAATAATAATAGTACTTTATATATTCACCATTTTCCTCATCTCCCCTATATACTAATGCAAAATACGCTGAGCCTAAGTGGCAGTCTCTCATGTTTCGGCTGTCACATGTCTTCAGCTGGTGCTTCCTGTGCTTATGTGTCAGCCTCTCATGCTTCAGCTGACACATAATCAAATTATTGGCCTAATCATCACTGCATTAATTACATTATAATTATACCTCAAATAACTCATATTTACCTTATTAATTTTTACGAATTAAGGAATGTAAATTACGAATAAATAGGAATTGATTATATTTACCAAAATATTTCACATTTTCATTAATTAAAAAATATAAATCTCAAGCAAAGAGAAATTTAATATAGTAGTGTGCACTATTTATTAAAAACTTAAACCTAAAATCTCGCGGAAATATAAATCTCAAGCAAAGAGCAATTAGGCCTGCACTGTTATATGGCACCAAATGTTGGGCTGTAAAGCATAGTCATTTGCATAAGCTGAATGTGGCGAAAATACGTATGCTATGATGGATGTGTGGCCATACGGGAAAGGATCGACTTAGAAATGATTTGATTAGGAAAAAAGTACTAGTGGCCCCTATAGAGGATAAGCTGTTGGAGAATCGTTTAAGATGGTTCGGGCATGTGAGACAGAGGCCGATTGATGTACCGGTGCGAAGGCTTGAAGAATGGGGAGCGCATAGGGTGGTGAGGGGTAAAGGAAGATCTAAACAAACATGGATAAGAGTGATTGACAATGATATGGGTTATTGGGATTGGAGAAGTTATGATGTTGGATAGGATGATGTGGAGGGAGAGAATTCGGGTGGTTGATTATATTTGAGTTTTGTTTTTCCAGTTCTTGCATGGCTATTACTATTTTTTTATTTACTCTTTATTATTTATTTATTTATTTATTTATTTTTTCATAATTATTATTATTTTTTTTATTTTTTTTACCTACGAAACTTTTCATCTTCACCTTTACCTTTTCATATGACTCTTCTTTTGGAGACAACTTGACGTTTTCATATATCGATTCATGTTAGCCGACCCCAAAATATTTTGAGACTAAAGCACTGATGTTGTTGATATGTATAAATATCCATCGTATCTAATTGTTTATTGATAATGACAATAATTATTATATTTATTGAAATTGACGGTTTTTTTTAAAGATTTTTAACTATGTATAAAAAATAAAAAATAAAAAATCGAAAATATAAAAATAAAAAAAATAAATAAAAAAAAAGTATATTAGCGAGCCGCTCGCGAGCGCTTGAAATGCTGTTGAAGTCGAGCTCGATTGAATAGTAACAAGCATCAGTCGCTCGTTTGCAGCCATATTCGAAGATCCCTTTAGAAAAGAAATTCTTTTTTGAAACTTAGGTGTCCCTTTAATTTAATATTTTTAAGATGATATTGTAAATTTTTATCGTCGAAGATTTGATATTATTATTAAATCAACATCACGGGAAGGGGAGGGGTACAATGAGTTTTTTCGATGCGGACTACCACAAAAAAATACAGCTGTCTTTTGTGTTATAGACTAGAGATAGCCCATGTCATAGCGCGGTTACGGTGCCATAATTGGAGTAAAATTAAAGACAAAAAAAGTTGAAGACCAAAAAACTGCCGGAATTTGGATCCGCTGGCCCAAAAAAAGAACCGCCGGCTGAAAAAAAACTGAGTCAGAAAAAATGTTGTGCAGTCGGCCGTTAAAGTAAAAAAAGAAATGGCCGTTAGTCGGTGCTCTGACGCCGGAGACTTTCCGGAGGTCGCCGGAGAACCGAAAAAAAAATAGAGGTTTAGTTCTCCCTTTTACTTTTTAATTTTTTAAGATCTTTTGGAAATTTTTTGTTGTTGGAGAGGGAATATGGTAAAATGGTATTTTCAGGTGCGGACGCGACAAAAAGTACATTATCCTTTATATTAAGATTAGAGATAATTTGTGCCATAATAGCACGGTGAAAGTTCCATAATTGGATTAAAATAATTAAATTAACAGATTACCTTGATAGAAAAAATATGTTAGTTCTCGAAAATCTTCGCGAGGCCTACCGTTTAAAAAATATTAAAGGACCATTGAAATGCCAAAAAAAAGAAAAAGTAAATGATCCTCCGCTGGAAAGCAGACCGTTTGGACTGCCGTTAGAGGGGAAAAAGTGGCCGGCCGCCGAAAAAGAATTGACCTTGTTTTTATGCTTTTAATATTTTATTTATTTAATTTTTTTAGTTATTTCTATTAGGATTTTGATTTCTTTTTTGAAGTATGGATTGTTTTTTAGTTTACAATATACTATTGTTTTTCGTTGAGGAGCAATTGTCATAGGCAAACATCGTCCCATGTCATACTCTGGAAGAAGCTAAAGATTTGAATACGATCGTGCGTCCATCCGGTAAGTCCGACTGTTTTTCTTCTTTTTCATACTCCCTCCGTTCATGACCAATAGGCTTAATTTGACTTTTTTGGTCGATCGTCTCCGACGTTGACTACAAATTAATCTTAAACCGCAAATGTTAAATGTTCGATTAAATTATATAATAAAAGTTTAGATTTAATTGAAGATTTTACATTTGCGGTTTAAGATTAATTTGTAGTCAAAGTCGGAGACGACCAAAAAAGTCAAATTAGGACTATAGGTCATGGACGGAGGGAGTACTATATTGATTGTTTTTCTTCTTTTCCACAATAATTTAATTTCTTCTCAAGTTATGGTATATGGTGAATTGATACATGCATGTATGTGCGGTTTTACTTGATTGATTTTAATTCTTCTTTTCGGTATTAATTTCCTTTGAAGTTATGGTAACATATGTTCTGTTATGTTTGCTTCGAACTTTAGCTATTATTACTTGCTATTGCTTAATTAGTGTTGTGATATGATTTTGTTCAACAATTATGTTAGTGGTTTACAAAAATAAATATAAAAAAAAAATCAAAATTGTTAGTGTTGTATTATTGTTGTTGTTATATATTATATATATATTGTTATCAAATATTAATAATAATAATAATTATTATAATTATACAGCAACTCCAGTTCAATTCATCAAAATCCAATTCAGTTCAGTTCAGCTTAAAGCTATCTTATTTAAAAAAAAAAATTCGCAGATAAATGTTGGGGACGAAGATGGAGAATTGTGATCGACTAAGTGAGTTACCGGACTCGTTAATTTTCAACATATTTTGGTATTTGCCGGTTAACGGAGTTGTTAGAAGTAGCCTCCTCGAAACGTTTTGAAAACCTATGGACAACCTGATAGAATTCGGAACTTTGTTAATCGAGCCCTAATGATGTGGGGAGGGACGAGGATTCAGCGATTCAGCATATGTTTGGCTGATCTCAGTGATAAGTCATTGTATGGTGATATTGATTTGTGGTTGCGCTTTGCAAAGGAGCATCAAGTCCAAAATGGTAGATAGGTGACATTATGTCACTCAGCTTATAAGCCCCAGATGGCTTCCTTCCTTGTGGTACGCTTTGTTTCAAAACCTCTTTCATAGCTATTTCCAAATGGATCAATGATCTTAATGTTGACATGCCATTTCCTGTCTCCCTTTTTCTTTGGTGTCCTTTCCAGAGTAATTTGGAGTCCAATCAGTGTTCTTAATACACTTAAACCTTGCAAAATGAATAATTTTCTCCGGTCCCAACTCTTTATAACATGTTCAAATTTTCCTTTCGATAAATGAATAATTTCGCTAAATGAATATTTTTCTCCAGTCCCGATCATATTCATTTATCGAGGTTTTACTGTAGACACTGGTAAAGATCCAAGAAAAGCAGTTAGCTAGCTTCCTCCAAACACACACACACACACACACTTCTGAACGGGTTTAGGTAGTTTTGCTCGGTTGAGGAACGGTCCATTGGATCCTCACAATCATAATACTTGGGTCGAATGGGACCATATATGGGCTTCCCTCAAAATGATGTTCAACAATGCCATCATAAGTAGAAATTCTTCCCTTCCTAGTATCAAGGATTTGATCTAATAGTATATATGAAACTCCTTCCAACTACCAATGGAACATCTTTATCAACTGGGACATCAAGCAAAAGGAAGTTTGCTAAAATAGTGGAGGCCCTTATTTGATAGAGAACATCTAGTAGACACCCATAGCCTCGGCATTAGAATTGTCAAGCATCCTCACGTTCTCTCTCTTAGGCTTAACTTTGCCTCTCTCCAACAACTCATATATCTTATACGGCATCACATTGATGTTTGATCCTGTGTTTGCAAGCGCATAGAAGGTAAGTCTCCATTCTAAGCGAATAGGTAAGATAAAACAACCAGCAGGGTCTTCCTTTTCCCTAAGGAACTCTACGTGTTCAGCAATAGGTTCTTCATCCTCATCATTAATTTCTCCATCTAGCCTCATTCTATCCACAAGCACACTGTCAAGTATTAACTTATGCTTATCCGCATTTTTCAACGTTTCAATGATAGGTCTCTTTTCATTTAGCAAGAAAATTCGTTCATAGATGTCTGCTTCCAACTCTTCCCTACTAAGCTCTTCACGAGTTTTTGGGCGATTTATTGTAAGCGAAGTACCTTTATCATCATATTTCATTTTGTAGTTTGATTGCGGTTTCTTTTTGAGACGGTTACTTTTGCCCATTTTGCTCAGTTTCATCAGGAATGACTAGTGGTGGTTCTTCTTCATTAATTCCAGCAAGTAAAGCATCCAAATCTCCAAAGTCCGAATCAATGATACTAGCATCTGGCCATATAGTCACCTTTGCGGTGTCTTTTCTTTTTTCCGTATCGTTTTCCATTTTGGCTTTGTTTGTCTCACTAAGATGAAGACATTTAAGCAAATAAAGGGATTCAAAACGTGATGGAGTGCTGGAGTGGTGGAGAATATATAAGCGGGCTATTTATACAACATGAATTGCTCTATAAATTGAGAGTAACTTAATTGCAAAGAAAATGAAGAGACTCAAAAATATTTATTAGGCATATTAATCAATACTATTTATTTAAACAAAATCAACTTATAATTTGAAGCCTTTACACGTTCCAGTTCCATCAAACTTCTAAGCATGAAATTCATTCTTGCATAATAGAGTTTCTTGACTTAAGGCCATTAATGCTCACATTTAATAGGGGAACTCATTCTTTATAGAATATAGATATATAGATATAGATAGATGGAGGAAATATTTGACAAGTGTGTATCATCTCCGAACACTGTTGATTAGTATAAAAAGGTACTAAAAATCACTTTAAATGTTGATAAAAAATAATAATCAAATTAAAATAAATATAAGTAACATGAACCATTAAATAATAAAACTTTGCGGAATTTTACCTTATCTTAAAACCATGTATTCTCAAACAAAATACTATTTCAAAAAATATATTTTGGGAATAATAAAACATAAAAATAAAAAAAGTAAGTAAAATATAAATCGACCACCCAAATGGAGCCATATGATACTTCACCTGAAGAATATGGTATGACAAATACTAATCGTATTACAAATATGCAAAGAAAAACACACTGGTGTGTGTGTGTGTGACGTGTGTGTATATAATATGCAGACCTGGATGACTTCCATCAGAAAATGAACATCCTTAGCGTAAAGCTCTGCGGAGAGATTTTTAACAGCCTGGTGAAGATCCTCTGTAAGAGGTTTCGGTTCTTTGGCTCCAATCGAGAACTTGATTCTCCTTATTTCCTCTACGTGCTCCCTTGGTGATGCCATTGTCGCCCTGTAATCTCACACAAGAAACTTGAGTCCTCCTTATTTAATAATGTTTTTTTCCACAAGAAACTGAGGAAGTGGTTCCTTCCGTCTCCCCTAAAAAAAAATAGTAGTAGTAGTAGTAGAGTAAGAAATAAAGACTCCCCTCCTGAAAAAATGACTCTTCGACTCCCTGTTGGTTTTTGTGTTTTCACCATCCTGCCATGAATGAGGGTCTAATTCTTCTCCCATATTTATTACTTCCTACATTACTTCGTTATTGTAGTTGTGTTGACTATTACACCGTTTATATACTCTCTTTTGATCGTTTTTTTTATTTATACATATAGAAAAATATAGTCATGTGAGATCTTGTTAGATTTATCTCGAAATATACTTTCAAAATATCTAACTTCTTATAATTTTTTAAAATAAAAAAAATTAAAGATATTAAAAATCAAAGTTGTGTATTGACAAACGTGAAAGTCCAAATATTGCAATTATAAGAAAACGAAGGTAGTATAAAACTAGTATTACATATTCATATGTTTTCACCTCTTTTTAGATAAACTAGATGTGCTCTCGTGCGATGCACGGCGTAAAATGTTAAATATTTTATTATATTAGTAATATGTGATTGAATTTCAATAATACTGTAAAATTATTAGAAAATATACATGAGTCAATATACACACACATACACATAAACTATTTTTTTTAAAAAAAAAAAAGAAAAAACGTCCATTGTGGACGGGGGTTGAGGCGGTTAATTTATAAATCTAAGGGCACATGATATGAAAACCATAAGTTAATTAAGCATAGTCATTTATTTTTTATCTAGGACAATATGAGTCTTATATCTAATTTTATAAATAATAAATTAAATTATATTTATTATTATCAACTTTCATTAAAAGTATTCAATCCATATTCTTACTAATATAATTTTTTTTATATGATTTGGCATTATAATAATTATTATTTTATTATTTTACAATCAGAACAAAATAATTCTGAAAAATCAAATAACTGTTGAAATACAAAAGTATGAAAATAAACTAAAAATATATATTTTTTTCAATATTCTTATATTTTATATGGTAATATTTTAATCATCTAATATATCATTATTATATTTAAATTACTTTATATAAGTATATATATATATATATACACACACACACTATATGGATGTCAAATTAAAGAGTACGAAGTAAGAATTAATTTGATATATTTTTTATCAAAAATAAAATTGATACGAAAAGTTATAATTGTTTAAACTATTAAGTTAAAAATAAAAGGAATAAAATGAGAAGAAATTTTTAATTGGTAGATATTATATATTGAATAACCCCCTAACTTCCCTCCCAAACTAAATATGTATTTTTTTAAGATTTTTAAAAAGGAAAATAATGTGGTGATAACACATGTCCTTTAAATTTTCATGCGACTCTCTTTTAATATTAAGTATGGATGATGGATTGTGATAAGTTGGATAAATATTAATTCCGAAATGTGCAATCAGCCCGGCTATCAACCGACCCAACAGGTTATTCAGAACAAGACCCCAAATTATGATGGCCCAATTATATACTCCATCTTTTTTAACTTTCCCTTTCTCTTTACGAGGCGTTACAACCCCGTGCGATGCATCGGTTGTGCTTTTGGTTGAATATCTACGTATTTTGTACGTAATATTTGTGCAGATATTTATATACTTTGTATCAAGGTTGCGTTAATGTGTGTAATATAAATTATATTATATCACTATGTAACGCCCCGACTTTCTAGGGGTAATTATTGGGGGAAATAAATAAAAGGTAAATCTGACGAAGAATAACGCCTACAAAAAATAATATTGTTTGACTTGGTGGCCGAGCCGGAGCCGCCGTCGCGCCGAGGTAATCTAAATCCATCGATTCTACTTATGTTTGTTGTAATTTGGTTAATGAATTGTATAGCTGGATTTTTATTTTTCCTAATTGCTTGTATCCTCCCATGTAAGCTTCTTTTGTTTGAAGAACAATTGAAAAAGTAACAGAGAATGGATGCTAAAAATTTCAGGTGTATTCTATCCTATTTCTTCTATTAATTGGTGTTTTTTTCACAGCACATTTTCATTTTTAATTGGCAAAATAGTTCTATTAAGGACTGAAGTTTGCCATTTTTATCACTTAAGGGACTAAAGTTTTAAGTGTTTTAAACAAGAGACTAAAGTTTAATCCGTTTCACCCGTTAGGGACTCCGTTAATTTGGTTCCTTTAAGTTTTAACGGATTGATGATGTGGCCGTTAAGTGCCACGTGTCAATATTTTATTGGTCGGTAATAATAAAATAATAATAAAAATTTTCAGATTTTTCTAATAATAATAATAAAATAATAACAAAAATGTAGAAGTCTGAAAAATAAAAATAAAAAAAAATCTGTATTTTTTAGAAAAATTGAAATTTTATTTTTTTTAAAAAATCTGGAATATTAATATTAAAAATCTAATGCTTTTATTTAAAGTTAAAAATAAAAATTAAAAATTAAAAATATTTGGATCTGATTTATAATTAACCTTTAGTTTGTTTTTTTAGATTTTTAGATTTTTTTGTAAACCAATATTTATTTATTAATATTATGAAAAATTAGATCCAGTTTTCTATTTATTTATGAAAAATAATATCTCAATTTTAAAAAAAAGTTTATAAATTAGATCCAAATTTTTTAATTTTTTATTTTTTATTTTCAAATTTTGAATAAAAACATCCGATTTTAAGTACTAATATTCCAGAATTTTTTTAAAAAATTGAGAAAAAAAATAAAGTTTCATTTTTTTAAAAAATCCAGATTTTTTTATTTTTTATATTTTTTTAGACTTTTATATTTTTATTATTATTACAAAAATCTGAAATTTTTTATTGTATTTAATTTTTATTTTTAACTTTAAATAAAAGAATTAGATTTTTAATATTAATATTCCAGATTTTAAAAAAAAAAAAAATTCAATTTTTCTGAAAAATACAGATTTTTTTATTTTTTATATTTTTTTAGACTTTTATATTTTTTGTTATTATTTTATTATTATTATTACAAAAAGCTGAAAATTTTTATTATTATTTTATTATTACCGACCAATAAAATGATGACACGTGACACTTAACTGCCACATCATCAATTCGTTAAAACTTAACGGAACCAAACTAACGGAGTCCCTAACGGGTGAAACGGATTAAACTTTAGTCCCTTGTTTGAAACACTTAAAACTTTAATCCCTTAAGTGATAAAAATGGCAAACTTTAGTCCCTAGTACCTTTTTAATTTCAATTATGTCTCCTAACGTTAGGAAATATGAATCTGGTTATGAAAAAAGTAAGGAAAAAAAGATATTTAGTTGATTGTGAAGATTTAGTTGATGATTTTGTTGGAAATATTAGATAAAATGGAGGAAATTGACTGTTTTGAGCAGCCCACTTGAGAGGAAATTTTGAGTGGGCTCGACTACGAGTCAAAGTCGGGACTTAGTTGGAATATGTAGTACTCCGTCCGAGGTTTCCAAAACATGTAAGAACACTCAAAATGATTGGGGTATGAATGAGATATAATGTTTCAAAGTGAACCTTCTGGAAATGGGTTTGGGATGCTATCCCATATTGGAAAAAGAAGGGAGAAATTGTGAGTATATAAGGAGATGTGGACAAAGGCATGTTCGAAAAATGAGACATGTGTGGATGTGTGACTAGGCGCCCCTCGCGCACATACACGCGCGCGCCGCCGCCGCCGGCCGGCCGGTCGGTCGAAGGGCGATCGAAGGGCGATTTGGGCGAAATGTCTCGGCGTCTTGAAGTTATCTTTTTACTGCAATTTTATTCGGTAAAATTTTATTTTACTGAAAATACCTCAATTAATAAATTCCGAATCGATATAGAGTATTGAGATACCAATCTTGATCGGTTTAGAGTTCCTCTAGATACCAATATTGGTCGGTATAGAGTTCCTCCAGCACACAACCTCCTCCAGCCTTCACCTATAAATACCCGGCTTGAGGGGCTCGTTTTTTACACACTTAATTCGTACGATTTTTCGAGAGCCTTTACAGTCAGATCTTTTTCTTCTTCGGTTTTTTCTTCTTAGGTCGGTGATAGTATACAGAGTTGTTCTAGTACGTTGAGGGTGCAGCGCATCATCGATTCACTGCATCGAGCTGTTGTTTTATCCTGGGAGGCAGACGTCATACACTGTGGTGAGGGCTCGATCGTTTACGCGAACGGAATTTTCCTCTTTTTTGCTAACTGATTTTTTGCAGTTATATATATTCTGTTATTTTTCAAGTAATCGTTTTTCAAAAATTATTCAACGATCTTAAAGCATCTTTTTTTTTTACTTGATTAAAACAGATCTACTTTCGAAAAGTTAAGCAATATGGATTCTCAAAACCCAACACTGTCCACGGACGTTTCTGGAGGTGCGCCTCAGAAAATCGGCTCGGGTTCAGCGACTGGAGGTGCGCCTCTGATAACTGTATTGGGTACAGCTTTGATTCCGATTACTAATTCGGTTTCGGTTTCGGTCAACCATGCGGACAATCCAGAGAAATTCAAGGGGCAGAATTTCAAGAGATGGCAGCAGAAGATGATGTTCTATTTCCAAATGGATCAATGATCTTAATGTTGACATGCCATTTCCTGTCTCCCTTTTTCTTTGGTGTCCTTTCCAGAGTAATTTGGAGTCCAATCAGTGTTCTTAATACACTTAAACCTTGCAAAATGAATAATTTTCTCCGGTCCCAACTCTTTATAACATGTTCAAATTTTCCTTTCGATAAATGAATAATTTCGCTAAATGAATATTTTTCTCCAGTCCCGATCATATTCATTTATCGAGGTTTTACTGTAGACACTGGTAAAGATCCAAGAAAAGCAGTTAGCTAGCTTCCTCCAAACACACACACACACACACACTTCTGAACGGGTTTAGGTAGTTTTGCTCGGTTGAGGAACGGTCCATTGGATCCTCACAATCATAATACTTGGGTCGAATGGGACCATATATGGGCTTCCCTCAAAATGATGTTCAACAATGCCATCATAAGTAGAAATTCTTCCCTTCCTAGTATCAAGGATTTGATCTAATAGTATATATGAAACTCCTTCCAACTACCAATGGAACATCTTTATCAACTGGGACATCAAGCAAAAGGAAGTTTGCTAAAATAGTGGAGGCCCTTATTTGATAGAGAACATCTAGTAGACACCCATAGCCTCGGCATTAGAATTGTCAAGCATCCTCACGTTCTCTCTCTTAGGCTTAACTTTGCCTCTCTCCAACAACTCATATATCTTATACGGCATCACATTGATGTTTGATCCTGTGTTTGCAAGCGCATAGAAGGTAAGTCTCCATTCTAAGCGAATAGGTAAGATAAAACAACCAGCAGGGTCTTCCTTTTCCCTAAGGAACTCTACGTGTTCAGCAATAGGTTCTTCATCCTCATCATTAATTTCTCCATCTAGCCTCATTCTATCCACAAGCACACTGTCAAGTATTAACTTATGCTTATCCGCATTTTTCAACGTTTCAATGATAGGTCTCTTTTCATTTAGCAAGAAAATTCGTTCATAGATGTCTGCTTCCAACTCTTCCCTACTAAGCTCTTCACGAGTTTTTGGGCGATTTATTGTAAGCGAAGTACCTTTATCATCATATTTCATTTTGTAGTTTGATTGCGGTTTCTTTTTGAGACGGTTACTTTTGCCCATTTTGCTCAGTTTCATCAGGAATGACTAGTGGTGGTTCTTCTTCATTAATTCCAGCAAGTAAAGCATCCAAATCTCCAAAGTCCGAATCAATGATACTAGCATCTGGCCATATAGTCAACAACCCATTTGCAAAGTCAACAATGCTCCTAGCAAGTTTAAGGAATGGTCTTCCAAAGATTACATGTGGCTCTGTATCATCTTCCTCTGGGTTAACATAGAATTCAACCAAGAATAATTCTCCATTCAGATTCACTAACAACTTTTTTGTGATCATTTTGCTACCATTTTCATTTTCTTCACTTTTCAACCCAAGTTTTTGCTATAGTCTAAGTCCGCTATTGCATCATATGCATACAAAACATGGAGTGATAAACTTCAGAGAGCATTCCTCTGCTTCCATTTTGCTAAAGGTATGAACCCTTTGTTAATTTTTCCACCCATCAGTAAGAAACACACATTTGCATTCTAGTAATCTCATTTAACACATATAAGTCAAGATTCGAATTTGTTTTAACATCACAAAGAATATTTGATTCCTCTGTCAACTTTCAGACGAAAAAGTACGGCGTACATATTTAAAAGTACGGCGGTATCGTGGTTTAAAACTAGCCGTTTTGTTTGAATTTTTCCAGAAGTGCGACGGTTTTATATAAAAAACCGGCGTACTTGCAGGTTTTATTTTAGACAGGCAACTGTGATTCATATAACAGATAAGGCAATCAAACAAAAGTAGGAAACACATAGCAAGTAACATTACATCATAACCAGCCAGTACAACAATTCTAAACAAACATAAATTAAATAGGAAGAAAATATTTTTGTAATTTTCATTTTAATATACATTTTATACAAATGCAACACTCTAAGCAGAAAAAGCACACAAAACATAAGTCTCATGTTATCAATACTTAAAATAAGCATTTAGAAAGTTGGGTTTTTTTGAAATAATTTCAACAATTTGTTTGACTTATGGTTTGACAGATACGGCGGTTTGATGATTAAAACCGGCGTACTTACAGGTTTTTATCTGCAATTTGGTGCGAAGGACAAAAAGTACGGCGGTTTCTTTTGAAAAAACGAGAAGAAACTTCTCTAAGTTTTGGCAAGAAAACTTAGTATCGAAAGAACTATTAACCATATAATGAATTAAAAATGACTAAAACAACCTCCCCGGCAGCGGCGCCAAAAACTTTGATGTGTTTCAAAAGCTTTAAATTTATAATACTAGTTCTACCGATTCCTTAATACACAAAACACACGGGTAAAGTATGACCCCCGTTTATAGTAAAGGTTTAGGTAAGACCAGGTCGTCCTGAGGGAGGGTAGTGTTTCTGTACTCAATTTATGGTTACACAAAATTAGATTCCAATGATTGTCATGTATCACTAAAATCATTTTTGTTGGAATTGAGACTTTGATGTTTTACCAAGATGATTTTAAGTATGTTTTTTTAGGCTAAGCAACATGAGAGAAATCATATATTTGGATAGAGATGCACACACAGACAATACATATGAGAAAGATACGACGGGTAATCATATAAGCAAATATATCTACCAAATGTAATACCCCTAATTTCGATCGGTAATTTCTTTTTTTTTCGGTGAAAGTCTATTTTGACGACTCGCTCATGACCGTTTCGTCATTTCGAGAATGATTAATTCTGCACTTTTTGTCATCCGAGTTCGTTTCAGTGTCGTTTTGTTGAGTTCCGTGCTTTTTGGCGACTTTTCCGCACTTGAGTTCGATTCTTGCGAATCTCGTTGGAAACTGCTGTTTCGAGTTTCCCGTAAGTCCGTTTAACTTTGTTAGACGTGTTGTGAACTTCGGTTTGGTTATTCGATCACGTATCGTGATTTTCGGACGATTTGGGCCATTTTCGTAATTTCCCAAAGTTTGGGGTAATTACTTTTCGTTGTCGAATTTCGAGCCTTCGGGTGGTCGGAATCGTGTGTTTACTTAGTGCTCGAATTCGTCTTTGCGAGTACTTCGTAACCGTATCTTCGATTCGTATTCAGGTTCGAGTTTCGGGGTTGTTCGGGCCGTCGGAGTTGGCCCCGGCCGAGTCATGGTCGGCGATGCAGGCCCAGCCAGATCGGCCGAGTTACGGCCGTTAGTGCTCGGCGATTCGTCGTAAGGCGGTTACGTCACGTAAGGCCCTGGCTTCACGTGCGTAACGGCCGGCAGATTTGGGGCGATGACTCTACGTCGTAAGCCTTGGCGATTACGTCGTAAGCCTTGGCGATTACGTCGTAACGCCCGCCGAGCACCCTATTTAAGGCCCTGCAGTCGGGTTTTTCACCCATTTTCTCATTCTCTTCCTTCTCGTCCGCGGCTGGTGGTGTGGGAATCATGGAGAGATGTTGTTGGACAATCAATCCATGAAGTCTTGGAGTTCATATCATCAATCATCCATCATATAACATCCTTTGATCGAGCGAATCAGGTCAGATTTCCTAGAAATCTAGTTTTGGGGAAATTGGGTGTTTTGGTTGTTTTCATCCGTTTTAATCCGATTTAACTTAGGATTGTGATGGATTGATGATTATTTAGATGTGTCATATCTTTTCCCTTGTTATTCCATGGTTGGGTCGTATCGATTCGTTGTTTTGGTCGAGTTCTTGATCGACGCCTTGAAGGTGTCCGGTAGAATGTCATAGAGGGGTTTTCGGTCGTTCTACGATTATCCTTCCTCGTATGATTGTTGATTTATGGATTGTATGATGTTAGGGTTGAGTTTCTTGCGAAGAAACCGTGTTGAACCCTTCCGTTCGTTGTCGTCTTCCTTTTCGTTAGCATCGGGCGTTCCGAAGCTTTCCGGTTGAGCCGTGTCCGTTCGCGGTTCCGTGCTCGTGGTATCGAGACAAGTACCTTGCTCATACAATTCTTATTTTATGGATATGATGAACGGTGATCGTCTTGGTGTGTTTGTTTAGTTGTTTGAATTGAAGTTTCAAAAGATTTCGGTTTGGCCTCGTTAAAGGCTCTCTTTCAAAATGCGTGTGTGTTTTGTGAACGTTGTGTTTTGGGAATTGATTATGATTTGATTATTTTGAACGTTGAAGGCTTTGATGATATCCCTGTTGTTTAAAAGTTATGGAATCGTGTATTTCGTGTTTAATCTTGTTATTGTGTTTTGAAGAGTTGATAATGTTGTCGGATAAGTGACCATCTCTAGTAAGTATTCTTGATGAACTTACATTCTTAGCATATTAGTATTGCATGAGTAACGTGTGTGTGTATGCTCACTACAGGTTAGATCCGACGGGGTCTCGGTATGGCTTCACGAAGCTGTGGGACCGCGAGCTTGCTTTTAACCACTACGGGTTAGATCCGACGGGGTCTCGGTAGGGATCCACAAAGCTGTGGGTCCGCGGTTAATTGTGTTGCATTTTGCAAATGTGATTTGATATTGGCATTTCCGGAAATGAGTGTTTTCGAATGGTTTTCATGATTGCATGCATCGACTAAGTGTGTAAGAGGTAAGTTGTTCGTTTGGCTTACTTGGCTAGGATGGCACTAGAGTATTTTGTTGTTTGTGTTAAATCCTTTAATTGTGGATTTTGATATTGGAAGACGAACCTTGTTGTCGTTCTCGTGTATTGTGAGTTGATGAGATTTGGGGCTAAAATCCCAACGGTTTGGTAAAGGTCATTTTACTGATTTGGGGCTAAAATCCCAACGGTTTGGTAGAGATCATTTTACGGGAAGTAAACATTTGGGGCGGTGACCCCTTTCGTCTTTTGGGTTTTGAAAAGTAGGATTTGATAATCCTAAATTGTTTTCTATTAAAACTCTCGATGGCATTTTAAACTGTTTTATAAATTATTTCCATTAATTTGTGATCTTTCGATTTTGGAATGTTTTCTCAAACTCTTGCCTCGGGAAGTACTTTTCGTTTCGTTTGGATCTTTGAGAATTCCTGGTTATTGTTATTCGTGGAATGTGAATTGTATGACTCGTATTTTTGCACTTGTACTTGCACTAGCAAAACAGTGGAGTTTTGCTAACCCCCGAGTATTCGGGGGGTGGGTGTTTGTATTGCATTCAGGTTTTGGAGCATAGCACAGGGTCGGCATGAAGGATGATGAAAGATGAACGATACTAATCACACGAGGACCCGTTTGATGTTATATTAGTTTAGTTGTATTTTATTTCGGCTGCAGTATTCTGTTCCCATTGTACGAGAGTGTGTTGTATTCGACCCCTGCGTGGGCAAGTATTGTAATCGAGTTGTATGTTTCTATTGAAAGGCCAAATCGGCCTACTGAGTCTTTTTAGCCTTAAAGGCATCGTCGAGTTGTTCGTTTGTTGTTACCAGCCTGGTAGATCCTTAAGGAAAGGTTCTACGGCGTGTAATATCCCTGAGCGGATTGGGGGTGTTACATAAATGGTATCGGAGCTTAGGTTGTGGAAACCTAGGCTGTCGGGTCAAGTGGTGTCTGTTGAGTTTTGTCTCGTCGGATTTTGTCTGACCGAGTCGTGTCGCGACGCGTCGTCTGAGTTTGTTGGTCGTGATTAGTATCGTGGGCGATCATCATCTTCGTGCGACCTGTGGATGTAAGTCTCCATTCTTTGTGTTGCGCCTCGTGTGACACGAGCTATTTTTATGATTATTTGTTAAGTGACAGAATCCTCTTATGGATTTTGATTTCGTGATATGTGGTTATTTGACTCTCATATTTCGTTCATATGAGGAGTAGTGTTGCTGGATTGTGCATGTTGAACTATATTTCTTTTATCCGCTGCGTGAGTTCTTTTGTAATGACTTTCGGTATTTTACCGACTGAGTTTTATTTCGAAAACTGATTCCCTTAACCGAGTTTTTGGCATTATGACCTTGATCGTTTTGGCGAAATTCTTACGACGGTATTTAGTACTTTGTAAATGGCTTTTGTAAGTTTTTAAAATATTACCGTCATCAGCCTTTTTGGCGTTTTTGTAAATGATTTTATCCTGGTGGGTTCCGGCGCGGGACCCACGGCGCTATAATGTTCCATGTAATTACCTGAAATTTTTGGGCATTCTAGCTCATTGAATTATCTTTGAAAACCTTGAGTATCTTAGAAAATAAAATTCGAGACGTACTTTTAAATGGATTGTATTTTCAAGGCGCCTACTAGCGCAACTATCTGTTTCAAAATTCTTCTACCTTGAGGACCAAAATATATATATATATATATATTTTTTTTCCAGTAATTTTGGAAATGCTTTGCTTAGACCTGAGGGTCGAATATTTTTGAAAGTTTTTCACTAAAATAAAGGTGTCCTCATTTTTGTTCAAACGCAAGATGGTTTTCCAAAGTCTCGATAACGATGTTTCACGTTTGTATTTTTTTTTGAAAGGTGATACTCAAGATCAACCGGTGTTTTTCTAAATTATTTTCAAAAGGTGGTTTTCGTTTTTAAAAACCTATCAATTCCCGATTGCGTTTGGGAATGTATGTATGATGTTTGCTTTGTCGTTATGATGTTGCTCCCGAGTATGATCGAATTGGTGGCATGAACGTTGAGGCGTTGCCACGCATTTGTTGTACTAGCTCTCTGTGAGGGGTGTGAACTGGTGTTTACTGTTTATCGCCTCGTGGTGATTTGTGTGTTGTCGCACGAGTGTGAATTGTTAAAGATTGGATTTTTGTGCGTTTATGCACATGGGTGATTGTTTCATGAGGTTTGTGATTGTGTGCTGGCTATCGTTCGGGCTGTTGTAATCGTCGAACAATGCCGTGGTTGTTGTGATTTTAGTATGTGTTGATATGTTATGCCAAGTTGGCATCTCCGATTTGTTGTTTTGCGACGTTATGTTCCATTGTATCTAGCATCTATATTTTCGGTATGCCGAGCCGAGGCATTTCGAACGTATTGTGCCGGGGGCATGTACGTGCAAATTGCCCCTCTCGTCAGTAACACTTTTCAAGTGTGGACCCGAGAGACACAAGATCCAGTTTTGCGAGTTGGGTTCCGAGTCTTTCGGGGCGCGAACTTCAGTGCAGATATGAGGATCGGCTCTGAGAGGCCCATGGGAGATGTTTCTGTCGTTTGCTTTTTGTGTTGTCACCTTACTCCCGTTGTTGTGATCTACGGGAACGACATTTCTTTTATAAGAGGTCGAATGTAATGCCCGTATCATTTTTGACTTCCGCATTTTTTCTCTCTCTGAAGTCTATCGACTCGCTCGTGTTCGTTGATAATTTCGGTTTCATCGTTCGAACGAGCTGTGATCGATCTGGTTATCGCTGTGACTTTTTCAAGTTCGGTTCGATTCTTGTGAACCTTGTTCGGAAGTGACATCATTTGGTTCTATTAGTTCTTTTATTCGAAGTGGGTCGGATTTTGAACTTCTGTATTTTCGACTCTGTCGACTGGTTTATGTTCGTTGACATTTTCTGAGCTTGTTCTGCTCCTTGCTTTTGTTGATCAAACGAGTGTGGTATTGTTTCGAAATAACTCGTTTGTCGTCGTGACTTTTCAATTGCTATTCCCTTTCCTGTGGATCTTATGGGAATGCACATCTTGTTGTTTTCACCAGAACATATATTGTCTCGAGCCGAGATGTGAACCTGGGAGTTGTTGAATTTTATTATCCTTCGTGTTTCGGACATGATTGTTCGATTTTTGTTGTCTCGATCGTTTGTTTGTTCGGTTTTTGTTGATCTCGTTTCGTGATTGTTGAGCGTTCATACTCCTTCGTAATTCCCTTAAGTTCGGGAAATTAGTCTCGTTTTCGATCTTCCAACCCTTAGGCGGTGGAATTCCGTATTTGTTCAGCGTTGGCTCGCGTTTTGATTGATGAACCGTTGGATTGGTCAATCGTATTGATTTTCGTTCGTTGTGTTTTGTGATTGTTCGGATAATCGACGTGATTGTATTATCCGTTTGTTGACGCTTGTCACTTGTTGGTTTTATTATGTCTCTATCGGTGGCGTTGTGTTGGTCGTCGTGGAGCGTGTTTTCACACAGTATATTCCTTTGCGTTGTTTGTAACGTTTCGCCGTTGGGCGTTAGTTACGCATTTTTGTGTATCTCGTCGAGTTTTCCTGGCGGGGATATTGCTTCTCCCTACTTGTTTTAAGTTTCGGGACGAAACTTCTTTTAAGGAGGGTAGAATGTAATACCCGTAATTTCGACCGGTAATTTCTTTTTTTTCGGCGAAAGCCCATTTTGAAGACTCGCTCATGATCGTTTCGTCATTTCGAGAATGATTAATTCTGCACTTTTTGTCATCCGAGTTCGTTTCAGTGTCGTTTTGTTGAGTTCCGTGCTTTTTGGCGACTTTTCCGCACTTGAGTTCGATTCTTGCGAATCTCGTTGGAAACTGCTGTTTCGAGTTTCCCGTAAGTCCGCTTAACTTTGTTAGACGTGTTGTGAACTTCGGTTTGGTTATTCGATCACGTATCGTGATTTTCGGAAGTTTTGGGCCATTTTCGTAATTTCCCAAAGTTTGGGGTAATTACTTTCCGTTGTCGAATTTCGAGCCTTCAGGTGGTCGGAATCGTGTGTTCTCTTAGTGCTCGAATTCGTCTTTGCGAGTACTTCGTAACCGTATCTTCGTTTCGTATTCAGGTTCGGGTTTCGGGGTCGTTCGGTCCGTCGGAGTTGGCCCCGACCGAGTCATGGCCGGGCAGTCTGGGCCCAGGCCGGCACTGGCCGAGTTACGGCCGTTAGTGCTCGGCAGTTACGTATGTAAGGACGGTTACGTACGTAACGGGCCGGCAGATTTGGGGCAGTGACTCGGTTACGTACGTAAGGCTTGGCCGGTTACGTACGTAACCCTGCCAGCAGGCAGCCTATTTAAGGCCCTGCAGTCGGGTTTTTCACCCATTTTCTCATTCTCTCCCTTCTCGTCCGCGGCTGGTGGTGTGGGAATCATGGAGATATGTTGTTGGACAATCAATCCATGAAGTCTTGGAGTTCATATCATCAATCATCCATCCTATAACATCCTTTGATCGAGCGAATCAGGTCAGATTTCCTAGAAATCTAGTTTTGGGGAAATTGGGTGTTTTGGTTGTTTTCATCCGTTTTAATCCGATTTAACTTAGGATTGTGATGGATTGATGATTATTTAGATGTGTTATATCTTTTCCCTTGTTATTCCATGGTTGGGTCGTATCGATTCATTGTTTTGGTCGAGTTCTTGATCGACGCCTTGAAGGTGTCCGGTAGAATGTCATAGAGGGGTTTTCGGTCGTTCTACGATTATCCTTCCTCATATGATTGTTGATTTATGGATTATATGATGTTAGGGTTGAGTTTCTTGCGAAGAAACCGTGTTGAACCCTTCCGTTCGTTGTCGTCTTCCTTTTCGTTAGCATCGGGCGTTCCGAAGCTTCCCGGTTGAGTCGTGTCCGTTCGCGGTTCTGTGCTCGTGGTATCGAGGCAAGTACCTTGCTCATACAATTCTTATTTTATGGATATGATGAACAATGATCGTATTGGTGTGTTTGTTTAGTTGTTTGAATTGAAGTTTCAAAATTTCGGTTTGGCCTCGTTAAAGGCTCTCTTTCAAAATGCGTGTGTGTTTTGTGAACGTTGTGTTTTGGGAATTGATTATGATTTGATTATTTTGAACGTTGAAGGCTTTGATGATATCCCTGTTGTTTAAAAGTTATGGAATCGTGTATTCCGTGTTTAATCTTGTTATTGTGTTTTGAAGAGTTTGATAATGTTGTCGGATAAGTGGCCATCTCTAGTAAGTATTCTTGATGAACTTACATTCTTAGCATATTAGTATTGCATGAGTAACGTGTGTGTGTGTATGCTCACTATGAGTTAGATCCGATGGGGTCTCGGTAGGGCTCCACAAAGCTGTGGGACCGCGAGCTTGCTTTTAACCACTACGGGTTAGATCCGACAGGGTCTCAGTAGGGATCCACGAAGCTGTGGGTCCGCGGTTAATTGTGGTGCATTTTGCAAATGTGATTTGATATTGGCATTTCCGGAAATGAGTGCTTTCGAATGGTTTTCATGATTGCATGCATCGACTAAGTGTGTAAGAGGTAAGTTGTTCGTTTGGCTTACTTGGCTAGGATGGCACTAGAGTATTTTTTTGTTTGTGTTAAATCCTTTAATTGTGGATTTTGATATTGGAAGACGAACCTTGTTGTCGTTCTCGTGTATTGTGAGTTGATGAGATTTGGGGCTAAAATCCCAACGGTTTGGTAAAGGTCATTTTACGGATTTGGGGCTAAAATCCCAACGGTTTGGTAGAGGTCATTTTACGGGAAGTAAACCTTTGGGGCGGTGACCCCTTTCGTATTTTGGGTTTTGAAAAGTAGGATTTGATAATCCTAAATTGTGTTCTATTAAAACTCTCGATGGCATTTTAAACTGTTTTATAAATTATTTCCATTAATTTGTGATCTTTCGGTTTTGGAATATTTTCTCAAACTCTTGCCTCGGGAAGTACTTTTCGTTTCGTTTGGATCTTTGAGAATTCCTGGTTATTGTTATTCGTGGAATGTGAATTGTATGACTCGTATTTTTGCACTTGTACTTGCACTAGCAAAACAGTGGAGTTTTGCTAACCCCCGAGTATTTGGGGGGTGGATGTTTGTATTGCATTCAGGTTTTGGAGCATAGCACAGGGTCGGCATGAAGGATGATGAAAGATGAACGATACTAATCACACGAGGACCCGTTTGATGTTATATTGGTTTAGTTGTATTTTATTTCCGCTGCACTATTCTGTTCCCATTGTACGGGAGTGTGTTGTATTCGACCTCTGCGTGGGCAAGTATTGTAATCGAGTTGTATGTTTCTATTGAAAGGCCAAATCGGCCTACTGAGTCTTTTTAGCCTTAAAGGCATCGTCGAGTTGTTCGTTTGTTGTTACCAGCCTGGTAGATCCTTAAGGAAAGGTTCTACGACGTGTAATATCCCTGAGCGGATTGGGGGTGTTACACCAAACATGAGAAGGGTTCCTTTCGACCTATAATACTAAGCATGTCAAGTGCATAAAGAGTGGTCTGTGGATGAGACATAATAGGCATACTTCTCCTAATCAAGTCGTTAGACGTGAGATTAGGACTTAACATATCACAATTTGGGTTATCAGGTATTTTACTATCCAATTCTCACAAGCATAGCAATGACTCGTTATAGACAGACGATTCATAAATAATCACAACAATTGAATCTTTCGACCTATGACAATTGCAATGATCAACCAAACAACAGATAGTTAACCGAATCATAACACACCAAGCATACATATTATATAATCATAAGCATATATCCAAATCACAGATTCATATCACATGGCTAGAATGCCTAAACAAACATAAATGGATTACTCCATATTCAAACTAAGAACACAAGTACAAACATGTAAACTTTGATTATATTCGTATCAAAAGGTGAGAGTTGTACCAATAGTACAGAGATGGAACCGAGTTCCCACGAAATTACAACCAAATAATACTGCTACTATCCCAACCTAATGGTAACCTTAGAACGTTAGCAAGTGGTTATGGTGTTTAACCACTCCTAGCAACTTTGTAAACTAGATGGAACTCAGATGATTATTGGTGGTGATTGATATATGGGAGTATATGATATCTATGTTTTTCCTTCGTTTTCATAAGCTCCAGAGGTCCCAAAAACGTGTAAGAGGTATAATGATTGAAAAATGATCGGCCTTCTGCATTGAAGTGTCTCATCAAAGTAGCTAAGTATAACTGTAAGAGAAGTACGCCGCACATTATAAAATAACCGGTGGTCTTCATATCGCGCTTCCGGCATACTTTATTATTAAACTCCCGTACATCAATGTTGACTCGTGAATATATAGTTGACCACTGGCGTCCCATAACCAGCGTACTTCTACACAAGACCGGCGTACATTTGGCCAAACTAAGTGTTATTTTTTCTATGTCTTTTACTTATTCGATTATCGTTCGATTATGCTTCGATCTTATATTCTTATTAGATCATCAATCCTGCATGTATATTCATCTTATTAAGTATCAAAGGTCTAATCAAAGAGTGCAAATAGATATATAAACAAGATAATATAATGGGTATAAACATGTATGTTGTTGCCCAAAATATTTATCCGAAGATTAATACTGCTGGAAGACGGACAACAAACAACAATTTGCGGGAGCACTTCCGAGAGAAGATAAATATTACAAGATTTGCCGGGTTTGTTAGGCCCGGGCTTGAATGCTCTCGCGAGATGATATTAATACAAATATTCGTGGATACAAGTATTAATGAGAGAAATCTAAATACAATGAGTGTAAAAAGACTCTGTTAATCCGGCTCTTGAGCGAAGCTTGGTGTTCTTCGTCCCTGCCGATCGTCTGCTGGATGAGAGAGGCCGGGAGAAGAAGGACCGAATGATAGCTGTTACCAAGAGTTGGAGATAGCCAAGTGCTGGGTGTTTTGCTTCTGTAATGTATACTGAAATCGCGATAATGCAGAGAGTGTTTTGTGTGCCAAAATCTCGGTCCCTTGGACAAGTGTAGGGAGCCGTGTATATATAGTGGCAGTCGGGTCTTGTCCTCTGGCGGGCGATCGCCTTCCGGCCATTATAATAATGGGGCGATCGTCCGCCAGCCAATATTATAATGGGGCGATCACCCGGGCTGTCGGGCTAAAGTCCAAGGACGAGGCTGGCGCCAGCTGGGTGGTCCAATGAGGGGTCAGCACGCGTCCGGAGTCACTGTCACATGCGGCCCTACTGACAGCTTTCGGCAGAATCATTGGCACATGCGGCCCTACTGACAACTTTCGGCGGCTTGTCGGCTGGTGGAAAGATTCTGCCAGGCTGTGGTCAATGACCCGTGATTCGCGGATCTTGTCTCGGCTCTTGCACGTGGTGCCAGTCTTAAGGCTCGGCCTTTGCCGACTGGATGGCCATCGGCGCTGATTGACATGAGGCGGTCGTCTCTAGCCAGTTGCTGAGGGTCGGCATTGGTCGGTCACCAAGGGTCGGTCGGCAGATGCCGAGAGAGGATCGCCCGCTTGTCGGTCGCCAGGAGTCGGTCGTCGAGTACCGAGTGATGATCGTATCTGAGGTCGATCGCTCAGCACCGGGACTTGTCCTGGGACCTTCGGTTGGCCGATTTAGCTCATCCGTTGGGTTAAGGCCTGGCCGCCTGGTCGCTGATCGGCAGTTCTACCTCGGCCGCTCGGCTGTGACTCGGTCGCCCGATCTCCGAGGCGATCGCCGGTCGGAGAGTGTTAATTCTTGACACAACAATGTATATTTAGAGACTCATCAAGAATTCATATTCAGAGAGCACAACGAAATCTATAAATACAATCCCTAACTCATTCTCAAAATACACATATTTCCACACACAGAGCAAAGGACGACTAGGGTTTCCACCAAAGACGTTTTCCACCCATAATCAAGTGCTTTTCAAGGGATAATCCATCATCAAACAACATCGAACATAGATTGACATAGAGTAATTGTATCAAACACAATGTTTATTTCTTTTACAGTTTTAATCATTACTTTTGCTGCATTTTATAATATGATCGGCTAAACACTTCATGTGTTAGCCTAGTTATGAATTGATTAATGTTATTATTTGATTTTCTTAGTTTATTTATCGCTTTTATTGGATAATTTATGTGTTTGTCATTCTATCCTTACATTGTGGTAGTGTCTAGGGCGATTTAGTTCTTGGTAGTCTAGGGAGTAAGTGAGCATCCCAAAAGCTAGGTTATCAGGATGATCGAGAGATTGACGACCTCTCGGTTGTATGGGGGTTGACCATATCACCACCTAAATCCTCACTCATATGAAGAATTTGGTACGGGTTTATCCCTATGGTGCAAAGCAAGAAGATATAATGGTTTTACCTGATTTCGATTTGAATTTGGGAGTTGGAATGACTGTTGTTCCAGGTCTGTACTTTTATCAACATCATGGTGAAGTCAGGACAAGCCCCGTAATACTTGTTGTAAGTATAAGGACCCTGTTTACAGAAAGAAGAATCATTAGAGATGATGATTTGGAGAACACGCTGGTTCGTCTTGAGTTGCTAGAAAATCAAAGAGGTTATGCAAGACCAGTAGTAGTTCAAGATGATGATAGTTGTGACAATTACTTGTTGATACATGACCTTTTCTTCGCCAAATTAGGTGGTTATCATATATCTGAATGCAAGTTTATAGAGATAAATCCACACTGGTATTATGAGAGTCGGCATTGCCCTTCCGATGAATGCTACCACAGTCATGCCTGGATATTAGAAGAGTCATTCGCTTATGTTATCAAGGCAAGAAAGCCAAGGACTTCTAATATCCAGGCATGACTGTGGGAGCATTCATCGGAAGGGCAACTTAAGTGAGAGAGATATCTGTTGGGCCCCTTGATAAGCAAGACTGAAGGAAATGCATGGCCATGCTCAAATGAAGAGTCATTTTATTCAATCAGTCTACTTAAGATCGAGAAAGCATTTAAACATAAATAAGTATGACAGACTCCATGACTTAGTTCAAATATGATATCGCGTGACAAAGGGATTTGACACGTTAAAAGGTTTAATGGACTATTAACTTATATTATTTAGGTAATCATAATGTCTTGCTAGAGGCCACTTATGATTTATTATTTAATAAGGTATTAAATAATTGCCAACATAATATAAGCCTTTTGGGTCGCACGTACGACAATTATAGACAAGTAGGAATAAATATCAACTGGGAATAATAAATATAATATTGGATATTATATTTATAAGGAGATTAAATAATAAGTAATATATATAATATTGGATATTATATATATTGTATTATTTAATAAGTTGAGGGGCAACTAAGCAAATACTAGATTATTGAATCTAGGGATTACTTAGTATAAATAAGAGATACATGACAAGGAGTTGTCATAAGAACTCAATAAAAAAAAAAACGCCTCCCTCTCCAAGAAGAAGAAAAAGTCGACCTTTTCCTCATACTGTAGGAGAACGAAGTCGGTCGTCTAACCCTCTTCCCTTAGTTGATCTTGATCAATAGTACAATCCTTCTAGTAAGGAACTTGTGTTGTACTATTTATCAATATTATTCGTAAGGATCTAGCAATCCGGTTTGTGGAATTGTTCGTGTGTGGATCACCAAAAGAGGAAGGAGATATTCATCTGCTTTTAGTCCGGATCTAGAATTGTTCAATCGGATTAAGGTAATTCGATTAACTCTTTAATTAAACAATTAAATTACTGCATGAGATCCTAAATTGGGTTTTCACGTTTATTGTTCCGCTGCGTTTTTACTCCGATTATTTTGTATTCGATGCATAGAAAACCCACGTGATTTGGTATCAACTTGCATGTAATTTAATTGTTTGTGTAGAACATATTTATGTGAAAATTATGTTCTTGATTATGTTTATAAAATATGTATTTTATAAAATAATTTTTCTGGTTTAATTTGATTAAATCGGATCGTCAAAAATTTATTTTCTGGACTGTTTTTGCGAATTTCTGCTCCGGAAGATGATTATGATAATACTCTCGTCTCCACTCGTTTATTGTTTGCACCAATAGGTGCCTAAATGCCAAGTAGTGAGATTGTTGGCATAGACAAATCACATTAGTTGCGGAATTAAAGACTAGTTTCTAATAAAAGCCTAAGAAGGCCTATCGGTCAAGATGATCATTCGGCTCGATACAAAGGAATTATAGGTTAGGTACTTGATGACCATTCATGTCTAGCGATATTAGAACCACTAATAAGAGCAAGACATAGACATTGCACTCGGAAGTTGAATCATAGCGTTAGTTGAGTAGTAATTGGGTTATCACTCTTTCTCCCATTGAATAGTACCCATTTCCATTTCGCAATTGTTTTATTTTAATTATTATTTCTATTTAATCGTTGATATATTTAGTTAGACTCAAATTGATATACCGCCCATAGCTCTTGGGAACAACCTCGGATTTACCATAGCCTCACTACATACGATCGGGTATACTGCTCGTTAGTATATGTGTAGATCGCTAGGTAGACGAGCAATATAAATTTAAGACTTGATCTCGCATATCAAGTTTTTGGCGCCGCTGCCGGGGAGCTAATTAGGTTTTAAAATTTGAGTTTTTAGGATTTTATTTTTTTCAGACATTTTTAGTTTTTATTTTTATTTTTATTTTTTTATTTTCTTTTTATTTTCGTTATTTACTGATCTCTTGTGTATGATTTTCAGGTGCATGACTAGAAGCACAACTTCCAAGTTATACACTCCGCTTGTTAATCCCGAGAGGCAGTTCAGATCCAGAAGAGAGTTCACACCCTCTCCACTTCATAATATCGACTCGTTTTCGTATGAATCAAAAGCTTCGGATACCAAATCTATAGAAACGGGTGATGTGGATATTAAAATGCTCACTGATAGGACGAAAATAGTGTGCTAAAATCATTGTTAATTATAAAGTTTTAATGAATTTAGTCTTGGCACACTTGGTTATTTTCTATCTATTTATATTTTCGATGCAATTTACTTCACTTGGCAACTTGTGGTTTAATTTAGGTGTTTGATGGAATTTTTAAGCTTAAGGAATAATTTGGGTCAAAAGGATCAAGCCAAGGTGATTTGGGCTTTAATGAAGAAAATACCGCGCGACACTAGGCGGCCCAGTGCCAATCCGGTGACCCAGTGTCGGTCCTGTTCCGAAAATAATCTTACTTGGGGCCCAAGAAACGACTCCAATCTGCCCCAATCAGTTCCACAAGGCATAAAATCGACCCCTAGTGTCACGGGGTGCGGCTCACTGAGGTTCAGGCCGTCGAATGCGTGCAGCGGATCACGAATCACCCGTGCGCCTAGGAGACTTCCGAGTCTCCGTCCGGCTACCATCAACGAGGTTTCATAGAATACCAACATTAGAGATATCATGTACTGATCCATTGTGCTGCGTAAAATTCTAGGCACCCGCCTGTCCTTTGCCTCCGACCAACTAAGGGCCGGTATCTCATACCCTTCAAGCTTAACCCGCAATGGCACTCGGCACTAAGGGTCACTCGCATGCCCGAGGTGCAATTCCTCGTGCTTGACACTCACTCGGGACTTCCTAGGTGCAGTACCTTGGCGCCCTTGAGAGTACCTCACTCGAGACGGACAACCTTTTAGATCTTGGCTTAGATTCATGCCATCAATAGATATTTGCCCCTCACGATGTTTGGGACTACTTCGCATACCGACATATTACCTTCAATCCGCAATGTGTTGTTTTCTCGCAACCATATGTACAAGCCAATGATCCCCTGCAGCATAGCCGGAACCGATAGCTAATGCTTACGAGTAAGCTCACGAGGCGTATGATTTAAGTGAGTGCCTCGATTGCCCAATCGATATAGAGGAAGTGTTATATGGCCGACGGCATCCCTCCGGTCACACTAGAGCCTCCATGCAAACCTTAAGCCCAACGCAGACCACATAGGTCCTACGCCGCCCTACCGATTTCCAACTCGCTCGGGAACTCCTCGCACACTTCGAATGCTTAGAGTTGGCTCCCTAGAGCCCCCTTACCTCTAGGAAGATTGCACGCTTGGTGCTCGACAGCACGAGGAAGACTGGTCGCTTGCCCACCATTGCCCATCTAAGGACTGTCCCCCCTATAATAGGCTTATAGAAATATTCCCTTGTAAATGCACTAGACATTGATCGGCCAAAGAAGCACATCGGGTGTAACTCCCTCATCCGAACTCCAAATCCTTATCCGCTTGAACCGTATAGTAGCTTACGACATTATATATATATATGTCCTCAAAGTTTCAGCCCCATCCGATACTCGAGGAGTGAGTAATTACCTCTGCAATATTCTGAAACTACTACAATGCCACTGCATTGCAGCATCTTGATCCTTCGCATCGTTCGCTACTCAAACGGAACCGTCTAGCTGTGAAACTTGGTGGATACCTTCCCAACACTCCAATAAACTCCCCATTACAATCATTTCACGAAACTCTTCTCCTAAAGCCCTCTTATCCCCGACTCAAGGTCCTGCTCGCGCACGGACACACTCCGAACGCCGACCACTGTCGCACGTCCCCAACCTTATTCGTGTCGCAGGGCAACTATCCAACATAATCCTTTGTAAGTACAGGGTAATCATGGGTACTCCGAATAATATGGAAAGCACCCCATGACTTCCTCCCCCTCTCGATCCGTTGACGTCCTTGTCAACGCATGCACACACAACCTGCTCTATGTACATGCGCTGCCCATCTCATCATGAAAATACTTGGGAAACGAACCCGACACTCTACCTCCATCTCCTCAACTCGTGTGCTTCAGCACAGCACTCTCAGTTCCATCAAGTGGCACCTGCTTGTAAAGTCGGAGGCCCAACTTGAAGAACGCCTTCACGGCCACTCGATGATCGAAATTTCCCGCCGCTCGCTCGGCAACTCTTGCGCATCGCGCATTCAAACTTATCTCGTAGGGATGCAGTGCACGCGATCAAAACACTCCCCCTCCTCCCGGATGTTGCCTATCTCTCGGCGCACACCCACTCTAATCTTGGCAGGAATCATTCTCTCCGTGCCTCGATATAACCGAAAACCAACCGATGGTGTTAGATTGCCACTCTAGCTCAAATCAAGCTACTCCCTCATTGTCAAGTCCGAGACTAGCGACAAGTTCTCCGAATTAAACCGGGTCGATTTGCCTGAACGTCTGGAGTACATGATACTTATATGAGTGCTCACTAACACCAAGAACCCATCCAAAAGAGCCTTGCGCTCCGCTCAAATACCACTGCGGCTGCCCTCTCAAAAATCTTTACTAGCTATACCCCATAATATGGATTCCAAATTCTATCAAGGACGAGCCAAACCCAATTGAAACTCTGTAAGACAAGTGCCCTCTAGCACAAGTCGAAAGAGGACTGCACGGCTGCTCACTTATCACTAAACTATCGGCCCTCGAGCCACCGCACTTCTACGGCAAGGAGCTTGAAGGCTATGCGCGTGATGAATGCACCCTACCCCCTTGGAGGTGATGCTTAACTCTCGGCACACCGCGTCCCCGGTCCTCCGACCTGGCGTGACGAAAACTCAAGGGTTGGTATCGCTGGTCCTCTGACTCAGACGATGACACAAACCCAGGCCCTCTGGCCTAACTCGTAACCTGGCCGTCTGGCCTTATTGCTCAACGCATAATTGTGTACTCCGTACGAGCACACCTCATTCGGCTTGCTCCCATCAGAAATCCTTAGACCAATAGTTCCCATTTATTGACTTCCAAATTACTTCCAAGAACAGCCATCTCAAAATCGCTCATGTGTGTGTCCAGGATGGACACACCTCCTCGGTAACCAAGGAGCCCAATGCTCCACATAACTCAGTCCCTTTCAGAAAATCCCTCAACCACAGAGCCCATACTCAGCTTTGGAATCTCCTTAAGGAACATCATTCTCGAATCAGCCCATTTCGTCTCGAGAGTCTGGCCCTCCCCCACTCATGTTAGAGGCCAGACCCAAATCTCATGTCCCTCATAGACTGCTGGGACATGCAACAACACACTTGGAGCATGCCCATTCTCATATCTGCCCGACTCGAACCAGGAAGACTGAACACTCCACTCTTGCAACTTCCGTGGTGGTTGTGTTACGATTGCACCTCATGTGCGAAAGCGCTTTGCGCATAACAATTCAAATCTCATGTAACTAATGCACCTTAAGTGCTATGACGCTTGCGCGCACTAAGATTCAGCCCAAGTTTTGCACCTGAACGTGCTGTGACGGATTCCCGCACTGAAGTTCACGCACAAATAGGTCTCAAACCCAAATCACCTCTCAATCTGCGGCGCTACGCAAACATGGCTGCAACTTGGCAGACGTGGCTACTGCACACCACCCGGCTCACCGGCATGTCTCCTTCTAGGAGATCAAGATGTCTTATAAGCCCACAAAAATAGGCCAACATAAAGTTTCTGATCAGATTACACCAACACCGTTACTCACGCGTCCGCAATTTACCGATGAAAAGGTTCCCCTCACATTAACCAACTGCCAACCGTACTCGCAGAGAATAAATATAGTCATTAAACACGTCGTAACTCGGTCACTACCATTCGCTGGAATCACTAATGCCAACAACTCGCACCGAACAAAGCCTTCGAACATCACCGACAGAAACCAAACAACCAGGGTACTACCATTCGCCCAATTGCAAAGCAAACTCGAGGTACTACCATTCGCTCAAGTCCCACTGCCAACTTAATTCTCAACTCTGCCACAATACGTAAGATCGCACTGCAAGCCCTTCGCTGAAATGCCACTACAATGGCTAATAAGAAAAATTCGGCACAATTTTGGTATCCGGTTCTCAAGGGGAAGCAAGATATTCAACAATGCTCAATGCTCAGCTAAACCTGGATGCGAAATTCCAGGCTCTGATACCACTTGTCACGGGGTGCGGCTCACTGAGGTTCAGGCCGTCGAATTCGTGCAGCGGATCACGAATCACCCGTGCGCCTAGGAGACTTCCGAGTCTCCGTCCGTCTACCATCAACGAGGTTTCATAGAATACCAACATTAGAGATGTCATGTACTGATCCATTGTGCTGCGTAAAATGCTAGGCACCCACCTGTCCTTTGCCTCCGACCAACTAAGGGCCGGTATCTCAAACCCTTCAAGCTTAACCCGCAATGGCACTCGGCACTAAGGGTCACTCGCATGCCCGAAGTCCAATTCCTCGTGCTTGACACTCACTCGGGACTTCCTAGGTGCAGTACCTTGGCGCCCTTGAGAGTACCTCACTCGAGACGGACAACCTTTTAGATATTGGCTTAGATTCATGCCATCAATAGATATTTGCCCCTCACGATGTTTGGGACTACTTCGCATACCGACATATTACTTTCAATCTGCAATGTGGTGTTGTCTCGCAACCATATGTGTAACACCCCGAGATATTCAGAATAATTACAGCGCTGTAAACCCTTTAAGTAAGGATTTACAAGGCTAATTTAAAAGAAATGTAAATATAGAACCTCAATATCACGGAAATTCAAGTTTACAAAACCGTACAACTGGTTCAACGAGTAATTAATACAACCATATCGAAAATGATATTAATAAGACACGCGTACTCGAGTACTGAAATCAAACCAAGAAAACAAATCACCAACAACAACAACAAACATCACTGAACCCCTTCGTCGTCACGTCGGTACTGTGGCTGTTTCCCTGCTCCTCGGCTACCTGAACATCAAAACAAATATCCACCCCCGAAGGGGTTAGCAAAACGATGCTAGTACAAGTATCATTTAAACGAATCAAATATGCATCAACAATACATAACAAGATACACCACACGGACTTCCGCTACTGGAATCCGACAATGCGAATCCACCAGATTCCATTAACATAGCAAGGGTATTCCAATGATCCAGCGCCCTCAGCATAGATCCCAAGATGATCCCATCGGACCAACACGAGGTGGAAATAACCCGTCCAATAATCCAGCGCCCTCAGCCTAGATCCCAAGATGATCCCGTCGGACCAACACGAGGTGGACATCCGATCCAGCGCCCTCAGCATAGATCGCACAACAAACATGAACATAACTCATGCATACATATATGCCAAATCGCCATGTCCATCAACATGAACATACAAACACTAGATAACGAATATCATGACAATTCAACGAAATGAATCTCATGTTCAACAACATGAATAATCACACGCATGCTCAAAATACCAATATTAACATATTACGATACTTGCCTCTAAGATGGCAAGAACGAAACACTTCAATGATCTCGACACACTCGAAGGCCGCCTCCTTCAATCAACGTAGAAAGCTCGAACCTTAACAAAAGAAATGATATACAAATCATCTCAAGTCGAACGATTGCCTAACAATTCGGTCTACGACCAAAAGCTCAAAATCTACAATCTGCCTGAACCACTTAGCGTACGCTACGTACTCTACGTAACGTGCGCTAAGCCTGCCTGTTAGCGTACGCTATCGTCTAAGCCTAGCGTACGCTAGCCATGGACTGACAGTTCTCTCTGATCAACCGACTGACTCAGCTGATATCATAACGTACGTTACGTACCAAACGTAGCGTGCGTTAGCTTATCCCCGATAGCGCACGTTAACTTACGTATGATAGCGTGCGCTAACCGTGCATGGTAGATTACTACTGGCAGAAAACTAGATCTAATGGTGATGAACTCATGAATTCTATGGTGATAATACATGTCATCCCCATGCATATAATGCTCATAAGGTTTGTTACTGATTAAACGACTACAAGATACAAGGGTACGTACAATCATCACAACACCATAATTCATCTTTGATCTTCAAGAAACATCCTAAGTCCAATCCATTTCATGTCCCAAACGTACGATTCTATCATGTCAAAACATAAGAACTTGATGTTCTCCCCATACCGGTCATAAACAATTTTGAAGATACATGAATACGTTAATGAGTCCAACACTAAAAAGGTTCAAAGGATTATACGAAGAATAAGTGCCGATACGTCAAAAGTATCCTTCTAAAACGTGATGTTCGATTAAAACGAAATAACTGACTAGTAAAACATGATCAAACGTCCTTTAGAACACTACTAATATTGGTGAAGAATCGCCTACCTCAAAGTAGTGAAGAACAAGGAGGAAATCGAAGCAATCCAACGTCGAAGGCTTGAACACAAATCCTCAATGATCTACAATCTTCAACACGAGCTAGGATGCTGATATGAAGTGTTTAGGATGTAGATAGTAATACTCTAAGTATAAGGATTCGGATGTGGGAGAATAAAGGACTGAAAATACGAAAAGGATGCTGTCCTATTTATAGGAAATGGTTATTAGCGCGCGCTAGTCCATGCTTGTAGCGTGCGCTAACGTCTTACTGACTTCACTGTACTCAGCACTTAGCGTGCGCTATTCACATGCCAGTAGCATGTGCTAAGGTGTTGACTTGGCTTTTCCCGAAAGCCGTCCAGGTTCATCCCGACACAATCCGACCAAGATCCCCGGCCTGATCTCACCTACCACACGTCTCAATCATATTGACCACGTATAGCGTGCGCTAATGATCCTTCGTAGCGTGCGCTATGGATCCATGTTAGCGTACGCTACACATAGACGATAGCGTGCGCTACATGCGCAGAATCACAAATTTTAAATCACAATCATGAAATCATACGCCCAACATCACCGGACTATGAGATACGGAGAATAATACTCAGATTAAAGTGCAACAATTATAATATCACAAGTTCCAAATACATATCAGAAATCTCGGGTATTACATCCTTCCTCCCTAAAAAGAAGTTTCGTCCCGAAACTTAAGATGAAAACAACTCCGGATATCTAGTCTTCATACTGTCCTCTGTTTCCCAAGTGGCCTCTTCGGCTCCGTGTCGTGACCATTGTACTTTAACCAAGTGTATTGGTTTATTCCTCAACTGTTTGATCCGACTCTCAAGTATCTTGATTGGTCTCTCTTCGAAGGTGCCATCATTAGCTATCTCGATCTCGTCGAAATCAATGACGTGACTGGGGTCCGGTACATACTTCCGAAATTGGGATACGTGAAACACATTGTGAACGTGACTCAGCGATGGCGGTAAGGCCAACCTGTATGCTAAATCTCCAACTCTCTCGAGGATCTCGAATGGTCCGATATATCTCGGACTTAGCTTACCCTTTTTCCCAAAATGAAAAATCCCTCGTGTAGGAGACACCTTCAATAGTACATGATCCCCAACGTCGAACTCTAGAGGACGACGACGTACGTTTGCGTAAGACTTTTGTCGACTTTGGGCAGTCAACAGTCTTTCTCGAATCAAAGCTATCTTCTCTTGAGTCTGAATTATCAATTCCGGTTCCATCCCGATCAAATCCGAAGAATCATTCCAGCACAAGGGTGATCGACATCTTCTTCCGTACAAAGCTTCAAATGGTGCCATCTTAATAGAAGCATGCCAACTATTGTTATAGGTGAACTCGATCAAGGGCAAGTGAACTTCCCAATCAGTTGACCAATCCAATGCACAAGCTCTAAGCATGTCTTCTACGGTTTGTATAGTCCTTTCGGACTGAACGTCCGTCTGGGGATGATAAGCTGTGCTAAAGTGGAGCTCGATCCCAAAGCCACTGTGAAGCGCCTTCCCGAGTGCGACACGAAGCGACCATCTCGATCCGAAATAATGGTCTTCGGCGTCCTATGCAATCTGACTATCTCCGCAATAAATACTCGCGCCAATCTCTCGGGTCCCCATGTATCTTTAATTCCTAGGAAATGAGCCGACTTGGTTAGTCGATCAACTATAACCCAAATCATGTTCATTCCCGTTCTAGTCCTTGGCATACTGGTGATGAAATCCATCGAGATATCCTCCCACTTCCACTCAGGGATAGGAAGCGGCTTTAACATTCCGGCAGGTCTCTGATGTTCAATCTTAACCTGCTGACAAGTCAAACACTTCGAAACGTACTCTGCTACGTCCTTCTTCATATTCCCCCACCAGAAGTTTTGTTTAAGATCTTTATACATTTTACTGCTGCCCGGGTGAATAGAATAGGGCGCGCTGTGAGCTTCCTTCAGAATTGTCCGTCTCAAACCATCATCGTCGGGAACGCAAAATCGACTCTGAAATCTCAGAACTCCATCATCTTGAATCACGAATCCTGGGGCCTTTCCTTTCTTTACTTCATCACATAACCGAAGGATCAGAGAATCGTTCAACTGCTTAGATTTGATCTCCTCGACTAGCGATGAAGTCAGTTCCATCACATATAGTTGCCCTTGGATTCCTGGTGCCCATACTTCAATCCCTTCGCGGATCGGGCCTCATTGAATCTTTGGTTTGGGATGTAAGTGCTTCCAACACTCGAAGAGAAACAGGTTTACGGCTCAAAGCATCGGCTACTACGTTTGCTTTCCCCGGATGATAGAGAATCTCCAAGTCGTAATACTTGATAAATTCCATCCACCTTCTCTGCCTCATGTTTAATTCTTTCTGAATGAAAATATACTTGAGGCTCTTATGATCTGTAAAGATCTGGCAACGAGTGCCGTATAAATAATGTCGCCAAATTTTCAAGGCAAAGACCACAGCTGCTAGCTCCAGATCATGAGTCGGGTAATTAACCTCATATGGTTTCAATTGCCGAGAAGCATAGGCAATCACTTTATCCTTTTGCATAAACACACATCCCATACCCTGATTTGAAGCGTCGCTGTATACCATGAATCCATCAGTTCCCTCTGGTAGCGCTAATATAGGTGTTGTCGTCAGTCTCCTCTTAAGTTCGTCAAAACCAGCCTGGCACTTCTCATCCCACGTGAACTTTTGAGTTTTCTGTAACAGCTGAGTGAGCGGACGAGCAATTTTGGAAAATCCCTCTACAAAGCGGCGATAATATCCAGCAAGTCCTAGGAAACTCCGGACTTCTTTCACGTTATTAGGAGCTTCCCATTCCAAGATTGCTTCGACTTTCTTCGGGTCCACCTGAACTCCGTCAGCTGATATCACATGCCCATGGAAAGTTACCTCCCTGAGCCAGAACTCGCATTTTGAAAGCTTTGCATACAGCTGTTCCTTCCTCAAGGTGCTCAAAACCACACGCAAATGTTCGGCATGCTCCTCTGCGTCCTTCGAATATATCAAGATGTCATCAATGAATACGACCACAAATTTATCCAAGTATTCCAAGAATACCCGATTCATCAATTGCATGAATACTGCAGGAGCATTGGTAAGTCCAAATGGCATCACTACAAATTCATAATGCTGTCTGGGACTCACAGCGGACTTGATACATCCGATTCCTTAATTCTTAACTGATGGTATCCTGATCGCAAGTCAATCTTCGAGAATACCCTTGCCCCTTGCAGTTGATCAAACAAGTCGTCGATCCGAGGTATAGGATACTTATTCTTGATCGTCATCTTGTTGAGCTCCCTGTAATCAATACACAGTCGGAGGGATCCGCCTTTCTTCCAGACAAAGAGAACGGGCGCTCCCCAAGGAGAAACGCTAGGTTGAATATAACCCTTCTGTGACAATTCCTCCAGTTGCTTCTTGAGTTCATACATCTCGGTTGGTGCCATGCGGTATGGTGCTCTGGAAATAGGAGCTGCTCCAGGCTCTAATTCGATAGTGAATTCCACTTCTCTCTGCGGAGGTAACCCAGGTAGTTCGTCAGGAAATACGTCGGAGAATTCATTCACAACTGGAATCGATGAGAGCTCTATTCCTTCCTCTTTCCTCATGGCATAGCACCAAAGTCCATGACATCCCTGCTTCAGTAATTTCACGGCTTTCATTGCTTTGATCAATTTTCCCAAGCTTCCCGGTCTCCATCCTCGGAATAAGTGTTCAGATCCGTCATCAGCAATGATAGAAATGACTCTCTCTCAGTAATTCAGAATAGCTCCATAACGGTTGAGCCAATCGTCTCCGAGAATTAAATCATCACCGTAGATGTCAACTACAATAAGATTTGATGGCCAATCTCTCCCTCCTATAGACACTGGAAAATCTCTAGCCTCTAAGGTTCCCACAATTCTCTCTCCACTCGGAAAACCCACAACATATGGTTCGCAATCAAATAAGCACGAGATTTTCAAACGATTAACACAGTTCAAAGATATAAAAGAATGTGTAGCTCCGGAATCGAATAAAACACTAGCTGATTGCAAAAGGATCTGAATCGTACCTGATGCAATAGCAGTGTTCTGATCGTCAGATTTCCTCATCTCGTACAGGCGCATAGGAACGGACCCAGCACTGGATGTCTCTCTCTTCCCAATATTCTGCTGCTGAAATCCACTCTGTTGCGTCTGGTTCACACTTATCTCCTTCGGAACTGGCGCTGGAGTGCGAGTACCAAAAGATCTAGTAGCAACTCCACAGAAAGCCGCACGGTGCCCTTCTTGTCCACAATCGTAACAAGTCACAGAAGATGCGGGGCAGTCACGTCGAATATGCCCTGCTCGACCACAATTGTAGCATTTCTTTGATACGTCCGAAACTGCTGATGTAGTTCGGAACTTCTTTCCGCCTCTAGAAGGTTGTGGAGGTTTCCTAGCCGAATTAAAGGAAGACTGGCCCTTGCGGGGCCCACCGCTCTTGTTTTCTGAGAAGCTGCCGGTCACTTTCTGCTTCTTTGCCTCCACTGATTTCTCCACCGCCGCCTCTTTCATATCGTAGGCCAGCGCTTTGTCTTGATACTGTCGCAACGTAGTACACTCGAACCTGGACATGTACTGCTGAATCTCCAGCTTCATCCGCATATCGAAATGAAAAATCTTTTCTGCCTCCGTTCTGACCAAGTGTCGCACACAAGTCAGCTGATGATTAAAAGTTTTGATTACATCTGTCACAGATGCTTCCGAACTCTGTGGTGAGAAAAACTCTCGGATCTTTGCCCCTTTAACTGGACGAGGACAATACTGTGCTTCCATCATTAGTTTGAATTTCGTCCAATCCGCATTATGATTCTCGGGTCGAATAGCTTCCCACCAATCAAAGGCCTCCCCAGTCAGAAAATACTGGGCAATGGGAACCTTCCGGTCCTCGGGACAGTTAAGACCCGCGAATATCTTCTCTAACTCCTTAAGCCAGTGATCCCAAGTAAGTGCCTCAGTAGATCCGTCAAATTTTGGCGGGTGCAATTTGACCACCTCAACAAGCCATCTGTCTCCCCGGTTATCCTCGTGGTGCTGCTGTCCCATCGCCGTCTGCATGCGGTCGACTACCTGGGCGAACTGGTTTATCTGCGCCACCACCTGTTGAAGCACTCCCGACATGTTAGGATTTGCGTCGTCATTCGCTGATCCTTGCTGCCCTCCAGAATGGGAATCGGTTCGACTAGGCGATAGTGCAGGGTAGTTGCGTAATCCTCCTGTCTCATGTTACCCCGTCCGCGTCCACGACCGCGTCCGCGTCCACGTCCTCCTCTCAACATACTGTAAATACAATTCCTCAATATCCAGGACAAAGTTTTCGAAATAAAGCCCGTCAATACTCACAAAACAGTAATTAAGTAAAACGGTAGTATAAGAGATTAGGAGACTCACAACCACGGTCCACATGACGACTTTTGGCTGAACAGTGATGTTACGAACGACTCGTAAATCAATAACGTAAACAGACCCAACTTAAAACCCGATTGCCAAGATATCCATAAATCTTAGCTCCGATACCATATTCTGTAACACCCCGAGATATTCGGAATAATTACAGCGCCGTAAACCCTTTAAGTAAGGATTTACAAGGCTAATTTAAAAGAAATGTAAATATAGAACCTCAATATCACGGAAATTCAAGTTTACAAAACCGTACAACTGGTTCAACGAGTAATTAATACAACCATATCGAAAATGATATTAATAAGACACGCGTACTCGAGTACTGAAATCAAACCAAGAAAACAAATCACCACCAACAACAAACATCACTGAACCCCTTCGTCGTCACGTCGGTACTGTGGCTATTTCCCTGCTCCTCGGCTACCTGAACATCAAAACAAATATCCACCCCCGAAGGGGTTAGCAAAACGATGCTAGTACAAGTATCATTTAAACGAATCAAATATGCATCAACAATACATAACAAGATACACCACACGGACTTCCGCTACCGGAATCCGACAATGCGAATCCACCAGATTCCATTAACACACCAAGGGTATTCCAATGATCCAGCGCCCTCAGCATAGATCCCAAGATGATCCCGTCGGACCAACACGAGGTGGAAATAACCCGTCCAATGATCCAGCGCCCTCAGCCTAGATCCCAAGATGATCCCGTCGGACCAACACGAGGTGGACATCCAATCCAGCGCCCTCAGCATAGATCGCACAACAAACACGAACATAACTCATGCATACATATATGCCAAATCGCCATGTCCATCAACATGAACATACAAACACTAGATAACGAATATCATGACAATTCAACGAAATGAATCTCATGTTCAACAACATGAATAATCACACGCATGCTCAAAATACCAATATTAACATATTACGATACTTGCCTCGAAGATGGCAAGAACGAAACACTTCAATGATCTCGACACACTCGAAGGCCGCCTCCTTCGATCAACGTAGCAAGCTCGAACCTTAACAAAAGAAATGATATACAAATCATCTCAAGTCGAACGATTGCCTAACAATTCGGTCTATGGCCAAAAGCTCAAAATCTACAATCTGCCTGAACCACTTAGCGTACGCTACGTACTCTACGTAACGTGCGCTAAGCCTGCCTGTTAGCGTACGCTATCGTCTAAGCCTAGCGTACGCTAGCCATGGACTGACAGTTCTCTCGATCGGTCGACTCGGCTGATATCATAACGTACGTTACGTACCAAACGTAGCGTGCGTTAGCCTATCCCCGATAGCGCACGTTAACTTACGTATGATAGCGTGCGCTAACCGTGCATGGCAGATTACTACTGGCAGAAAACTAGATCTAATGGTGATGAACTCATGAATTCTATGGTGATAATACATGTCATCCCCGTGCATATCATGCTCATAAGGTTTGTTACTGATTAAACGACTACAAGATACAAGGGTACGTACAATCATCACAACACCATAATTCATCTTTGATCTTCAAGAAACATCCTAAGTCCAATCCATTTCATGTCTCAAACGTACGATTCTATCATGTCAAAACATAAGAACTTGATGTTCTCCCCATACCGGTCATAAACAGTCTTGAAGATACATGAATACGTTAAGGAGTCCAGCACTAAAAAGGTTCAAAGGATTATACGAAGAATAAGTGCCGATACGTCAAAAGTATCCTTCTAAAACGTGATGTTCGATTAAAACGAAATAACTGACTAGTAAAACATGATCAAACGTCCTTTAGAACACTACTAATATTGGTGAAGAATCGCCTACCTCAAAGTAGTGAAGAACAAGGAGGAAATCGAAGCAATCCAACGTCGAAGGCTTGAACACCAATCCTCAATGATCTACAATCTTCAACATGAGCTAGGATGCTGATATGAAGTGTTTAGGATGTAGATAGTAATACTCTAAGTATAAGGATTCGGATGTGGGAGAAGAAAGGACTGAAAATACGAAAAGGATGATGTTCTATTTATAGGAAATGGTTATTAGCGCGCGCTAGTCCATGCTCGTAGCGTGCGCTAACGTCTTACTGACTTCACTGTACTCAGCACTTAGCATGCGCTATTCACATGCCAGTAGCGTGCGCTAAGGCGTTGACTTGGCTTTTCCCGAAAGCCGTCCAGGTTCATCCCGACACAATCCGACCAAGATCCCCGGCCTGATCTCACCTACCACACGTCTCAATCATATTGACCACGTATAGCATGTGCTAATGATCCTTCGTATCGTGCGCTATGGATCCATATTAGCGTACGCTACACATAGACGATAGCGTGCGCTACATGCGCAGAATCACAAATTTTAAATCACAATCATGAAATCATACGCCCAACATCACCGGACTATGAGATACGGAGAATAATACTCAGATTAAAGTGCAACAATTATAATATCACAAGTTCCAAATACATATCAGAAATCTCAGGTATTACAATATGTACAAGCCAACGATCCCCCGCAGCATAGCCGGAACTGATAGCTAATGCTTACGAGTAAGCTCACGAGGCGTATAATTTAAGTGAGTGCCTCGATTGCCCAATCGACATAGAGGAAGTGTTATATGGCCGACGGCATCCCTCCGGTCACACTAGAGTCTCCATGCCAACCTTAAGCCCAACGCAGACTACATAGGTCCTACGCCGCCCTACCGATTTCCAACTCGCTCGGGAACTCCTCGCACACTTCGAATGCTTAGAGTTGGCTCCCTAGAGGCCCCCCTTACCTCTAGGGAGATTGCACGCTTGGTGCTCGACAGCACGAGGAAGACTGGCCGCTTGCCTACCATTGCCCATCTAAGGACTGTCCCCCCTATAATAGGCTTATAGAAATATTCCCTTGTAAATGCGCTAGACATTGATCGGCCGAAGAAGCACATCGGGTGTAACTCCCTCATCCGAAATCCAAATCCTTATCCGCTTGAACCGTAGAGTAGCTTACGACATTATCTATATTTACTCAAAGTTTCAGCCCCATCCGATACTCTAGGAGTGAGGAATTGCCTCTGCAATATTCTGAAACTACTACAATGTCACTGTAATGCAGCATCTTGATCCTTCGCATCGTTCGCTACTCAAACGGAACCGTCTAGCTGTGAAACTTGGTGGAGACCTTCCCAACACTCCAAGGAACTCCCCATTACAAGAATTTCACGAAACTCTTCTCCTAAAGCCCTCTGCTCCCCGACTAAAGGTCCTGCTCGCGCACGGACACACTCCGGACGCCGACCACTGTCGCACGTCCCCAACCTTATTCGTGTCGCAGGGCAACTATCCAGCATAATCCTTTGTAAGTCCGGGGTAATCCTGGGTACTCCGAATAATATGGAAAGCGCCATGTGACACCTAGGCTGGGGAAAGGAATTTGAATAGATTTGGAAAGAAAGACTCCAGAAGAATTAAAAATCAAGAAAGATAAGAAGAAAGGAGATCCAATTAAAGAAGGAAACTAATAGATAAGGAACTAATATAAAAGGAGGGGGGCTGAGATTATTACTGAGGACCATTATCTTTATCACCATTCTCACGGCTGGAGCAGAAGAGGAAAATCGGACGATCGAACCGAAATTGTCACGAGGCAAAACCGAGCCGTTTCCGACGTACGAGGAAGAAGATTACACTGTTTGAATTTCTTTCTTCTTATGTCTATTATTAATTTGATATTTTCTAAAGCCAACATGTCCGGCTAATTTTTTATTCTAGTTCTTAGTAAAGTTTGAAACCGTATTTGAATTATTCATGTTTTGATCTCGTAGCGCATTCTCAACTCGAAACCTCTTGAATTACTTTTGTGTTATTGAATTCACTACTATGCCATATAATTTATTGATTTGGTCTGGCCAACTAGATTAGGGGTTTTATGTCTCATGCTAGAAATTGAGTTGTAATCCGTAATTGTTGCAATTTTAATTTCACAAGTAGTAAACAATTGATTTTTCTCAATTGAGTAACACAAAATCGAGATTCCTTAAGTCGAGCTTATGAACTTAATATCTTGCCTATTTCATTATTTTGGTTTTTAATGCATCTAGCGAGCGAGATTTGAAGAGCTTGTTTTGAATCCACCGCATATATAAGTTTAATTAAAGAAAACCAAACCAAACCAAACATACCCAGTATATCCCGCTCAGAGCAGGGTCTGGGGAGGGGTAAGATGTACGCAGACCATGCCCCTACTTATTACGGTAGGGAGGCTATTTCTGTGAAGACCCCCAGCTTAGTGCACAGCAGAAACTTGTGTGATAAATACAAAGGAAAACATATGATTCGAAAAAGCTCGAGACCATACCTGAGCCCATGGTTTGATCCACATGGGACTTACCTAAGCGGAATTTGGCTACTTCACTCCCGATGAACGCTGCTCTAACAAAAGAGAGGTTGGCTCTGCGCACAACTCCCTGTCAAAAATACACCACACGCAAAGACAATAGGATAAAATATACAATAGAAGTAAAAATGCAATGCTCTAGGTCAAAACTAACCGAGACAACCCAACCCTGAGGCTCTCAACTACAGCACCGCTCCCTACAAAAGAATCCGCAACTCTGATCTGGCGCCTCCAAGCGCACCTATCAACAGTCATGGTCTCGGAAAGGTTTAAGGCCTTCAAATCTAATCTCAGTTGCTCCTCCCACATCCTCCTCGGTCTGCCTCTCCTCCTCTCCCCGACAACCATTAAACTCTCGACCCTCCTCACCGGAGCAGATGCCTGCCTCCTGCGGACGTGGCCAAACCATCTCAATCTCCCTTCCCTAACTTTCGCTGAAATGGGCGCCACTTCCAGAAATAGGTTTAATTGGTTTAACCTCGCTGAAATAGGTTTAATTAAAGATCTTGTTTTAATTGAATAAACTTAAGAAATAATTGGGGTCAACAGAGCTTGTTGTTGGCTTCGGAATAGGAGTTCATGAGATTAGAGAAGAGATAAGCGCTGCATTAAAACTTGAATTAATTCGAAACGGTGGATAACGAAACTAAGAACTAGATTATTCCTTTCATTGATATTTTCGATTTTTATTTCCTTTGTTTATTTTGATTTAAATTATTTTACGCAAATTATTTTTAGTAGAGATCAGAAACTAAATCCCCCCTTCGTTTTTTTATTTTAATTGCTAAAAGTATTTATTCCCTAAAAAGTATAATTTATTTACCGTTCTCTGTGGGATCGACCCTTTGATGTAGTACTAAAAATGAGATAAACACAAATTGACCCTGTTGATTCACACGAATACCAGGAACAGTTCTACCAATAATCGTTGATTCACAAAAAACTGCCAAAATTAGATTTTTTCTGGAACTGATCAGCCACAATGGCCATACACTTATTAAATAGGCATACAAAATTGAAATGGGCCTTAGAAGATGAATAGTCCGGAAACTGGGCCACAAACAAAGTCCAACAAAATTAGAAAAAAAAACATAAAATTAAAAATAACTCATAAAATAAAGCGTTTTGGGGCTCGAAAGTTCCATAAACCGACATAGTAGGTTTACCACGATGTTCTCCTCGTTCCAAGCTTCGAACCGCCTGGTCATGGGTCTGAAACGGAGACCCGTAGCTCAAGTTATGCTGATTTTAGTGAGGCCCCTTTTCCCACACGTTCTTGGGCCTCCAGATACATAATGGCCCGTTCCTCAATGCTTGGCCCCGCATCACCCTTACTTGCCGATACTACTAGTTAGCAGAAGTAAGCCGAGGAAAAATAAAAATAACTAATTATGACGTATCACGACAGCGCGGTCAAAATTTTGGCACCGTTGCCGGGGAACGGTGTTAAATTAATTTTACTTATTTTGGGTTAAAAACTTTCTGCAATTTCGACCCTGGGTGACCCAGTGTCAGTTCTGGAAATTCATTATAATTGTCAGTTGTGCACGAATCCATTTGTTTTTGTAACACCCCCGATATATTCAGGAATATTACAGCGCCGTAAATCCTTTACATAAGGATTTACAAGGCTGAAGAATTGAACAGGCATTAAAAGGTACTAACCAATGGAAATAACGGAATTACGATACAACAATTCTGACCAAATACAAAAATAGTACAATTGTTCAACAGAACTCAATAATACATCACCAAATTCAAATTCATCACAAATGACTTTGTACTCGAGTACTTATTGAAATAACCAATAAACAACAGACAAATGAACCCGGCCGAAACATCACTATGCACCCTCGTCGTCATGCAGCTCCAGTGGTTGTTTTCCCGCTCTCCTGGATCCTGAACATAAACAAAATGTTCACCCCCGAAGGGGTTAACACAACGATGCTAGTACAAGTACCACAACATATTATTCATATCTCACGAATAACGTAAATGACAAGAAAAATACCAACGAGTCTTCTCCTACGAGAAACTCAAAAACGACATACACAACTGATAATCACAACATGATATCATAACATACATATGGTAATTCCGTCGATCCAGCGTTCACTGCCTAGAACCCACGATGATCCCGTCAGACCAACCCGTGGTGGAAAAACCCGTCCGATGATCCAGCGCACGCTAGCATAGATCCCCCGATGATCCCGTCGGACTAACACGAGGTGGACATACAACAACGACATACATGCACGATAATATGTATAACATCAATACATAAAACAATTAAAGTACTTGCCTCGATTTGAAGACAAGAATAACACTTCCACGAAAATGAACACTCGAAGGTCGTCCTCCTCAATCAATCCCGTAACGAGACCAAACCTTAACAAAAGAAATGATATAGGATTTATCTCATGTCGTACGAATGTTTAACAATTCGATTTACGGCCAAAAGTTCATAAAATGAAATCTGCCTGAACTGCTTAGAGCACGCTAAGTACTCTGTGTAGCGTGAGTTAAGTCTGCTCGATAGCGCACGCAAACAACAAAGCCTAACGTACGCTAACTATGTATGGTCGGTACTTCACTGATCAGTCGACTGGCTCGTCTGATGGCCTAGCGTACGTTACGTACCAAACGTAGCGTGCGCTAACTCGTGCTCGATAGCGCACGTTAATCTATATAGCTTAGCGTGCGCTATCTGTGCATGGCAGTTTACTGCTGAGCAGTAAACTGTTCTCGCCATGATCGCAACAATGAAATCTTCCGTGATACTTCATGATACTTCCATGAATATCATGTACATACGATTATGAATGATCTTACGGATAACAACAACTTCGGATTCAAGGATATGCATACCATATAAACCATATTCCATTTCGACTACAATTCTTCATATGACGATTCGAAAAGCTTAACGGTTGATATCAACACTTCTATATCAATCAATATTATCATGCTGAAGTGGTTAAACGTCCCATCTATACTAGATAAATCCTTCCATGATCAATCCTTTAGATTTATCTAACAATAATGATGTTAAAGTCAAGTCCAAGATTATTATGAAGTCATCTACTAGATTCGGATCACCAATGATAGAAGCTTCCTCTACTTGTTCAATGTAATAAGATTCGAATTATGATGATCATAATCAAGGCACTTGAGACTTAATCATCTCAATATTCCAAACATGATATACTTTGGATAATTCATCTATGAAAATCAATATCTCGTTAACATGATCATCCAATTCGTTAGAATCCAACTCTAAGTCTGGAGATAGATTGAACATACCTCAATATGATGAAATCACTGAACCGTAAGGTAGAATCCGACTCCGGTTGGTTGTATGCTACTCCAAGGTGCTATTCCACTTCAATGATTACTCCCAAGTGATAACCAATATATAAACACCAACAAGATGTGTTCTAAGTGTATAGAAGTATTATTACAGCTCTCTGGTCTCTCAGGAATGAAGAATGGACGAGAAAAATGTAAGCCAAAACGGGTTGTTGTCCCATTTATAATATTCTGCATTTTAGCAAGTTAGCGCACGCTACTAAGCATTCCTTAGCGTGCGCTAATATGAGTTGACTTCAGAATTGTCCGGGTTCGTCCGCGGGAATCTTATCCGGACCCATGTCCCGGCTGGCGCATGTGCTAGCCGTCCCGCTCAATAGTTGAGTTCTTAGCGCACGCAACTCCTATCTGCATAGCGTGCGCTAATAGTAGCCCGATAGCGCGCGTTAAGATACATTCTTAGCGTGCGCTATCACGAGTTTGCATGAGAAATTTTGCATGCTTCTATACTTATGTACAATGATATCAATGCAAGAAATATCATACTCCAATAATCAAAACCACAAATCCGAATAATACAGGGTTTGAGTACAGATGAAATACACCGTAATAAATCCGGATATTACATACTCTCCTACTAAAAAGGAGTTTCATCCCGAAACTCAAGACGAAAATAACTCGGGATATCTAGACTTCATATCAGCTTCCGTTTCTCAGGTGGCTTCTTCCATTCCGTGACGTGACCATTGAACTTTGACCAAAACGATTGGTTTGTTCCTCAGCTGTTTAACTCGACTCTCGAGTATCTTGACCGTTCTTTCTTCAAACGTCCCATCCTGTGCGACTTCGATCTCGCCGAAATCAATGATATGACTGGGATCTGGTATATACCTCCGTAATTGGGATACGTGGAACACGTTATGAACATGGCACAATGACGGCGGCAATGCCAATCTATATGCCAACTCCCCAACTCTCTCGAGGATCTCAAATGGTCCGATATATCTCGGACTCAGCTTTCCTTTCCTTCCAAAACGAAAGATTCCCCGAGTAGGAGAAACCTTCAAAAGTACATGGTCTCCAGTATTGAACTCCAATGGGCAACGGCGTACGTCCGCGTAGGATTTCTGGCGACTCTGGGCGGTCAACAGCCTTTTACGAATCAAGGCTATCTTCTCTCGAGTCTGTTCCGATCAAGTCCAATGAATCGTCCCAGCATAGGGGCGATCTGCATCTCCTTCCGTATAATGCCTCAAACGGTGCCATCTTAATGGAAGCATGCCAACTATTGTTGTAGGTAAATTCAATCAATGGTAGATGAATTTCCCAATCGTTTGACCAATCTAAGGCACAGGACCTTAGCTTGTCTTCCACCGTTTGTATAGTTCTCTCAGATTGTCCGTCAGTCTGCGGGTGATAAGTCAGGCTTGAAGTTCACCCGGTCCCCAAGGCCTTATGAACTGCTTTCCAGAAGTGAGACACAAAACGGCCGTCTGGATCAGAAACAATGGTCTTCGGCGTACCATGCAATCGAACTTTCTCTGAAATAAATACTCGTGCCAACCTCTCTGGTTCCCACGTATCTTTAATGCCTAGAAAATGAGCTGATTTGGTTAAACGATCAACTATCACCCAAATCATGTTCATTTCTGTCCTGGTTCTCGGCATATTAGTGATAAAGTCCATCGATATGTCCTCCCACTTCTATTCAGGAATCGGGAGTGGCTTCAACATTCCGGCAGGCCGTTGATGCTCGATCTTAACCTGCTGACAAGTCAAGCATTTCGAAACATAGTCCGCTACATCTTTCTTCATGTTGCCCCACCAGAAATTCTGCTTCAAGTCCTTATACATTTTACTGGTGCCTGGGTGGATAGAATAGGGCGAACTGTGAGCTTCCTTCATAATCATTTGTTTCAGAACATCATCATCGGGAATACAGAGTCGGTTCTGAAATCTCAAAACTCCATCATCATGAATTACGAATCCGGGGGCCTTTCCTTTGATCACTTCATCACGTAACCGAATCATCAGAGGATCATCTGTCTGTCTAGACTTGATTCCTTCGGTTAATGATGAAGTTATCTCCATCACGCACAGTTGTCCTTGGACTCTTTGTAACCATACTTCAATTCCTTCACGAATCATCTCTCGTTGAAGGCTAAGTTGGGAGGTCAGCGTCTCCAGCATCTGAATAGAAACAGGCTTGCGGCTAAGTGCATCGGCCACTACATTTGCTTTGCCTGGATGATACAAAATCTCCAAGTCATGGTCCTTGATCAGTTCTAACCATCTTCTTTGCCGCATGTTCAACTCTTTATGACTGAATATGTACTTGAGACTCTTATGATCCGTAAAGATCTGACAGTGAGTCCCGTACAGATAATGCCTCCAGATCTTCAAAGAAAAAACTACTGCTGCAAGCTCCAAATCATGTGTTGGTTAATTCACTTCATAAGGTTTCAGCTGTCGCGACGCATAAGCGATCACCTTATCATTCTGCATCAATACGCACCCAAGTCCTTGGTTCGAAGCATCACTGTAAACTATAAATCCTCTAGTTCCCTGTGGAAGTGATAGAATCGGTGCCGTCGTCAATCTTTTCTTCAATTCATCAAAGCTAATCTGACACAATTCATTCCACTCAAACTTTTGAGTTTTCTGCAGGAGTCGAGTAAGTGGGCGGGAGATTTTAGAAAACCCTTCCACGAATCGACGATAATATCCAGCAAGTCCTAAGAAGCTTCGGACTTCTTTCACGTTCTTTGGAGGCTTCCAATCCATAATTGCTTCGATCTTCTGAGGATCTACTCGGACTCCTTTAGCTGACACCACATGGCCGAGGAACATTACTTCCTTTAGCCAGAATTTACACTTAGAAAGTTTGGCGTACAATTGCTCGTTTCTCAAAAGTTCCAATACAATCCGCAAATGATGCGCATGTTCTTTCGGACTCTTAGAATATACCAGAATGTCATCAATGAACACGACCACAAATTTATCCAAAAATTCAATGAACACACGGTTCATCAATTGCATAAATACAACAGGTGCGTTAGTGAGACCAAACGGCATTACTACAAACTCATAATGTCCGTAGCGAGTTCTGAACGCTGATTTCGGAACATCAAATTCCTTAATCCTCAGCTGATGATATCCTGATCTCAGATCGATTTTAGAAACTGTTTCCCCTTGCAACTGGTCAAACAGATCATCAATCCGTGGCAACGTATATTTGTTCTTAATCGTCATCTTGTTCAGCTCTCGATAGTCAATACACAGTCGAAGCGATCCATCCTTCTTTCGGACAAAAGAATCGGCGCTCCCGTGGTGAAACGCTTGGCTGAATATAGCCCTTATCCAGTAACTCCTCCAGTTGCTTCTTCAGTTCGTACATCTCAGTAGGTGACATACGATACGGCGCCTTAGAAATTGGTGTAGCTCCGGGTTCCAGCTCAATGGTAAATTCTACATCCCTTCGTGGAGGTAGTCCAGGTAACTCGTCAGGAAATACATCTGGAAATTCGTTCACAATAGGAATGGATGAAAGTTCCACAATTTCGTCTTCTTTCTTCATTGAATAACACCAGTACCCGGTACAACCCTGTTTCAACAATTTGGCAGCTTTCATCGCCTTGATCAATTTTCCTGAGCTTCCCGGTTTCCACCCTTCGAACAATATTTCGGAACCATCGTCAGCGATCAGTGAGATATTCCTCCTTCGGTAGTTTACAATTGCTCCATATCGATTAAGCCAATCGTCTCCGAGTATCAGGTCGTCTCCTTGCATTTCTATCACGATCAGATTTGAGAGCCACTCTCTGCCTCCAAATGATACAGGGAAATTTCTAGTTTCTAAATTTCCGACAATCCTCTCTCCACTCGGTAAACCAACAACATAAGATTCACAAGTATGAAAACCGGAAATATTCAAACGATTTACACAAGACAAAGATATAAAAGAATGCGTAGCTCCTGTATCGAATAAAACGTTAACTGGCTGGGAAAGGATCTGGACAAGATCGATGCGACAAAGCAGATCTCACGATCGTCCGTCCTCCTCATCTCGCATGTATGTGGAGGAGCAGATCCGCACTCGATGTCCCTTTCGGTCCCATTGTCCTCTGCCTCGTCCGCGGCCAAAATTTCGAGGCATTCAACACTTTGCTGCGTCTGTTGAATACTGGCTTCCTTCTCGATCGGCCGTGGTGTACGGGCTCTAAAAGACTTTGCAGCCTCTTCACAAAACACGGCCCGATGTCCCTCTCATCCACAATCAAAACAAGTCACGGCAGAAGGGGCAATTCTGTCGATAGTGCCCGTCTGGCGCAGCTTAAAGCATTTCTGGTAACATCGGTAATAGTCGAGGTCGCTCCGGTTCTTTCCGCTCCTAATCGAAAGTGCGGAGGTTTCTTGAAAGAGTGAAAGGATGACTGGGCCTTACGGGGCCCGCTGTTCTTGTGCTCTGTAAAAGTACCAGAGACTTTCTGTTTCTTGGATTCCGAAAATTTCTCCATGGCTGCTTCCTTGATCTCATACGCCAACGCCTTATCCTGGTATTGACGGAGTGTGGTACATTCAAATCCGGACATGTACCTCTGGATTTCTGGTTTCATTCTCATATCGAAATGGATCATCATTTCTGCATCTGTTCTGACCAGATGTCGAACAAATGCCAGCTGTTGGTTAAACGTCTTAATCGCCTGGGATACTGGCACATCAGAAGGCTGAGCGGAGAAAAACTCCCGAACTTTGGCTTCCCTCACAGGACGAGGGCAATACTGAGCTTCCATCATCAATCTAAACTCTGTCCAATCGGCATCATGGTCTACAGGCCGGATGGCTTCCCACCATTCGGACGCTTCCCTATCGTAAAATATTGCGCGATAGAGGCTCTCCTATTGCAGGCGATTAATTCTGGCAAAGATTTTCTCCAGTTCTTTCAACCAATGATCCCAGGTGGGAGTCTCATAAATATCGTCGAATTTGGGTGGTTGCATCTTCGCCACCTCTTGCAGCCACCGATCAACTCGATTTCCCATGTCTGGGATCCCTTGCTGTCTCTCTCCCGGATGTAGTCCCACCGCTACTTGCATTCGGTCCACGACTTGGGCGAACTGAGTCATCTGGTTCACCACTTGACGAAGTATCTCTGGTACAGCAGGATCTGGTTCGTTATTAATAGATTGTTGCGGCTCGCCTGAGCTATGACTGGCCTGATTAGAAGGCGACGCTTCCCTTTCAGCATTTCTTCGTCCGCGTCCACGACCACGTCCACGTCCGCCTCTCAACATACTGTAAGCATAAATACTCAATATACAGGAAACAACATCATTCTAATATTCGAGTATAAAGAGACACAACAAGTAAAGAACGAGATAGAGTTTAGGAACTTACAACCACCGTTCGCATGAATACGTAGGCAATGCAGTGATGTCATTCACGGCCGGTTACCTCAAAAGACATAAATGACCCCTATTTTAACCCAACGGCCAAGATATCCATAATCTTAGCTTCGATACCATATTCTGTAACACCCCCGATATATTCAGGAATATTACAGCGCCGTAAATCCTTTACATAAGGATTTACAAGGCTGAAGAATTGAACAGGCATTAAAAGGTACTAACCAATGGAAATAACGGAATTATGATACAACAATTCTGACCAAATACAAAAATAGTACATTTGTTCAACAGAACTCAATAATACATCACCAAATTCAAATTCATCACAAATGACTTCGTACTCGAGTACTTATTGAAATAACCAATAAACAACAGACAAATGAACCCGGACGAAACATCACTCTGCACCCTCATCGTCATGCAGCTCCAGTGGTTGTTTTCCCGCTCTCCTGGATCCTAAACATAAACAAAATGTTCACCCCCGAAGGGGTTAGCACAACGATGCTAGTACAAGTACCACAACATATTATTCATATCTCACGAATAACGTAAATAACAAGAAAAATACCAACGAGTCTTCTCCTACGAGAAACTCAAAAATGACATACACAACTGATAATCACAACATGATATCATAAGATACACATGGTAATTCTGTCGATCCAGCGTTCACTGCCTAGAACCCACGATGATCCCGTCAGACCAACCCGTGGTGGAAAAACCCGTCCGATGATCCAGCGCACGCTAGCATAGATCCCCCGATGATCCCGTCGGACCAACACGAGGTGGACATACAACAATGACATACATGCACGATAATATGTATAACATCAATACATAAAACAATTAAAGTACTTGCCTCGATTTGAAGACAAGAATAACACTTCCACGAAAATGAACACTCGAAGGTCGTCCTCCTCAATCAATCCTGTAACGAGACCAAACCTTAACAAAAGAAATGATATAGGATTTATCTCATGTCGTACGAATGTTTAACAATTCGATTTACGGCCAAAAGTTCATAAAATGAAATCTGCCTGAACTGCTTAGAGCACGCTAAGTACTCTGTGTAGCGTGAGTTAAGTCTGCTCGATAGTGCACGCAAACAACAAAGCCTAACGTACGCAAACTATGTATGGTCGGTACTTCACTGATCAGTCGACTGGCTCGTCTGATGGCCTAGCGTACGTTACGTACCAAACGTAGCGTGCGCTAACTCGTGCTCGATAGCGCACGTTAATCTATATAGCTTAGCGTGTGCTATCTGTGCCTGGCAGTTTACTGCTGAGCAGTAAACTGTTCTCGCCATGATCGCAACAATGAAATCTTCCGTGATACTTCATGTTACTTCCATGAATATCATGTACATACGATTATGAATGATCTTACGGATAACAACAACTTCGGATTCAAGGATATGCATACCATATAAACCATATTCCATTTCGACTACAATTCTTCATATGACGATTCGAAAAGCTTAACGGTTGATATCAACACTTCTATATCAATCAATATTATCATGCTGAAGTGGTTAAACGTCCCATCTATACTAGATAAATCCTTCCATGATCAATCCTTTAGATTTATCTAACAATAATGATGTTAAAGTCAAGTCCAAGATTATTATGAAGTCATCTACTAGATTCGGATCACCAATGATAGAAGCTTCCTCTACTTGTTCAATGTAATAAGATTCGAATTATGATGATAATAATCAAGGCACTTAATGTAATATCCGCAATTTTCGATTTTCGGTAAATTTCTTTTTTCGGCCGAAGTCCAATTTGACGACTCACTCATGACCGTTTCGTCATTCTGAGAATGATTAATTCTACACTTTTTGACATCCGAGTTCGTTTCGGTGTTGTTTTGTTGAGTTCCGTGCTTTTTAGCGACTTTTCCGCACTTGAGTTCGATTCTTGCGAATCTCGTCCGAAACTGCTGTTTCGAGTTTCCCGCAAGTCTGTTTAATTTTGTTAGACGTGTTGTGAACTTCGGTTTGGTTATTCGATCACGTATCGTGATTTCCGGGCGTTTTGGGCCATTTTGTAATTTCTTGAAACTTATGGGTATCCGTATCTGTAATTGTTGCCTCGACCCGTTTCTTGGTCGCGTATGACTAAATATGGTATTATGTTTTCATTTCGGGTCATTGATGTCGTCCGCGAACTTTTCGTCGTGTTCGCCTGCGTCGCTTAATCGGTCGCCGAGCCCCGACGGCCATGGATCGCCGACGGCTATGGATCGGCCGGACGATTGTGGGCACCGCCGGACGGTGCGGTAGAACCGGCGTAGCGCACGCCACGGCCGGAAGGTCGCGCGCTAACCGGCAGTGTAGCGCACGCACGGGCCGCCCAACGACGCCATCGGCCGGACTGGGGTTTCGAGGTTCTCGACTCGGCCAGATCGGCGGGTAGCGCACGCCATCGGTCGTAGCGCACGCTAACCGGCAGGTAGCGACGCCGCGGCCGACTAGCGACGTTACTGGGTAAGTTTGTTAGTCCAGGGCTCTTCGGATAGCTGCGGCGCGCAGCTTCCGGCCGTAGCGCACGCTAGCGGGAGTCGGTGGACCACCATGGTCGGGCAGACTGGTCGGTGGTGCCGGGTCATGTGGGCCATGGCCGAGAGTGCTCGGCCAGATCGCCGATAAGCGCACGCTAGTCCGGTAAGGCTAGCGCACGCTAGTTCCGGCCCGATCTATATATGACAGACCAGCCACATTTCCCTTCGTTTTTCATTTCCTTCCTTCTCCGTCCGCGGCTGGCGATTCATGGGTGACGAAGCCATGTTGTTTAACAACAAATCCATGAAGTTCTTGAGTTCTTAACATCAATCAATCGTCCGTTATCATCCT